>CM034149.1:933316376-933841776 GCA_019776745.2 Taxus chinensis | reverse complement strand
TTAAAAATTCAGTTTACAAGGTTCGAAGCACTTATTTACTCCTCCCCGCCCCAAAGTTTTATTGTTGCCAATAATTAGTATCAGAGTTAGGTCCTCTTGGAACAATTTTAATAGTTGGAGGAGATCCTTGAAGCACTAAGTATGGGTGAATTAGTTGAAGAAATTCTTAAAAGATAATTTGAGATTACAAATTCCTTGATTGATGGGTTGAAAAATGAAATCAAGAATAGGAAGAAGATCATAGTCAAACCCTCAAAGATATGGAATCTATAATTAAGAATGTGTCAAAAGACCTAGAAGACAAGGAATAATATTCCTCAGACATGAAGAAGAATTGAGGGTCCTTGAAATCTTAACTAGAAGATGTAAATGACAGGTTGAATATGTATGGAAATTTTGAAAATATATCATAATTTATTGATGGAATCTTGGAGAATCAAATAACAACCAAAGACAGACATGAGTAGGCTTCAAAGGAGAGCCTATAAAGAAGTGTTAGGTTGACAAGGTTGGTCCTAGTAGTTAAGCCAACATGAAGAAGGACAAGGAGACAAACTCAACAAGGGTCTAACTCTGTTAGAAAACCAAATTCATCTAGGTATGAAAGAACCTTAAATGGCTATTTATTTTATTGTCATAATTTTAGAATTAGAGCTAAGGAATGTAGGAAGCATGTTATAGAATACCATCCATGGAGAGGTAATTATGATGAGAAACAAAGGAATGTAGATTTCTTCAGTTTTCAAGAAAAGGGACACAATGCTAATATTTCTTAGATGAACCATATAGTTAGTTTTGGAGAGACGAAGACTCAAGAGGCACGAAAAAATATAGTATACTTTAGTTGCAATAAGGTTGGGAAATTTCCTAGGAAATGTCAAGAACATAAAGCCGCTAATTATACTTTGAATTTTAGTTCACAATAAACTAGAATAAATAAATATGTTGTGTGTTTCAATTTTCATGGACTTGGAAACATTTCTAAGCATTGATACCAAAAGGAATATTCTAGGTGCAGTAGTATATCTCATACAGTTAAAGGGAAGTTTAAGAAGGTATAAAAAATGAAGAAAATTCTTAAGGGTGAGTATAAGTTAGTTAGGCCAGATATAGATATTGAAAAGAAGAAATTTGAGCATGAATCCAAGGACAATGGGCTTGAATTGAGGTATGAATATGAAAATTTTAAAAAAGAGATAGCATATGCAGATGATGGACAGAAGAAGAAATCAATGACATAGGATAGGACGGTTAAAGCTATGCATCAAAAGGTAGTGATCATGTCAAGATGAAACAGTACAATCCTAATGAAATCCAAGAGGAATTCTTACCCCTAGTTGTGATAGAGCAAGTGTATGAGATATATCATGTCTATTTTTTTGGCATCCAATCAGAACTACAATATATAGGAGATGAAATCATTACACCTATAAGTGCACCCAAGAAGATTGAAAAGGTCTCAAAGAAAAAAAAGATAAGGATAGATTCATCATGCTCCTTTGATGAATATCTATTGTTATAGTAATCTAACAAAGCATGATGTGCCTTCTCTAGGATTATAGAAGGCATGGTGTATCCTTGTAAATTTAAAATTATTAGTAGGTGCTTATTAAGTTCTTATCCATGTTGCAAATGTATATGGAGTCAAAATTATGTTTTTTTGTTCCTATCATTAGGTCCTTGTGAATGATGTGTCTAAATAAGGTACTTGAAGGTTCCTCTTGGATGTAACAAAAACGAAAAGTGTATGCTTATAATCATAAGATATGTGTTAGCATATACGTTGTTGTAAAGTATCTTTGAGATCATGTATTGGTATTGATGTAGGATTATCCAAAATCTAATCAAAAAACTTAATCCAAGCTTCAAGAGGTGTCCAAGGATTGGATGAAAACTATGGAAAAGATTAGAAGTCATATATATTATCCAAATTTGAATTATGGATTTTCCTTTCAAATGCTCTATTTGAAAATTTGAATTGTAAACTATAGTTTTGTGATGAAAACTCACATATGGAGGTGAAACATGACATTCTGAGCATCCTAGGAGCTGTGAACAAGTGTACTAGACTACATCAAGTTACAAAATTAGATGATGTATCATCTTTGTAAGGCCTTAATGGCCAAGTGCATTCATACACCATAGTTGAGTAATTCTTTCCTTGTAAAGCCAAATATGGGTATTTGGTTAGATAAGGGGTATTATAGTCATGTATTCATGGTATGAAGATATATCAAATAGATAGGAGAGTCCAAATAATTAGGTTTTTAGGCCGTGTGTCCATTCTTGTTGAAACAATCCATCTTTAGTTAGGCCATGTGCATGATTTGAGGGATCTAGTTAGGATTTAGCTAGAATAAGAATAAAGATTCAATGTATTATTATAGAGGAGACATTTGAATTCAAAGATATATATTTTAGGCATGAATATTTTTGGGTGTGTGTGCATTGATTTTGGAGATCAAACTTCAATAATGTCAATTATTAAGGCCAAGACTAGCCCGTGATAGAGATGTATGAAGAATCAATGTTTTAAAGAATAAATATATCAATTGTTTGGGGAATTTTTATTTACTTTAATTTATTATTTCATGTATCAACTAATATAAGATATTGGATTCATTATTTGCATTGATCTCTATGCTTGTAGGTGTTCATACCCTGACTGTGCAAGGAGGAGAACCTAGGACATACTAGAACCCATATATTTTTCTTGTGACATTATAAAGTTATAAAATTTGGTAGGTATATCTAGAAAGGGCTCCTAAGATGGGTTTTTAATATTACAAGTTTAAAGGGGTTTTTAAGGATGATCTTAGTCCAGGTAGTTTACGGATACCTTGGTTGGGAACATTCTTGGCGTATCAGGAGCAATAAAAAATTTTTGGTTAAAGAAAAAAATGTATGAAAATTATTAATCATGATCTTTAGTAATTTTCTGAAGTTTATTTTAAATTCTTTGTGTTGGAAATTCGTAAATTTGAGTAGTAAATGACATAAATATTGTGTAAACAAGAAGTATATACATGGACACAAACTCTGAATTTTGAAACTTGTATCTATTTTTTAATCCATTAAATACTTTAAAATATGAAAAATTTCTCTTCCCCACCATGTTGGATAATCTCGTGAAATTTTAAGTTGAATGGTTAAGTATACGGCAAAATCTCTTTACCAAAAACTTTGAGCAAAGGAGAAAAAAAGAGCAAACTGGATAAAAGAGAAAACATGATTTATTGATCAAGATGGATGTATTAAAGCTTGAGATCAGTTTTAATGAGGTGTTAGGATGATAATTAGGGGTTATAAGCTTAAATATATTAGTGGAGTCCATTTTATGTGATTGTTTTAGGTTTTTTTAAGTTCAAGAAGACAATTATTGCATTTCTTGAGCTAGATTGGCATCAAATTTGGTTTCAAAGTGAGAAGCTACTTGAAAGGCAATATAAAGTTTGTTTATAAAGCTTGTTTGAGTGATTTTGCAGGTATTTGAAGAGGAAAAGAGGAAGAAAATATGGTTCAGGTGAAGGAAGAAGGAGGAAAATCCTTGGGAGCTAAGATAGATAAAGTGATGGAAGATTTGCTTTTGACATTGGAAGACATAGAAACTAGTTAGAGAAGCATGCTAGAGGAGATAGGAATATTAAAGGAATAAATTCTCAGAAGGAAAAATTGATCACTCTTACGAAGAAACAAATAAATCAATTCCAACGTGCACAATCAGTTGCTAAAGGTAGGCTATCCAAAATTCTCATTTTAAGGTAAAATGTTATAAGTGTCAAAACTATGCAGGCCATAGAGCTCATGAGTGCCGTGAAATGGATAAGGGGGTATCTGAGAAGAAAAAGAAAAATATAAATTCCTTATGAAGGTGAATTCAAGAAAGGTGAATCTATCTTGATGAGAAGAGTGTTGCTTAAGAAAAACAAGGTAATAGACTATATCACTCAAAGAAGAAGTTTATTTAGGACAAGACATAAAACAAAAGGAAAATGTTGCAATTCGGTTAGTGACAGTGGTAGTACTAATTTTTTTAATCCACAGAGATGGTAGAGAAGTTGAGAATAAATAGGTTTCATCATCCCACACCATACAAGGTGTCTTGGATGTAGCATTGGCATCAGTTAATGGTGAATAAGTAATGTCAAATTTGATTCAAAATTGGAAGCTACAAAGACAAGGTAACTTGTGACATTGTACCTATGGATGTATGTCATGTTTTGTCAGGGAGAACTTGACAATATGATAGGAAATAAGCTCATTATTTGAGGAAGAACATGTAAAAAAAATTGAAGGATGGAAGCGAATGCACCTTAACACCTTTGAAAGAAGGATTCCAAGAAGATGGAGGCAAATTTATAATGCTGGCAATAAAGGAGTTCTTAAATAATAACGAGGACTTATGGAGAATCATTATTATGGGGGAATCTAAGCCTCATACTTTTTATCTAACAAATTATTGTGTAAGTGGAAAAATATGATCAATCCTATGATGGAAAAGCAACGTTGAAAGGTGCAGTCCTAGAAGAAGGACTCATGCAAGTTATTGATGAAGATAAGACTAAGAAATCTTTGATTGAAGAAGAGGTGATAGGGGAATTCTTATCCTCTCTTGAAGATGAAGAGCATAAAGGAAAAGAAGATTTAACTATGGTAAGGTATGATAATGCAATTAAAGAAGTGGACATTTACACTTTAGAAGATGAACTAAGGAGGCTAGAGGAGATGTTTGAAACTCCCAAACAAGTGGATGCAATAGTTGAACTAGTTAAGAAAGTTGAGAAGCTCTAAGGTGAGCCTAGGGAGAAAACCCTTACACAAAAACAAAGAAAATGTGAAGGTGCAGTGAAGAGCATGTTGGAAATCATGAAGAAGGATGACTCTAACAAGTCCAATTCAAACCAAGAAGTATTGAAACAATCAAATAAATATGAGAATAAGTTTACAAGTGTTAAAGGCATACAAAGGAGGATCTTTTTGGAAGAAGGATGGAGCAAAAAAGAAGAAATATTTTATATTTCTAATCATTATGTTTTATGTACAGGTATCCCAGGTGAACAAAAACACTATAAGGACACTAATGGAGGTGGCATGAAAAACAAAGAAATAAAGGAGGAATCCAGGAACATGATTGTTCTTGACAAAGGGTAGAATTAGGTGACATGAGATGAGGAAACCATAAGTGATCAAATGATGAGAAAGTAATGCTCACAAAAATATAGTAGCAGTCCAAGATAGTGGCAAGAAATTTCATTAGAGTACATGTCTCAATTTCAAAAGGTTGATGTGAGGACAAGAGCCCAAGGTGAACAAAATAGTGAGGAAGAAGCTTGTACCTATGAAGATGATGAAGATGGAGGAATGGAGAAGAAATAAACATGTTAGATCAATCAATAAGATGAGATCCAATCCAAGAAGGGGAAAAGAAAAATACACAAATTTGAACCAAACAAGAAAGAGGCAAGCATGAAAGTATACATGCTTCTTTTATTATTTGTCTTGAATGAAAGATCAATGCTAAGATGGAGGACTAAAAGGAGGCATAGGTGTTGTACAAAGGAGCATGAGGATGAGTATATACCCTGTTTTTCATCTTACAGCAGTAACTAAAATCAATGGTAATCAGTTTCAATAGAGGACATGGTCAATGTGTATCCAACTAATTGGATTTCAAGCTTGTAGCAGGGGCATGATTGTAGTTTCACAAAATAGGGATGTTATCCTATGTATTTTATTAATGTGAAATCAACCAAATTACATATGTATGAGCTACAATACTTATAGCTATTGTACAGTTGAATACAAACAAGAAACTAAGTTACATAGGTCTAACAATATTCTTGATTACATAAGCTTCCAAAATATCATACGGGAAGAACAAATGACATAACTTTTATAAATACATAAAAATTATACCTGTGAAAATAATAAGCCAAATATGGTTGATAAAACCATATAACAATATACAAACAATAATTAATTAATAACAATAGTTAAATATTTAATTATAAAATACATAATTAATTATCCTAACATTCCCCCCCTTAATTTTGCATTTTCTCAAGGGATGAGGAGAGGAACTCTCTAAGCAACTCAAACCTGTCATGTGCAAGTGAATTTTTGAAGATATATGCCTGTTGTTTAGCTATTGGAAAAAATTGAAGCTAGATGTTGTGCTTCAACACATGCTCGCATATGAAATGAACATGTACCTCTATGTGCTTTGTTCTTTCATGAAAAAATAGATTTCGAACAAGTTTGAGAACACCTTCATTGTCAACATACATGGTGGTCAGTTTGTTCTATGGTATTCCAAGTCATTCGAGTATGCGACATAGCCAAATCACTTCAAAGACAAATTATCCTACAGAACGGTACTCATCTTCTGTGGAAGATTGAGAAATAAATTTTTTGTTTCTTTCTTCCCCATGATATTGGTCCAGATCTAATAAAGAACACAAATCCTGAAGTGGATTTTCTATCATCAATATTTCCTATATGATTTGAATCTGAATATCCCAACAAGAAGAAGTTGTCATTCTTATTGTATTCTAGACCAAGATCCACCGAGCCTTTGAGATATCTAAAGATGTGCCTTTCTGCTTTCCAATGACACACTTTGGGTTCATGTATGAACCTAGATAGATAGCTTACTATAAATCTGATATCTGGTCTAGTCTAGGTTAGGTAAATGAGACTCCCAATCAACTTCTGATAGAGAGTGACACTTACCTCAGAAGATCAATATGAACGAGATAATTACAATATGTTCTCCATAGGTGTGCAATTTATCATCCTGAATTTCTTGAGCGTTGTCTTGGTATTTTTCATCTAAGAAATAAAGATGTGATTCTCTTCTTCCATACTTCCAATCCAGGACAATAATGCATCAGCCTGAGATCAGTCATGTCGAATGATCGATTAAGGTCTTTCTTCATTGCATCGATCTTCCTCAATGAACTTCTAGTGATGACTAGATCATCGACATAGATAATGAAAATCAAAATATCCCCCTCTTTCTTTTTGAGGTAAATATTGAGATCATATTGATTTCTAAAAAATTCATGTTGTATGAGATGCTCATCAATTTTGATGTACCATGCCGGGGGTGCTTGTTTGAGACCATACAAATATTTCCTGAGTCTTCATACCTTTGCTTCTTGACTAGGTACAACATATCCCTTAGGTTGAGTCATGTAGAATTCTTCTTGTAAATCTCCATTTAGGAAGGTACTTTTTACATCCATCTGATGGACATTCCAACCAAACTATGCAGATAGAGGAAAGATCATCCTGATCATTTTGATCTTAGATGTGGGAGAAAATGTCTCCTTGTAGTCAATGCCTTATTTTTTGCATGCCCCTTTGCTACAAGTATTTATTTATACTTGTCCATTGCCCTATCTACTTTGTACTTCATTTTGAATATCCATTTGCATCTAATGGGTTTCTTCCCTAGTGGAAGATCGACAAGTTATCAGATGTTATTTTTAATCACTGATTGATACTCAGATTTCATGGCATCTTTCCAAGATTTTGAGTGTAGGGATTCTTGGATTATAGAGGGCTCATCAGAGTCAATAAATCTACTCATCAAAGAAAAGTTAACTTCTTCTCTTTCTTTACTGCGAGTCCATGGTCCAGGGGTGGATGTATCCGGTGGAGCATCCATTCTTGCATCTCGTAATGTGCTAGTACACCACTTGGGCATAAACTAAACTGTTCCCATGGGTCGTGGTTCTATCATATCAACACCATCATCCCCATCATCACTTTCATCATCAGCGGGAACATTATATTTCATTTTTACAACTGGTGAATAATCTACATCAGGTGAGTCAAGAGGAGGAGACTCCACTTCCTTCTTCTCAAGAACTCAACATCTCTGTTGGTGTAGATTTTCCTGGTTTGTAGATCCATCAATCTTTACCCAAGAGTCTCTTCATTGTACCCAATGAAGATGAGTTTATATGACTTCATGTCTAATTTATTTTGTTCTACTTGGTTATGTGCATACTAGCTTTACACCTGAATACTCTAAGGTGTGCAATAGATGGTTTCCACTTTGACCATGATTCTTGTGGTGTTACTCCATCAAGAGCAACTGTGGTCACTCTATTCAATAAATACATTGTTGTCTTTACTTCTTTTACCTAGAATGTCTTTGCAAGTCTAGATTCATCAATCATACATCACATAATTTCTGTGATAGTATGATTTCTTCTCTCAACAACACCATTATGTTGCAGTGTGTGTAGAGGAGGCATTTTTTCGACAAATCCCATGAGTTTTTAGGTAGTATTTGAATTCATTACTACTGACTTCCCCCCTCGATCTAAGAGGAGAGTTCTGATGTGATGACCAATTTTGTTCTCAACAACTACTTTTTAACTTCTTGAAGGTTTCAAAGGCTTCACTTTTCTTGGAAAGACAAAAAATCCACATTTTTCTTGAATAGTCGTCAACACAAAGCATGAAGTACTGAAATCCATAATGACTTGGTTGCATCAGACCGTAAATATCGGTATGAATGAGTTCAAGTTTTCCATAAGCACGAAATTACTCTTCTGGAATGAAGCTCTATGTTGTTTTCTTGCTAGGTTGTGAGGACACTTATCTGTATCCTTTTCAAGAGATGGTAGCCCATGTACCATATTATGTTAGTGAAGTGTCTCGAGATACTTAAAACTAACATGAACAAGCCTCCAATGCCATAACTATGTTGAGGTAGAGTTTGTATCCACAATTTCTTGATAATCTCTACGGAAAAAATCAAGCTAGAACATGCGTCCCACATTGGAGGCTTTTGCAACTATTTTTGAGCCTCGTGATTTATCTCGAATCAAACACATTTTCTTACCAAAATGAGTATCAAAGTCAATTTTTAGGTTGTGATCTATGAGTTTACTGACTAGAAGAAATTCTTTGTTAACCCAAGGACATATAAGACATCAGATAGTCTACAGTTACGTGAACCAAGGTATAGAGAAATGTTCCCAATCCCCTAAACTGTATATAAAGAATCATCACCCAACGAAACAAGGTTTTTGGAAGGCATGTCGCTCATTGAGGTAAACTAGTCTCTATGGACGGTCATGTGTCAAGTGGCTCCCGAATCAACATATCAGACATCATTAGATGACGTGGATGGTTCACTTGATTGAGCACTATACAAGAAGTCTTCATTATCTGAATGTTCTTGCTCAACAATGTTTCCTTGCTGATGGGGTCTTCTTTTCTAGTTCACCTTTTTTTGCCCCTGATTGTAGTTTGTATTTCCTTTGTGAGATTGTTGGTTTTGAGTTCTAGAGTTGCTTGATGAACATTTTATTATACGTATTGTACCAAAAATATTTTAATTCATGTCCTCTCTTGCAGATTGGACATTGTTTCTTTCATTGTTTTTCCCCATGGTACTGATTCTAATGTTGGGACTTTTGATAGGAATTAGGTTTTTATTTACCTTTTCTTTTCCATTTTTTATGTGAAGAAAGTGTCTTCTCCTCTTCATCATCCTTATTATGCATGGGTTCATCTTCTTGCAGTAGGTTTACTTGTCAAAACTAACTGTCGTATCTAACATGTTTAGTGTTGTGACAAAAATGTGGTAAGAAGAGGGGAGTTCTCTCAGAAAAATGGGAACAAGAGCATTATTTGTGACTGCTTCCCCTAGGGCTAGAAGTGAAGCCCTCAACTCTGTAACTCTTCTTAAGAAAGCTTCAATTTTCTCATTCTACTTAAACTTCAGTGTATGTAACTGACTCTGTAAATTTAGTATGACATTCTTGTTTTTGGCCTCATATACTATGCATAATTTATCCCATGCTTCTTTGGCTGTTTTGACATCTCAAATGTGGGGTTGCACATCATCGAACAGTCCAAACAAGATGATGAGTTTGGCCTTCTGATCTACTTTATCAAACTACCCCTGTTGTGGTGTATTAGTAGTTGATTTGGTCAGAGTACCATTCACAACAATCTCCAGATCTATTCAAACTCAAGTTGTGTCTTGATTCTAGTCTTCCATGTAACATATTTTTTCCCTCTGAGTAGTTGTGAATAAGGAAGAAACAATTTGGGGGAAGTGGTGCCCATTTTACAGAAATCACTGACAAGGTTTGACTCTTATCACTCTAGGTATAAGGTCTCACAATCTATATACCATGAGTCTGATATATCAAACCTTTCTATATACATGCCCTTCCGATATACCTGAAGGTACATGGAATAAGCTCACCCTTTCTATATACCTAATGGTATGTTAAAGAGGAATTAATGTACGTGAAAGAATTCGATACGTGGTACCAAGATAGTACTGAAAGGGGTCTGTGTGATTATTGACACCGGCTCAAAGAAATATCCTCATATGCACGCATAACTTCTCTATATACTCAGATAATTTTTTAGTTTGAATTTTTGTCATGCAATCATTCACAGATAGATGGGATGGCTCATAGTGTGTGCACTATCACCTTAATAATCCCCGTCAATTTAGAGGGTCGATGCCTAGACGATGTTGTTACAGCTATATTAGGCATTAAGTGTAGTAGTATTCATGATGGATTTACCTATAATTTCTTCCCAGAGGCAGCGTATATATCGAATGTTGTAATTGAGATCTAGGATATCGTGATTGTTTTAGAACCAATTTTTATTATTATTTTTTATTACAACTTTCTGCTAGTTTCTGAGTAGTTACAATATTTGTGGTTGACTATGGCAACCTGAAAATTAGTACAATATATTGAAGCATGTTGTTTCACCATTTATTTACTTTATTGAGATAAAACAAATAAGGGTAAGGGTTGAGGAGGAATACCTATTATTGCTGGTCGGTTGATGGTTGTTGCACACATTCTAACTTCTCGATCTAATGCTAACTATGAGAGCTTATTTTTGGCTGGGAGGAACTACCTAAAATAGAAAACAAGACAACAAAAGAATAGTTAAATAATATATGACAGTGGATTGCCTAGTGTGTGTTAGATCCGAGAAGTGTGATACTCCCTAGATGGATGTCAATCCAATGTTGAAAACAAATTAATGCAAGAAATAAGAAAATTCCTATTTTAGTTGATATGATTTAGGTATCTCATTCAAGCACAATAAGCAAATTTAATATAACATGCCAGGTTATGGTCAGATCTGAAGGATAGGTAGGTGTTAGGTTACTGGAACTGGTCAGGGTCAGGTTTTGGGTTGTTTAGGTCACTTGGAAGTAGGTTATGTGGTTCTATTATTGGTAAAGGTGTAAAACATAGAGACCGACGTAAGTCTAGTACAACCAGTGATAGTTTAGGAGAGACCAATGACAATCATGGGTGACAGGCGTTGGTATGGTCGGGGTGAAAGGAACTCAATGAGATCTTATTGTAGGAGTTGGATTGAAGCTAAATAGAGATGTAAGGATGGATAAGGAGGTCTGTAAAGGTCTTAGGTATACTCAAAGGGGTGTAGGAGGTGAGAATGGGTGATTTGGTGATGTGGGTAGAGGAATGACTGAGTCTACAAGTAGGTAGAAGATTGGAAGAGAACATGCCAAGTATAAACTAATAATAGAAGTAACAAGGATATTATACAGAAATAGACTATAATGGTAAAAGGTGTACTTACTATGGTAAAAACTTGGTGGCTAAATGGTGATGGAAGTTGATTATAATAATGGTGTTTGATGCCACAATAGTGCTCCCTGGAATGTTGTCGTGGATGCAATACCTCTAGATCTGTCCTGGTATTGGTTATGGATGTCTGGGTATGTGAAAGACTCTAGTTCTTCTTGCATGGAGCTCTCTTTTTGTCCTCTTACTCTCAGTATGTGCCAACCTAAAAACAAGGTTTCTAAGGTGAATAAATGGTAACTGATGATGGTTTTGGTTGACCGACATTAGTTTAGGTGTGACCTGCGTCGGTTAAGGTGAGATTCCCTAGGTTTGCTAAAATGGCATATCTCCCCGATTTATTTGGCCAGGTTCATTTATTATTGCAGATCAGAATGGAATCTTCCTTTCTAATGAGTGAGAATGTGGTTAGAGAAATCTTAGGCATGTAATTTTAGAGTTAGACCAAAAATATCTCATTAAGGTAAGTAAGATCAAGTCTTGGTTAATTATGGAAACATGACAAGAATAGGTCTAGGGTGAGGTGGATAGGTGAGGTGTTTAGGTGAGGTGGAAATTAGCTTAATTACAATAATTAATTAATACATGTTATGAGGATGGTTATTAATTTAATTAATTTAGTTAAATTAATATTAATGTGGGGTGAAAGTGGGCCATGGTTAGGTGAATATGTTTGAGTTGGTTTACTCTACAGAGGACCAAGGGAAGTGTGACCCAATTTTGGTGTCTACATTTTGCCCCTTTTGTTGTGTAGCTTGTATTGGTAAGTGACACTGACAAAAATAAGATGTGTTTGTCCCATGTGTGGGTGAAGGTGATGTTGTCCCAAGCATGGGTGAAGGTAATCCCCCTTAAACTAGTAACTGATGTGGTGAGAGAAGGAAGTGGTGAGTGGTTTGATAAAATGAGGAGGTGGGTAGTTTGAGAAAATAGGGTTAGGTGTGAAGAAGGTGATGGTCGAGGGTATGGTGATTTTAATAGGTAGGGAGGGTGATTAGGTATAACATTCAGACGTACACACATGTTGGGAAATTCCATGAGATACTTGGGTTGTGCAACAAAACAAATGTATGTTAGCTAGGGTTGTAAAGGTCATCCAAACAAGGGTTATTAAAGTCTAGTATGTAGAGTAAAGGATATGGTCTAGGAAATCAATGAGGTAAGATGGAGGAATGCGTAGGTGTGGTTCTGGTACATCCAAAAGGTCAAGGTTTGTTTCGATAAGGGTCATGGCCATAGGCAAGGTAAGGCTATTAGGCTAACAAATAGGTATTGTCATCACAAGATGCAACGAGCGAGGACATGTGATTATCCACTTAATCAACGATTAGGTAGGTAGGTGTGGGTAGGGTAGGTGGAGGTAAAAATGGGTAATGGGGTAAAGGTGAAATCAAGAAAATAGGGAAATGAGCCAGGGTCAAAGGTAGTGACAGTCGAACTTACGCACATGTATAAACTGTAGCACGATACCAAAGTGAAAAGCTTTCAAACACTACATCGTGTAAGGTCGATAGGTCTATCCAAATAGGGTTGAAGTGAGTCATGTATCCAAGGTATAGGATATGGTGTGGAAACACAAAAAATGTTAGGTGTAGGAATGTTTAGGTATGTTCTAGTACACCAAAGGTCAGGTTAGGATAAATAGAATGGCAATAGGCAAGGTAAGGTTAGTAAGATAAACAAATACAAGTAACCATGTCACCAGGTATAGCGAGTTTAGTGGTTCAAAGGTCACTAAAAATGTTTCGGGTCCAAGCATATAGGTCATGACACATGAGGTTAGGTGTGGGTAAAATGAGGTGTGGCGTAGGTAAGGCCATGGGAGGGGCAGAAATATGCCCCAACGAATGGTGAGATGGGGGTGATAGAGGATGAGGGGGAGGGTCAGGGTCAGCGTTGAGTTAGGTGAAAAAGGTTGTGGGCAAGTAGATAAGGTGCAAGGGGTTTTCATGAGGCCAAAATAGGTAACCAACACCGGTCATGCTTAACTGATGATTGTATAGGTAAACTGACCATGGTTTGTTAGGGCAAAGGACCAAGTTTGGTCTAGGTATAACCAACAATGGTTTAGTTAGGGAGAGGTTAAAAAAGGAAATTTCCTCTTTCTTCAGAATCATTTGTATGGTTTGACTTGTGGGAAAAATGATAGAGCACTGAACGAGTTGTGCTTTGTCGAGAAAAAAGTACGAGGGACGAGACCTTGCTGAGGTGGAGAGATCAGGTTTGTTAGAGGAGCCAGGTAGACAGATCCACGAGATCGGTCAGAGTGAGGTGATTGGTGGAGATATTGGAGGTAGATTGTGGCATGGCAGAGGCGGGAGAGGGTTTGGGTGGACCAAACGGCACAGTGGCCAGACATGCCACCATGATGACGAAACTGAGATGAGGTAGGTTCTCAACCTTTCTGTGTATGAAAATAGAAAAGGGTGATATGGGTATGGGTTTTTGGGTAGTGAAATATAATTAAATTTGTGGGTAAATTTGGTGAAATGGAGGGGGGAGGTCTGAGGTTGGGTAAATAGGGTTGGGGAGGGGTTTGGGTTAGATTTGGGTAGGGTAGGATTGGTGATTAGGCTAGTTTATAAAAGGTTTGGAAAAGGGGGGGGTTGAATGGATTCGTCTTCCCGACAGTGAGTGACGTCGGTCAAGGGTTGGCTGACATCAGTTGGAAATTACTGGCATCAGTTATGTACTAGGTGACCGATGTTAGTCACAAGGGACCAATGTCAGTCATAAGGAACCAATGTTGGTTGGGTTTAGAGGAGGAGATCAATAGGGAGAAAAGGCTGGGAAAAGAAGGGTAAGGGATGGGAGATAAAAGTAAGGGCAATGATAACGGTAAGGGTAATATGTTTACAAAGGGTAGTGAGTAGGGACTAGGTATAAGGTGCATGAAAATATTGGTTTAGCAAGGGAAAATTGGTAGAGTGAGTACAATAAGTAATAATGGTTAGGGACAAGGTTTATTGGGTATAATATGTGTTTGGTATGGGAATGTATTGACAATAGTGTGTTTTATTGGGTACAGGTGAGGGACCAGCTACATATGTGGGATAGGGTACTGCCCCTACTCGTGGAGGTACGAGGGAGTGTGACAGCTGATGATTGGCACCATGTGGCAGAGGTTGGCCTGATTAGGGTCAAATGCTACTCGCATGTAGTCTGGGAGCTGAGTTTGATGGTCACCGTCATTGACAGATGAGACTCAGTGACCAATACCTTCCATCTACCGATGGGTGAGATCACAGTCACCCTGGAGGATGTGTATAGGATCTTGTTGTTATCAATAGTGGGGATGTAATTGTATTCTATCTCCTCAGAGACATCTCAGGAGTTGATTCTAACCATGTTTAACAAGGGGCTAGCATAGATGAGGTTCCATAGTGCTAGTTGCACATTTCTATGGAGGTTCAGCCTATGTTGCAAATTTCTACTACATGGCCAGGCATATGAGAAAATCATGTGTGTGTGTGTGTGTGTGTGTGTGTGTGTGTGTCTAGTTGGTATGCCCCATCCGGATGCATTTGAGGTGGGCTTAGTCCAGGTACGCTATAGGTGATGGGTACCTACTGTTGGCAAGTGTTGGGCTTGTCATCACCAATCTAGAACTATGATAATTCTTCACCGGGAACTCCTCGTGCTATGATTATTTACTAATGCACAGCCTTTAGTTTGGTGGATGTAATCTGGAAACACAATAACAAACATAATACAAGAATACCATCGACTATGATAAGACGGAATGATGACAAATCTGAAATATCAAAGTAAATTATAATATTAACATGAAATTGTTACAATCTCACCCATGAGGTACTTCAAGTGTTATTGACTTCACTTGCCTTTCACCAAGACTATGGGAGAAACTTTACAATTACACCTCTTAATGGCTTCTTCAACACACCTTTAAACTGATGCTTCCTTTACACATTTCATACAATATTTCTCACTTCTTTCTATGCTAAATGAGGGGGGTGGCCTCTCTATTTATAGAACTTCTAGGCTTATCCATCTTATCTCTAATATAGGATAAGAAATCCACTCTGATGAATCATATTCCATACCTTAACTCTTATCTGTACATGTAAGCTTATCTTTTAAGATAAGATAAACCTTATCATTTTACATGGGTTCCACATTTTTAGACTTTTTACAAATAAAATACACAAAATATTTATGACCTCACTCCTTGTCCTTATTACCAATATAATATTTCTAATTCCTAATCATGTAGACCCCTACTTCTCTAATTACCCAAACTTTGACATTTTAACATTACCGGACCACTTACGACAAATATTTACTTTTTACAACATTCGTATTGTACTTTGACTGTTACCGTACTCCACATTATTGGCGGCACCGTACTGACGGTGCCGTTATCTTCTATCAGACGCTACTACTAATTATACTTAACAACATCCTATTCCTAATACATACATTAATGAAATAGAAATTACGGAGGAAAATTTTAGTTTCGACATCTTCCCCCTTCCTAGCTTCTACTCCATCCTCGGAGTAGACTTATTCTGGTGCTTGGAAAATCTTCAACTTGTCGTAGTTGACCCATTTCGTAATGGGAGTGCCATCCAATTCCTCTAGTCGGTACGTACCATTTTCATGCACAGCTGCTATTTTGTAGGGCCCCATCCATTTTGGAAGAAATTTTCTGTCTTCTTTTTTTGTATCTAGAATCATATACTAGAACCAAGTCATTCACATGAAATGGAGACCACTGGATCTTTTGATCAAAGTATTCCTTCTACTTCATTTTCTTCTTATAGCTTGTATCCTTAGCTATTTCCCTCATTTCCTCTAGCAAATGAAGATATACCAACCTTTCTTTTACTGAATCACTTTCATCCATTCTTTCATTTTTCATTACTCTGACCGTGGGAATATCAAACTCAATAGGAAGAACTGGATCAATGCCATAAGCCAATTGAAATGGGGAGTATCATGTTGCTGACTTTGATGTTGCCCTATATGCCCACAGTGCTGCATGAATCCTTTTATCCCATTTATGTACCTGTAAGGCTACATCTTTCGCTAGAATTTGACACAACACAAAATTTGTTCGTTCCACCTATCCATTTGTGCTTGGCTTGTATGTTGTTGCCTTCCTGTGCTTAATAGAAAACTGATTGACTAGGGCTTCTACCACTTCATTAATGAAGCAGCTTCCTTGATCTGCTACAATTTCTAATGGACAACCAAATCTGGTGACAATGCGTTCATATATGAACCTTGCCACTTCATCCATGGAAGCTATTTTTAATGGCCTAGCTTCAACCCATTTGGTTAAATAATCTGTGGCAACTACAATATACTTATTTTGGCATGAGGTAGTTGGAAGTGGACCTAAAATGTCTATTCCCCACTTTTCAAAGGGACCAAGTGGAATAATAGGATATAATGGAGCTGATGAAGTCTTACGGTTACCATGTGTTTGACAAATATCACATGTCTTACAATAATTATAACAATCTTTAAAAAGAGTGGGCTAGTGATAACCTGCATCCAAGATCCTTCTTGCTGTAAGTTATCCAGAGAAGTGCCCTCCACATGTACCATTGTGGGATTCTTCTAGCAGTTCCTTCCCTTGATCACATCCAACTGCCCTCTTGTACTGTCCATCAGGTCCTATTCGAAATAATACTCCATGCAGAATAGAATATGGACGACTCGCTTGAGTAATATTTTTCTTAGTCTTTACAATGGCACCATCAGGAAACTTGAATTCATTCAGATAATTCCAAATATCTATGTATTCACTAGGGATTGTGTCAAGGGATAACAATGCTGCATCGGGGAAATCATCATCATCACAAGATGATCCTACACCATCATAGGCTCGAGAGAGTGCATCTGCATTGACATACTTTGTTCCTGGCCTATCTATAATATCAAATTCAAATTCTTGTAGCAAAATTATCCATCTTGCTATCTTCCCTGATGGGTTAGGCTTATTTACAATATATTTTAGAGCCTGATGATCTGTTACAACTATAAATTTCTACCTAGGAAGTAATTTCTAAACTTCTTTATAGCAAAAATGATAGCCAGAGCCTCTTTTTCAGTTACAGTATAATTTACCTCAGCATTGCTCATTTGTCTGCTCCCAAAGTAAATTGGATGTTCATTCCCATTTTCATCCTTTTGGCTCAAAGTACTTCCTAGTGCTGCATCTTAGGCATCAGTATACACAATGAATGGCTTGCTCCAATCTGGATTCTTCAAAACAGGTGAAAACACTAGGGCTTCCTTCAGTTGTCCAAAAGCTTCATGCGCCTTATTTCCTGGTTCATAAGTAACATCCTTCTTCAAGAACTGGGTTAGTGGTTGTGCAATCTTTGAGAAATTCTTGATGAACCTTCTATAGTAACCCACATGGCCTAAAAATGATCTCAACTTACTTCTATTAGTAGAAAATGGTAAATCTTTGATTTTTTAAACTTTATCAGGATCAGTACCAATACCATCTCTGGATACAACATGCCTTAACAAAACGCCTTTAGAACATCCAAAGACACACTTTTTAGGGTTTAGTGAGGCTTGTGCTTCATCTAACCTTTGAAATGTTGTCTCCATCTGGTGCAGGTGGTCCAACTTGCTCCCATAGATGTAAAATCATCCAGAAATACTCTGATGAAGGTCCCAATGTAGGGTTTGAACACCCTATTCATCAAACGCTGGAATGTTGTTGGAGCATTACACAACCCAAAAGGCATAACTCTATAAGAAAACATTCCCTAAGGAGTGGTGAACGTGGTCTTCAGCTGATATTTCTCTGCTATACGAACTTGGTTGTAGCCGCTATATCCATCAGCAAAACTATAGCACTCCTGGCCAGCTACTTCGTCCAAGATCTGATCTAAAAATGGAAGAGGGTAATGATCCTTCTTTGTTGCCTTATTGAGCTTCCTGTAATCAACAAAAATGCGTAGCTTCCCATTATTTTTTATTGAGATCACAATGGGAGAAACCCATTCTGAATTCTCCACAGAAAATATGAATCCTGCATCAAACAACTTATCTATTTCTTATTCTATAGTCTTGGAAAAATTAGGATTCATTCTATATGGCATTTACTTTATGGGCTTAGCACCATCTACCAGCTCAATAGAATGTTCTACCCAACTTACTTGATGGAGTTCCTTGTAATCAAAAGTGAATGTGTGTATGTACCTTCGAAAGAGCTGGAGGTAGGATTCCTTCTCACTTTCCATCACAGCATCACCAATCTTTATTTGTTGGAAACGATCATCAACTTCTTCTTCAGATAATTTTATGGGGTCATGAGTTGGAGTGACTGGAAGGATATCCATGACTAAAACATCAACCTCACTTTCTTCATCTTCAGTGTCCACTTCACTGGTACTAGAGTAATCAGAGGATGTCCAATCATCAGTTTCATCACTTGAATCCACAGGTTCTGCTTTATGATGTTGAGGGATCATGTTTATCTTCACCCTCTCTCTACCACGTCCAAGTGTCATGAAACCTTCATTCCAGTAGTTTCTTGCATGAAATCTCCTTAGCCATGGTCTTCCCAGCAGCATTAGGTACGTAATAGTACCATTTTTCATCACTTGAAAGTCTACCACACATACAACACCCATAACAGATATTGCCACATTTGAAACTACACCTTCTGGTTTAGTTTTTCCCTTATTTAATGACCTTAACATAAGTGTTGAAGGGCGATCAATTTTTAAACCCAACATATTCATTACAGACTCGGTCATTACATTAACTGCAGCACCTCCATCAACTAAGACATCATGAATTGAAATACCATTACATAATACCTCAGCTTGTGGAGCATAGGGATCCACCTCTGCCTTAAAAACAAGGACCTCAACCTCCTTCCTTCGTCGAGCATTGAGTCCACTTCGCAAGTCCCGCCTCTTCTCAGAAGATTTAGCCAAGAGTTGACCATATGTAATATTTGTAGGCCTTTTGGACAGATCTTCCAAGATGGAGTATGGTCCTTGCCCCTGTGAAATCAGAAAATCCTGTAAACCCAACTTTCTTCTCCTATGTTTCTTACTAGTTTCTCCTTTCATCTTCTTAGGATCATTTCCATCTTGATTATCTTTTTCTTTCTTTCTTTTTGTTACAAACACATCTACTTCATTATTTCTGCTCTTATCTACTACATTAAAAGAATTCACAGGTGCTTTTCCTTTATCATTATCTCCTTTACTAGATGTAGAAACTCTATCTGGAAAATTATACTTATAATGACCCTTTTTATAACAACCATAACATACAACTTCAGAAATATTTCTTTTTGGACCCCTATCTCCTCCCTGAGAACTAAATTCATTTCCTTGAAGAAGATTAATAGTTAACTAACCCATCTTTTTGAGCAGATCTTCATACTTAGTAGATGTACTAGGAGAAATATTTGTGCTCACCGGGAGTGGTTGTGGATTTTGGACCAAAGGTGCTAGTGTAGGCTCTACTTTAGCAAAAAATTCTTTGGGCTCCTCTTCCATGCTTTCTTCTTGCCTTCTTGCAATCTCCTTTGCTTATTCAATGGTAGCTGGGTGGTCATACTTCACTCATTGTCTGATCTCTGGCTTCATCCCAAGAATGAAGTGCGTACAGAGGATATTATCCATGCCATTCATCAACCCATCCGCTAATCCTTCCTTCCAGATCTGGGCATCGAGCTTCATCCTTAGCTCTAGAACACGAGCATGATAATCCCTTATCTTATCCTTCTCTCCTTGCGATACCTTTGTGATCTCGATCATGAGATCTGCATATTTTTGTTGTTCACCAAATTCTTCAAGAAAAATTTCAGTTAATAAATCCCATGAATTTTTCACATTATCACCTAGTGTTTCAAACCACCTAAGTGCTGAACCATCCAAAAAGGTAGGAAAAAATTCAGTCCATTGTTCCCTTCTTATGAGGGCATTACAAATACAAGATCGTTTAAACTCTTGAATGAAAGAAGAAGCATCTTCATTAGATTGGGCTAAAAAAACAGGAATCTTCCCCATTTTCAAAAGTAACCACCGTAAAATACCAACCCACAAATACAATCAACAAGACTTATGTGCACAAATAATTGGAATCACTATACTAGAAATTGACTTTACACCTTTCTACAGTAAAATAGAAATGACCACGGTAAACTCTGGTAAAACTTGACTTACTACGGTAAAAATTGACTTTACTATGGTAAACACTATTCACGGTAAAAAGTGAAGTTACTGCGGTGTTGGCCACTCAAAATTCCCCGCTCTGATAAGAGTAAAATTTTCAAAATTTTGAGTTTTAAGAATTTTCTCTGAAGTGCCTAAGTCGTGAAATTGAAAAAATCTGTGTTTTGGGTCGTTTTGTGTGATTTTCGGGCCTGTCGGAACTTTTTGTCCCAACTGTCCCAAGTACAAAAGTGCATACTGTTCCCCGACCGGCCGAAATCCCCGAAGCGTGTCCCATTTTCGGGCCCGTTGGAAAATTTTGTCCCAAGTGTCCCAAAACTTTTTGTGCGTGTTGTTCCAATTTTCGGCCGAATCATCCTTCCCGCGTACTTCGCGCTTTCCTGTTCCAAATGTCCCAAAGTTAAAAAATGCAAACTGTTCCAATTTCGGCCGATTTTCCCGAAACGCGTCCTTCGCGGCGTTTTCGATCCCAAATGTCCCATTCTCAAAAATGCGCCCTGTTTCAATTTCGGCCGAGCCGGTTGAGTCGCGTACTTCGGAACTTCTTGTCCCGAATGTCCCAAGTCCAAACGGGCCCGCTGTTCCAATTTCGGCCGAAACACCCGAACCGCGTACTTCACACATTTTCGTCCCATTTGTCCCAAATGCATTTGTGCGTCCTCTCCCTGTTTCACCCGAACCGGCCGAGCCGCGTGTTTCGCGCATTCGCGTCTCACATGTCCCAAGCGTACCTAGTGTCGTTCACACTTAGTTTTTCCCGCTCACTCCGAGTATGATGCTATTCAAATTGGTGGTTGTATATTCAATGCGCATTAAAGTCATTTCTCTCTCCAAACGGCTATATAACGAGCATTCCCCTTTGCATTTTTCGCATTGCTTCCATGCTATCTTTTGCTCGAACCCTTGCGATTTGAAAACCTGCGCGATACCCCTCCATTTGCAAATTCCTTCCAGAAGTCTAGGTTGCAGCTCCGAGACTATCACTATGAAGATCAAGTTCCAGGGACAGGAGCAAATTTCTCTGCTTGAGTCTGCCGTTAGCAATATAGGGGACAACGAAGCTCGTCATCTCAACTTCGGCGATTTTTGGGCAAGAATGACAGATGCAAACCCTACACCAATGGCACAGATGATTAATGATAGTGGTTTAGCTTTTGCCGGAGGATTCCCAATCTCAGTACAGTGTGCTGATACAGTGCTTTCATGTGGAGCTCACTTCGACCCCGCTTCGAGCGAATTGACCAACGTACATGGAGAACTCATTGCCAAGCTGGACGCTGCCGCCATTGGAGCTGCTCTGAGGATTCCGGAGATGGACAATGCTATAGTCGTCTCCCGGATCAAGCACAGGCTATGTTCGACCAAGACAGTGACAAATACAAGGCGCGAGTGGCGAAGTCTTGGTTGAAGAACCCTAAGAAAGGTGCTTCTCGCCTAACCAAAACCCTCTTCCGAGCAGATTTCAACGAAGAACTGTCAGACTTCATAATCCTGCTGGCTCGGGTTATGGGTTTGCCCTCCACCAATGAGTTTCATTTCTGGATGTGCCCGCTCATCAGCATGGTGTGCGAGGGAACACAAAATATCAACTGGGCAGAGATCAACAGTATGAATTTGGTTGAGCAGCTATCCAACGTCCAGCAAACAAAGAAGTTCTACATGACTTCATATCTGATGTATACCCTAGCAGCATCAAGGCAGTGGTTCGGTTTCTCCTATATAGATACACACAAAGATGATCCAGTATATGCCTATTGCCCGCAGTTCACCTTGGAGACCAGCAACCGCAATTTCAGAAGGGTCAATGATGCTTTCACCATGTACGTGGTCAGATTGCTCGAAGGTGATACTGCAAGGAGGTTTTCAGATGAAGCCATGAATCTGATATCGCAGTATGGAGCCTATTTCATCCAATTCAGGAAATTTTCCTATATCAGGCTCGCTGGCTATGAAAGCACTCCTCTGCGGCTTCCCATGTTCTGCTAATGACAAAATGGCACTGATAGAAGTATGCAGGCAACTAGACAAGCTGCATAGAACTTGCAGAGACAAGAAGATTTATGGTTTGCACTTTCCTATCTCTCTGGGAAACTACACATGCAAAACAGCTCTGGATGCTCAGAACATAGAAAGAACCCTGGTCCCTATCACTGTTCATTTCTTCAAGCCCAGAACCTGTTTTGATCTAAAGAAGTTTATTGAACAGAACATCAAGATAGTCTATCATCACAGGGCAGACACAGAAGACTACTGGGCTGACTGTGCAGATGATTTTGAAGCCAGAAGGAGGCATTGTGGCAGGTTCTCCCTGCAATTGATCAAAGAACTCAGTCTATACCAAGTTCCTGAAGGTCTCCAGGATGACGATTCTGAGCTATACTCATATGAGTATGAAAATGTGATTAAGCACACCCCTCTGGAGGACCTGGATTAGAACAGGAAAGAGAGAGATGATCTGGCTGAGATCCTTGCTCCAGTCTTAATCAGGACTAGGGTCTGGTTCAGTAAAAAGATCTGGGAATTCAAGAGGCACTCAAGAGAATCCAGCTCCAAGGATGATTCTACACCCATAAGAGAGACATCAGTTCCAGAGTCTGGAACACCAGTGAAGACCCCTCCTGCCTCAACAACTCCGGGACCCACAGGATCTACTCCTTCTCCATCTACCCAGGTATACAAGAAGAAACTCAAGGAGGTAAAGAAGGAGCCTGCAGAGAATGACCCCCCAAGAAAACAGGGAGAGCTGCCTATAGGGCCAGAGAACATCATTGTTCTCAGTGAAAGTGAAGAAAGTGAGATGCCAACTCCTGGAAATGTTCCTGAAGATCCAACAGATAAGGATAAGGAGGTCCAGAGCACTGAACTTCCGGGGGCTACTGATTCTTCTACTGCCATTACCTCCAGTGCTCTACTCACCTCTCAGCTCGAGTCAACAGCTGCAAAGACCCTTGAGTGTCATGAGCTCCCTGTCTCTTGGTCCCCTTGCCTCTCCTGCAGATTCTTCTTCCTCTTTTGCTTGGGTGCAGCCTCTGGTCGACAAAAGGAAGAGGAAATCCTCCTCTCAAAACCTGGGACCAAATTTTGATGCTGTAGCAGCCTTGTTGGGCACCACTCCTTCTCGTGCCAAGAAAGCTAGAACTACTTCCAGGATTGTGTCTGACGCTCAAGGTCAGCAATTCTTGGAGATTGCTAAGCCTACAGTGGACAAATCAGAATCAGAATTGCTGACATCTGACTTAGAGCTTTCAAGGATCCCTATGGGAGAGTCTACCCCTGAAGGTGAGATTCATAACCTCTAGGAAACAGTCACAAGGGTCATTGGAAGGGTAGAGAAAGGGCAGCAGACTATTGAGCAGCTGGAAGAACAAGGCCAAGTTCTCACGAGTTTTATCAAGTCACTTTTGTCTAAGGACAAAGTTTTGGACCCTACCTCCTTGACTGCTCTACCGCCTCCTGTACTTCTAAGCCAAGATGAAGTGCAAAGTATCAAAGATATGCACAAGTATTCAGTCTATGGCAGAGCTATCGAAGCCATGGTGGATGACATGCTTGTTTCCGGGCTAAACTTCATTGATGAAGCTTTTAAGCTACATGGAAAGGTAGACAATTTGCAACAGAAGCTATCCTCTACCATCGGGGTTATGGATAAGGAGCTTAAACTTTGGAGCAGTTGTATAGTAGACCTTCGCCTTATGGGACAGACAGATGAGAACATCTTGCTGGCGAATAAGGTTTTCGATGATGTCAAAGATAATCTATCAAAATCCTGGGTCTACAGCGTAGAGTGGAAAATCAAAGTCCTGGAGGAAGCTGTGGGAGAAATGAAGAACAGTTGGCAGAAGGGAGAAGCTTTCAAGACGCTGGCAGCTGCTGCTTTCAAAGATATGCATTGTCATCTTCAGGATGAAAACTCTGGTGTCTCCCTGTCCTTGCAAGAAATCAAAGCTCAGTTCAGAGCTTTTGTCAAAGATAACCTTTTCAAGGAGAGCTCCATCTCTAAGGAAAAGATGAAGGAAATTTGTTCTCTTCAGTCTGCCATTGAAGAGGCAAACAAAGATTATCATACTCACGTCGAGTTTGATAAAGAGATGGAGAAATGTCTGGGATTTTGGACTCAGTCTGCAACCAACACGTCAGTCCCTCGTGGCAGAGATATAGCTGAGTCATTGAAGAAATTCAGGCAGCGGATTCTGAAGACAGTGGGTCCCTCCCAGTAGCCGGCCACCTGTCTCCTTCTCCTTTCTTTCCTCTTCTTTCCATTCTTTTCGTATTCTTTGTAATCAGTTAAGGTATTGTAACCGGCGGTCCTTAACTATTCTTTAGTTAAAAGAAACGGTTACGAAGAGTAACTGACTTGTAAGCTATATAATGGCCTTTCCACGCCATTTTTGAAGAGGAGGAAGAACTTGGAATACTTACTGAAAGTGTAAATAGATCTGAAAGAAATCAATACAAAAGGGCTTTCCATTCTTTGTCTATCTAATTCTTGTTATCTCTGTGTTTTCCTTTAATATTGTGAAGATCATTTTGTTTCTAGATTCATTAGTCTCTCTGATTGCATACTATCCAGTTTTGCAAATACAGTGATCTTGTATAACCAAGAAGGAACTTTGTGTCCTTGATGAATGAATCTGAAGAAGGTTATTTATGGAACTTTGTGTCTTTTAAATTTAATCCTATTCAGCTAAAGCAAATGATCTTGTCTTGAATCCTTTAGAACTTCGCATACATAAAGAGTTATTCTGCTATCTATAATTCTGTATGTTGCTATTCTGCTCATCTCCTCATTCCCTTTCCTCAGTCCTTGAGTAATAGATGATCCTTGTGGAAAACACTTTCGTAATATCCAAGTTTAACCATAAAATAATGTTCTGTACATTTGTAAATAAGTTCGTTTCAGAATAAGGGAACCTCTCCCATTAAAGAGGAGGGACTTCTTGTCCCCTGACTGTTGCTCTTCTAAAAATTCCTATTTGAAAACCAACAGTTTTTGGCGACTCCGCTGGGGAAAATCGCATTCTAGTACTACAATTTTTCGATCATCCTTTGATCTGGCGACTCCGCGTTTCACTCGAGGGAGAAGGGCCCTTGGTATCGAAGATTCTCAGTTTCAGCTTTTGGAGCAACAGGGTTTTCCTTTCCCTTCAAATAGAAGAACTCGTTCGACGAGCACTCCACCTGTTCGAGAAAGAAGTCCTGCGGGTGGTATTCCTTCAGAGCCTGCTAGTCCCAATCTACGAGCTTTGATCCTTGCTGGTGTTAAAGTTCCCCTCCAAGCCGTATTTCCAAGAATGGCGGGACAATTGCCATGGGGTCAACGTGTCGGGCCCCTGGCCCTTACTCAGCCTTTGCATGAGTTACCTAGAGGTAACCGAAAGAACTTCCCCAAATTTAAAGGTGATGGCAAAGTACACCCTGATGAACATATTGCAGCCTTCATAGTTGCATGTGGAGTCTTGGGGGTTGAACATGAAGACGTCTCAGTAAGACTGTTCGTCGAGACGTTACAGGACAATGCTGCTGACTGGTTCTATCACCTTCCGGCTGGTGCCATCACCGACTGGAATACAATGAGAACTCAGTTCGAAAGCCGTTTCAAGCCGGCAGAAGATGTGCATGCTCTGCTTGCCCAAATTTCTCAGATAAAGAAAGATCCATCAGAACCCATGAGAGAATTTGTGGCTCGATTCAACAGACTGATCAACAAAATTCATGTGAATACTCGACCGGTTGATCAAATTCAAAAATGTTTCTTTTTGAATGCCCAAACGCCTAAAGTCAGTTATGCTCTAAGAAGGGCTAATCTCGGAACGTTAATTCTGGATCAAGAACTGGCTGTTAGTGTCGAGGATGACCTGATCATGTCAGGGAAGTTGAGAAGAGATCCTCCTAAATCTAAATCTGCTGCTTCTTCCTCTTCCACCCCTGGACCCAATACTGATCCATTAGTCCAGAAACTTGCAAATGATCTAGTAGCTATAAAGAAACAATTAGCTCAGCATGCACCGTATGCAGACGTCCTGAGAAGAAATTTTCAGCCCAGAAACCGTCTGCCTACCCCCCACACAAGACTGGCACTTGAGGGACCTCCTGTCAAAGTTCCTGTGAATGCAACTTGTGAGGTTGAAGAGCCAGATGATGTGGACAATGAAGCTTGTGAGGAGTTCCTTGAAGAATTCGATGATGAGGCAGAAGAACTTGAAGGATCTCGAGTCAATTTCTTTACCACCGAAGGCATTGATGATGGAGATGACTATGATGAAGTGGTAGCAGATATGAACAGCGAATCATTTGCTGTCATGACTCGAGAACAGACGAGGCAGAAGGAGAAAGTAACACAGCCCATGAAGAAATCTAAGGAGCAGCCGGCAACTATTCCTGTAATTGCCAAAAGAGGATCTCCTATTCCTACCTCATCTGCACCAAAGGTAAGTACTGTCAATCCTGCTCCCAAAGTTGCTTCTTCTTCTTTTTCTCCTAAAGTTGATAAGCCTAGAATTCCAAGTGATGATGGTCCATCCACCTCTGGATCCTTTGATATTGTTGATCATCTAAAGAGGACTAAGGTTCAGATTTCAGAAGCTGAATACTACCAAACCCACCCCAAAGCTTTTGCCAAGATGATCCAATTTGTTAATTCCCATTCCAAGACCACCTCTAAAGGCCTTTTGCCCACACCTCCTTCTGCGCCACAGCCCAGTCTGGTAGCTGCTGTCACCTCTCCTGGTGACAAAATCAAGCCTTTTTATGTAACACTCCTTATAGCCGGCCATAGGCTCAGTAACTGTGTCATAGATTCCGGAGCCTCAGATAATGTGATGCCTGCTAAAGTAGCTCATGCTTTAGGCTTGACCCTTACTCGTACTTATGGATCTTGCTACTCCATGGAAAGTAAAGAAGTGCCTTTGGTTGGAAGAATTAAAGATGCACAAGTGGCTTTTGCTGCTTTACCTGAAAAGAAAGTCTTGGCTACCATCCTAGTAGCAGACATTCCTCCTTCTTACGGAATGTTGCTAAGTAGGAATTTCTGTAAAGATGTGGGTGGAGAGATTCAAATGGATTGGTCGCACGCACTCATACCTGTCAATGGACACATGAAGAAGTTGCTGCCCGAGAAACAATCCGAGTATATTGTGCAGAAGACGGATGATCCTAAGGCACAAATACTCTACGAGGATATGGGCCATGGTAATTACATGATTCTGTCCCCTGATGAAATCCAACCCTCCAAAGTATCACCTAAAGATCCCAATGGTGTCTGGATTTTAGAATTTGATGGAAGTTGTTCCTCGGCTGGTTCTGGAGCTGGTGTTCTGCTAATATCACCTGAAGGCTGCCTACACCCTTTTTCATTTAAATTGCAGTTTGAAAACACTAACAACACAGCAGAGTATGAGGCCCTCATTCTTGGACTGCAAGTAGCCAAAGAACAAGGTGTGAAGAACCTTCTGGCTCGTGGTGATGCAGAGTTGATTGTGAAGCAGGTCAGAAACCTTTTTCAGGTAAAGAATGGGAGGCTGAAGCATTATCGGAATCAGGTTTGGGATTCAATTGAATTCCTTGATGCCTTCTCCATTGAAGCAATACCCAGAGAAAAGAATAGCAGGGCTGATTCACTGGCTGTCTCAGGGTCACTATTGATTCCCCATCCTGAATTCTCTCAGGATAAGTTCACTATTGAAATGGTCCATCGGCCTAGTGTCCCTGACAATACCAATAACTGGCAAGTTTTCAACGATGACCAGCATTTGCTTTCCTTCCTGGAACTCAAGGGGAATTTCGAACAACTGTATTTTGAGGGAAGCGACAACCTGCCTCGTGAGAGTGTGTCTTCTGACCAAGCTGTCACCCAAGGAGAAGAAACTGATCAGGAAGGGTGCATTAAACTCAAAGGAAACAAGATTCCCAAAGGTTTGGTGAGTTTGGAGGAGTTGTTTGATAAACATGACAGATACGTGAAATCCAAAGCTTCTATTGGGCCTCAGCAATCAGCTGAGTATGATAAGATTGATATTGGGAGTCCTGATGACCCGAAGCTGGTAAATATTGGAAAATGTTGCACAACCGATGAGAGGAGAAGAGCAATTGATCTTCTAAGGAAGTATAAGGATGTTCTTGCATATTCTTATGAGGATCTAAAAGCCTTCAAGCCAAAAGACATGCAACACTCTATCCCTCTCAAACCAGGAATCAAGCCTTTCAAGCAGAAGAAGAGGCAGTACAATCCAAAGATAGCTGACACCATCTTTTAGGAGATCCAGAAGTTGTTGAAGGCTAAGATTATTTTTCCCATTCACCATTTGACATGGATTGCAAACATTGTGCCTGTTAGGAAGAAGAATGGTGAGATCCGCATCTGTGTTGATTTCAGGAACCTGAATCAGGCTTCTCTGAAAGATAACTACCCTCTGCCTATGATGGATCAAATATTGCAAGCAGTAACAGGATCTGAAATGTTATTTATGCTTGATGGATTCTCGGGATACAATCAGGTAGAGGTTGATACTCCAGATCAACACAAGACAACCTTCACAACTCCTTGGGGTACCTTTGCCTACAAGAGAATGCCTTTTGGGCTGATTAATGCTGGTGCCACTTTCCAGAGAGCTATGGATCTGGCTTTTGGAAGCTTGAAAGGGAAATGTATCGTCATATACCTTGATGACCTGACAGTGTTTTCAAAGACAAGAGCAGATCACTTCGACCACCTGGAAACAGTTCTGCAGAGATGCCGAGAGCATGGGATTTCTTTAAATCCTAAAAAATATGTCTTCTGTGTTACAGAAGGAAAACTATTAGGACACATTGTCTCAAAGGATGGTATTAAGATTGATCCTGAACGAGTTCAAGCCATCCAGCAAATTCCTCTCCCAACCAGTAAAAAAGGCGTGCATTCCTTTTTCGGTAAGATCAAATTTCTAAGAAGATTCATCCCTGATTTTGCTGAATTAACTTTGAATATTTCTCAGATGATGAAAGGGAAGCAAGCATTTGGTTGGTCTTCTGAAGGAAAGGAATCCTTTGAGGGTATTAAGAAAGCTATTGCTAAAACTCCGGTTTTGGCCTGTCCTGATTTCAGCAAAGATTTCATCATCTATTGCTATGCTACAGACAATACCCTGGCTGCTGTCTTAACCCAAGAAGACTCTGATGGACATGAGCTACCAATTTCCTTCATGAGCTATATCCTGAAGAATCACGAGCTGAAATACACCATGATGGAGAAGCACGCTTTTGCAGTAGTCAAAGCTGTCAAGCAGTTCCGTTTCTATATCCTCAACTCCCACTCTATGGTGCTGGTTCCAGATACGACTGTTAAGTCAATTCTTACACAACAAGAATTTGGATCCAAGAGGGGAAACTGGGTGGCTAAGGTCCAAGAATATGACATTGATATCAAACCGACCAAGCTGGTTTGTGGAAGAGGTCTTTGTGAGCTCATTGCTGAAGGAGCCAAACATGAGTTGCTGGAGGAGAAAGCTGACATCCCTACTGTTCTATTCCTTAGTTCAGTCGATGAATGGTATTCTAACATTGCCCATTTTCTCACCTATGGGGAATGCCCCTCTCATTTAATTGCCAAGGAAAAGAGGACTGTTAAATTGAGATCAGCACAATATGTACTATGGGAAAATGCCTTGTTCAAGCGTGGTTTAGATGGGAGATTTCTGAAGTGTGTGGACAAGGAGCAGCAGAGAAAGTTGCTCTCAGCTTTCCATGATTAGGCATGTGGAGGGAACTATTCATCAACAGTCACAGCTCACAAGATACTCCGGGGAGGATATTACTGGCCTTCTTTGTTCAGAGATGCATCCAAGTGGGTGGATAAATGTGAGGCCTGTCAGACCTTTGTGGGAAGACCTAAATTGGCCTCTTTGCCTCTCAAGCCAGTTGTGATTGAGGAACCATTCCAACAGTGGGGTATAGACTTCATTGGTGCACTCAATCCTACTTCTAGTGCTGGCCACACGCATGTGCTAACTGCCACTGACTACTTCACCAAATGGGTGGAAGCTATTCCAGTCAAGAGCACTACTTCTGAAGTTGTATGCAACTTCATCAAAGAGAACATCTTGGTAAGGTATGGTGTACCTAACAAGATTGTAACAGATAATGCTTCGAACTTCTCCTCAACTGAGATAATGGATTTCTGCTACGGGTATGGCATCTCTCTGGCTCATTCTTCAGATTATTACCCCCAGGGAAATGGACAAGCAGAATCCACCAACAAAAATCTGGTGACTATCATAAGGAAGTTGGTCAATGAGTCTCAGCGAAACTGGCATAAGAAGCTTTATGATGCTCTTTGGGCAGACAGGATCACACCTAAAAGAGCCATTGGAATGTCTCCTTTTCAAGTGGTGTATGGAGTAGAGGCTCAATTTCCAGTGACAGTGGAACTGCCAGCCTTGCACCTGATGAAGGCCATTGAGGATACTAGTTTCAGTGATGCTCTGGATAAAAGAATCATGTACCTGCACAAACTGAACGAGGATAGATTGGAGGTTGCTGATAGGATATCTGCTCACCAGCAGAAGGTAAAGGTTCTGTTTGACAAGAAAGCTAGGTTCAGAGAGTTCCAAGTTGGAGATGCCGTGCTGTTATGGGACAAAAGACATGAACCTCGCGGCAGCCATGGAAAATTTGATTCCCTGTGGCTCGGACCTTTCAAGATAAGACACTTTGCTGGTAAGAACTCTTTCTATCTTGATTACATGGATGGTTCTCCCCTCCCACTTCCTTATAGTGGGCAGTATTTGAAGTTGTTCAAGTCATAGGTGACTAGGGAGTCCCTTTGTATATTATGTACAGTGTTTTTGCTTTTCTGCTTTTGGTGTGTTTCCCTTCTGTTGTTGTGTGTGTTGCCCTCTGTATTGGTTTGTTTTGACTCCTTTGCCCAATGGATAAGGCACTGGTCTGCTTCACCGAGTTGTCTAAGTTCTTGCCTTGTCTCATTCCATGAATTTATACCAAGTCATCCCCAGAAGGAGCCAGCTGTTGTCCACTCAAAATTCCCCGCTCTGATAAGAGTAAAATTTCAAAATTTTGAGTTTTAAGTGTTTTTCTCTGAAGTGCCTAAGTCGTGAAATTGAAAAAATCTGTGTTTTGGGTCCTTTTGTGTGATTTTCGGGCCTGTCGGAACTTTTTGTCCCAACTGTCCCAAGTACGAAAGTGCACTACGGTTCCCCGATTTCGGCCAAAATCCCCGAACCGCTGTCCCATTTTCGGGCCCGTCGTTAAAAATTTTGTCCCATGTGTCCCAAAAGCTTTTGTGCATGTTGTTCCAATTTCGGCCGAATCATCCTTCCCCGCGTACTTCGCACTTTCCTGTCCCAAATGTCCCAAAGTTAAAAAGTGCGAGCTTTCCCAATTTCGGCCGAGCCGGTGCGCTCCAGTCAAGCGTACTTCGGAACTTTTTGTCCCCGAATGTCCCAAGTCCAAACGGGCCCGCTGTTCCAATTTCGGCCGAAACACCCGAACCGCGTACTTCGCACATTTTCGTCCCATTTGTCCCAAATGCATTTGTGCGTCCTCTCCCTGTTTCGCCCGAACCGGCCGAGCCGCGTGTTTCGCGCATTCGCGTCTCACATGTCCCAAGCGTACCTAGTGTCATTCACACTTAGTTTTTCCCGCTCACTCAGAGTATGATGCTATTCAAATTGGTGGTTGTATATTCAATGCGCATTAAAGTCATTTCTCTCTCCAAACGGCTATATAACGAGCATTCCCCTTTGCATTTTTCACATTGCTTCCATGCTATCTTTTGCTCGAACCCTTGCGATTTGAAAACCTGCCCGATACCCCTCCATTTGCAAATTCCTTCCAGAAGTCTAGGTTGCAGCTCCGAGACTATCACTATGAAGATCAAGTTCCAGGGACAGGAGCAAATTTCTCCGCTTGAGTCTGCCGTTAGCAATATAGGGGACAGCGAAGCTCGTCATCTCGACTTCGGTGATTTTTTGGGCAAGAATGATAGATGCAAACCCTACACCAATGGCATAGATGATTAATGATAGTGGTTTAGCTTTTGCCCGGAGGATTCCCAATCTCAGTACAGTGTGCTGATACAGTGCTTTCATGTGGAGCTCACTTCGACCCCAGATTCGAGCGAATTGACAAATGTACACGGGGAGCTCATTGCCAAGCTGGACGCTGCCACCATTGGCGCTGCCTGAAGATTCCAGAGATGGACAATGCTATAGTCGTCTCCCGAGATCAAGCACAGGCTATGTTCGACCAAGATAGTGACAAATATAAGGCACGAGTGGCGAAGTCTTGGTTGAAGAACCCTAAGAAAGGTGCTTCTCGCCTAAACCAAAACCCTATTTCAAGCATATTTCAAGGAAGAATTGTCAGATTTTATAATCCTGCTAGCTCGGGTTATGGGTTTGCCCTCCACCAATGAGTTCCACTTCTGGATGTGCTCGCTCATCAGCATGGTGTGCGAGGGGAAAACAAAACATCAACTAGGCAGAGATCATCTGTATGAATTTGACGGAACAGCTATCCAACGTTCAGCAGTCAAAGAAGTTCTTTATGACTTCATACCTAATGTATACCTTAGCAGCATCAAGACAGTGGTTCGGCTTCTCCTATATTGATACGCACAAGGATGATCCAGTGTATGCCTATTTCCCACAGTTCACCTTGGAGACCAGTAATCAAAATTTTAGAAGAGTCAATAATGCCTTCACCATGTACGTGGTCAGATTGCTCGAGGGTGATACTGCTAGGAGGTTTTCAGATGAAGCCATGAATCTGATATCGCAGTATGAAGCCTATTTCATCCAATTCAGGAAATTTTCCTATATCAAACTCGCTGGTTATGAGAACACCCCTCTTCGGCTTCCCATGTTCTGCAACGAGAAAATGGCCCTTGATAGAAATATGCAGGCAACTGGACAAGTTGCACAGAACTTGCAGAGACAAGAAGATCTCTGGCTTGCACTTTCCCATCTCTCTGGGAAACTATACATGCAAAACAAGCTCTGGATGCTCAGAACGTAGAAAGAGCCCTGGTCCCTATCACTGTTCATTTTTTCAAGCCAAGAACCTGCTTTGACTTGAAGAAGTTTATTGAATAGAACCTCAAGATAATCTATCATCATAGGGCAGACACAGAAGACTACTGGGCTGATTGTGCAGACGATTTTTGAAGCCAGAAGAAGACATTGTGGCAGGTTCTCCTTGCAATTGATCCGAGAACTCGGTCTATACCAAGTTCCCGAAGGTCTCCAGGACGACAATTCTGAGCTATACTCGTATGAGTATGACAATATGATCAAGCACACCCCTCTGGAGGACCTGGATTGGAACAAGAAAGAGAGGGACGATCTGGCTGAGATCCTTGCTCCAGTCCTAGTCAGGACTAAAGTCTGGTTCAGTAAGAATATCCGAGAATTCAAGAGGCATTCAGGAGAATCCAGCTCCAAGGATGACTCGACACCCAGTAAGAGAGGCATCAGTTCCAAGGTTTGAAACACCAGATGCAAGATCCCTCCTGCCTCATCAACACAAGGACCTACTGAATCTACTCCTTCTCCATCTACCCAGGTATATAAGAAGAAACTAAAAGAGGTAAAGAAAGAGCCTGCAGAGAATGACCCTCCCAAGCAAACAGGCAGAGTTGCCTATAGGGCTAGAGAACATCATCGTTCTCAGTGAAAGGGAAGAAAGTGAGATGCCAACTCCTACAAATACTCCTGAAGATCCAGTAGATAAGGATAAGGAGGTCCAGAGCACTGAACTTCCGGGTGCTACTGATTCTTCTACTGCCATTACCCTCCAGTGCTCTACTCACCTCTCAGCTCGAGTCAACAGCTGCACAGACCCTGAGTGTCATGAGCTCCCTGTCTCTTGGTCCCCTTGCCTCTCCTGCAGATTCTTCTTCCTCTTTTGCTTGGGTGCAGCCTCTGGTTGACAAAAGGAAGAGGAAATCCTCTTCTCAAAGCTTGGGACCAAATTTTTGATGCTGTAGCAGCCTTGTTGGGCACCACTCCTTCTCGCGCCAAGAAAGCTAGAACTACTTCCAGGATTGTGTTTGATGCTCAAGGTCAGCAATTCCTGGAGATTACTAAGCCTACAGTGGACAAATCAGAATCAAACTTGCTGACATCTGACTTGGTGCTTTCTAGGATCCCTATGGGAGAATCTACTCCTGAAGGTGAAATTCACAACCTCCAGGAGACAGTAACAAGAGTCATTGGAAGGGTAGAGAAAGGGCAGCAGACTATTGAACAGCTGGAAGAACAAGCCCAATTTCTCATAAGTTTTATCAAGTCACTTTTGTCTAAGGAAAAAGTTTTGGACCCTACCCCCCTTGACTGCTCTACCTCCTCCTGTAATTCTAAGCCAAGATGAAGTGCAAAGTATTAAAGATATGCACAAGTATTCTGTCTATGGCAGAGCTATTGAAGCCATGGTGGATGACATGCTTGTTGCCAGGGCCAAACTTCATCGATGAAGCTTTTAAGCTACATGGAAAGGTAGACAATTTGCAATAAAAGCTATCCTCTACCATCGGGGTCATGGATAAAGAGCTTAAACTCTGGAGTAGTTGCATAGTAGACCTTCACCTCATGGGACAGACAGATGAGAACATCTTACTGGTGAATAAGATCTTTGATGATGCTAAGGACAATCTGTCAAAATCTTGGGTCTACAGCGTGGAATGGAAAATCAAAGTCCTGGAAGAAGCTGTGGGAGAAACGAAGTACAGCTGGCAGAAGGGAGAATCTTTCAAGACGCTGGCAGCTGCTGCTTTCAAAGATATGTATTGTCATCTTCAGGATGAAAACTCTGGTGTCTCCCTGTCCTTGCAAGAAATCAAAGATCAGTTCAGAGCTTTTGTCAAAGATCACCTATTCAAGGAAAGCTCCATCTCTAAGGAAAAGATGAAGGAAATTTGTTCTCTTCAGTCTGCCATTGAAGAAGCAAACAAAGATTATCATACTCACGTCGAGTTTGATAAAGAGATGGAGAAATGTCTGGGATTTTGGACTCAGTCTGCAGCCAACACGTCAGTCCCTCGTGGCAGAGATATAGCTGAGTCATTGAAGAAATTCAGGCAGCGGATTCTGAAGACAGTGGGTCCCTCCCAGTAACCGGCCACCTGTCTCCTTCTCCTTTCTTTCCTCTTCTTCCCTTTCTTTTCGTATTCTTTGTAATCAGTTAAGGTATTGTAACCGGCGGTCCTTAACTATTCTTTAGTTAAAAGAAACAGTTACGAAGAGTAACTGACTTGTAAGCTATATAATGGCCTTTCCACGCCATTTTTGAAGAGGAGGAAGAACTTGGAATACTTACTGAAAGTGTAAATAGATCAGAAAGAAATCAATACAAAAGGGCTTTCCATTCATCGTCTATCTGCTTCTGTTGTCTCTGTGTTTTCGTTTGAATCTCGTGAAGATCATTTGTTTCTAGTTCATTAGTCTCACTAATTGCATGATTTTTCAAATGTTGCGAATATAGTGATCTTGCATAACCAAGAAGGAACTTTACGTCCTTGATTGGTGAATCTGAAGAAGATTATTTACAGAACTTTGTGTCTGGAAATCTCATCTTGTTCGTCTAATGCAAACGATCTTTTCTTAAATTCATTGAAACTTCACACACATAAAGAATTATTCTGCTATCTATAATTCTGAATGTTGTTATTCTGCTCACCTTCTCATTCCCTTTCCTCAGCCCTTGTGTGATTGATGATCCTTGTGGAAAACACTTTCGTAATATCCAGGTTTAACCATAAAATAATGTTCTGTGCATTTGTAAATAAGTTTGTTTCAGAATAAGGGAACCTCTCCCATTAAAGAGGAGGGACTTCTTGTCCCCTGACTGTTGCTCTTCTAAAAAGTCCTATTTGAAAACCAACATGCGGTAAATACTATTCACGGTAAAAAGTGACTTTACTATGGCAAATACTATTCACATCAAAAATGACTTTACCATGGTAACTACTATTCACAGTAAAAATGACTTTACCATGGTAACTACTATGCACAGTAAAAACAAGGTTACCCTCCAATTGATTTTTGACTAAGTGGGAATATCTCTCCAGAAAATCCACCAATGAGGAATGGTCCTGGCAATGGAACCAAAATGTCATCACCAATCTGGCACTATGATAATTCTTCACCGAGAACTCCTCGTGCTATGATTATTTACTAATGCACAACCTTTAGTTTGGTGGATGTAATCTGGAAACACAACAACAAATATAATACAAGAATACCATCGACAATGATAAGATGGAATGATGACAAATCTGAAATATCTGTTGTCCACTCAAAATTCCTCTGCTCTTAAGAAAGTGAAAATTTTAAAATTTTGAGTTCAAGTGTCTTCTCTGTTGTACTGAATGTTAAATGTCGAGAAATTGTGAAAATCTACGTTTATGGGTCATTTTGTGTGTTTTTCAGGCCTGTCGGACATTTTTTATCCCACATGTCCCAAGTTCAATTAGGCCTTCTGTTCCCCGATTGGCCGGTTTCCCTGAAGTTTTCCTTTTTCGGGCCCGTCGAAACTGTTTGTCCCAAATATCCCAAGTTCAATTGGGCAAGTTGTTCCATTTTCGGCCGAATCGCCCGAACCACGTACTTCGCGCTTTCACGTCCCAAATGTCCCAAGTTCGTCCGGACCCGTTGTCACATTTTCACCCGATCCGCCCAAGTCATGTACTTCGCGCACTTTTTTCCCGCATGTCCCAAAAGGCATTTGTGCGTCTTTTCCCTGCTTCGCCCGAATCGGCCGAGCCGCGTGTTTCACGCGTTCGCGTCCCACATGTCCCAAATGAACCAAGTGCTATTCGTGCTAATTTTTCCTGCTCTACCTGAATGTCTTTCTTATTAAAATTGGTAGGTATGTATTAAATGCACATTCATTGCCTTTCTCTCTCCTAAATGGCTATATAATGAGCAAACCCCCTATGTGTTTTTCACATCGCTTCCATTCTATCCTTTGCTCAAACCCTTACAATCTAAATTCTTGCACACGTATCCTTTCCCTCTGTAATTCCTTCCTGAGTCTAGCTTGTGGCTCTGCCCTCTGAATTACTACCAACATGAAGATCAAATTTCAGGGACAGGAGAAAATCTCGCCACTAGAGTCTGTCGTTCCCAATATCAGGGACAGTGAAGCTCGCCATCTTAACTTTGGCGATTTTTGGGCAAGGATGGCAGATGCAAACCCTACACCAATGGCACAGATGATTCACGATAGTGGTTTGGCTTTTGTTGGAGGTTTCCCGATCTCAGTGCAATGTGCTGATACAGTGCTTTCATGCGGAGCTCACTTCGACCCTGATTCGAGTAAATTGACCAACGTACACGGGGAACTCATCACCAAATTGGACGCTGCCACCATTAGCACTGCACTGAGGATTCTAGAAATGGATAATGCCATAGTTGTTTCCCAGAATCAAGCAAAGGCCCTGTTCAATCAAGACAGTGACAAATACAAGGCGCTGGTGGCGAAGTCCTGGCTAAAGAACCCTAAGAAGGGAGCATCTCGTCTATCCAAGACTCTTTTCTGGGCTGATTTCAATGAAGAATTGTCAGATTTTATAATCCTACTAGCTCGGGTTATGGGCTTACCCTCTACTAACGAATTCCATTTCTGGATGTGCCTGCTCATCAGCATGGTGTGCGAGGGAACTCAAAATATCAACTAGGTGGAAATCATTGGAATGAACTTGGTGGAGCAGCTGTCCAATGTACAACAAACAAAGAAGTTCTACATGACTTCATACCTGATGTATACTCTGGCGGCATCAAGGCAATGGTTTGGTTTTTCTTACATTGATGCCCACAAGGATGACCCTGTATATGCTACTGCCCGCAGTTCACCCTAGAGACCAGCAATCACAATATCTGAAGGGTAAATGATGCTTTCACCATGTACGTGGTAAGGCTTCTTAAAGGTGACACTGGTAGAAGGTTTTCTGATGAAGCCATGAACCTGATATCGTACTACGGTGCCTATTTTATCCAATTCAGAAAATTCTCCTATATCAGGCTTGCTGGCTATGAGAGCACCCCTCTGAGGTTTCCCATGTTCTGCAGTGATAAGATGGCTTTGATAGAAGTATGCAGGCAATTAGACAAATTGCACAAAACTTACAGAGATAAGAAGATTACTAGTTTGCAATTTCCCATCTCTTTAGGAAACTACACTTGTAAAACAGCTCTGGACGCACAGAATATAGAAAGAGCCCTGGTTCCCATCACTGTTCATTTCTTCAAGCCAATAACTTGCTTCGAATTGAAGAAGTTCATTGAGCAGAACATCAAGATAATCTATCATCATAAGGCAGATACAGAAGACTATTGGGCTGACTGTGTCGATGATTTTGAGGCTAGAAGGAGACATTATGGTAGGTTTTCTCTGCAATTGATCCAAGAACTCGGCTTGTACCAAGTTCCTGAAGGACTCCAGGATGAAAACTCTGATATATACTCATATGAGTATGAAAATTTGGTTAAGCACACTCCCTTGGAGGACTTGGATTGGAACAAGAAAGAGAAAGATGATCTGGCCAAGATCCTAGCTCCAGTCTTAGTCAGGAATAAGGTCTGGTTTGATAAGAAAGTTCGAGGGCTTAGAAGGAACTCAGGAGAATCCTCCTCTAAGGATGTTTCAACACCAAGGAGGGAAGCATCAACTCCCATATCAGACACACCTGTGTAAACCCCTCCTGCCTCATCAACACAAGGACCTACAGCTTCTACTCCTTCATCCACCCAAGTATACCAGAAGAAATTCAAAGAGGTTAAGAATGATCCTATGGAAAATGATCCTCAGAGAAAGCAGGTAGAAGTGCCTCTGGGACCAGAGAACATTATTGTTCTCAGTGAAAGTGAAGAGAGTGAAGTTCCAACCTCTACAAATGCTCCTGAAGCTCCAACGGATAAAGATACGGAAGTCCAGAGCACTGAGCTTCCAAGTGCTATTGATTCCTCTGCAGCAATTGTCTCAAGTGCCCCACTCACATCTCAACTTGAGACAACAGCTGTGCAAACTTTGAGCGTCATGAGCTCTCTGTCTCTTGGTCCTCTTTCCCCTCCTACTGCTTCCTCTTCCTCTTTTGCATGGGTGCAACCTTTTGTTGACAGTAGGAAGAGGAAATCTTCCTCTCGGAGCTTAGGACCAAATTTTGATGCTGTGGCAGCCTTGTTAGGCACTACTCCTTCTCGCGCAAAAAAAGCCAGAATCACCTCCAGGATAGTGTCTGATGCTCAGGGTTAGCAATTGCTGGAGATTGCTAAGCCTATAGTAGATAAATCAGAGTAGGACTTACAGGTTTCTGACCTAGAATTCTCAAGGATTCCTATGGGAGAGTCTACCCCTGAAGGTGAGATCCACAACCTCCAGGAAACGGTCACAAGAGTCATTGGGAGGGCAGAGAAAGGGAAGCAAACTATTGAACAGTTGGAGGAACAAGCCCAGATTCTCACTGGTTTTATCAAATCTCTTTTGTCTAAGGACAAAATTTTGGACCCTACCCCATTGACTACCCTTCCGCCACCTGTAATTTTGAGCCAAGATGAAGTACAGAGTATCAAAGACATGCACAAGTATTCCATCTATGGCAGAGCTATGGAGGCCATGGTGGAAGATATGCTTGTTACAGGATTGAACTTCATCGATGAAGCTTTCAAACTCCACGGAAAGGTGAAAAATTTGCAACAGAAGCTCTCCTCCACTATCGGGATCATAGATAAAGAGCTCAAACTCTGGAGCAGTTACATAGTAGACCTCCGTCTCATGGGATAGACAGATGAGAATATTTATTGGAAAATAAGGTTTTTGATGATGCAAAGGATAATCTGTCAAAGTCCTGGGTTTACAGCGTGGAGTGGAAGATCAAAGTCTTAGTGGAGGCTTTGGGAGAGTTGAAGAACAGCTGGTAGAAGGGTGAGGCTTTCAAGACACTGGTTGTATCTGCTTTCAAAGATATACATTGTCATCTTCAGGATGAAACTTTTGGTGTGCCTCTTTCCTTGTAAGAAATCAAAGCTCAATTCAGAGCTTTTGTCAAAGATAATCTATTCAAGGAAAGCTCCATCTCCAAAGAGAAAATGAAGGAGATCTACTCTCTTCAATCTGCCATTGAAGAAGCAAATAAAGACTATCATACTTATGTCGAGTTTGATAAGGAAATGGAGAAGTTCCTCATATTTTGGGCTCAGTCTATAGCCAACACATCAGTCCCTCGTGGCAGAGACATAGCCAAGGCATTGAAGAGATTCAGGTAGTGAATTTTGAAGTCAGTAAGTCCCTCCCAGTCATAGCCACCTGTCTTCTTCTCCTTTTTCTTCTCTTCTTTTCTAATTCTTTTCCTTGGATTCATTGTAATAAGTTGAGGTATTGCGATTGGCAATCCTTAACTAATCTTTAGTTAAAAGAAGTGGTTACAAAGAGTAACTGATTTGTAAGCTATATAATGGCCTCTCCATGCCATTTTGAGGAGGGAAGAACTTGGCTTATTTTCTAAAAGTGTAAATAGATCATAAAGAAATCAATACAGAAGGGCTTTTCATTCTTTGTCTATCTGATCTCTTTTATCCCCAGCTTTTCATTTAATTTTGTGAAGATCATTTTTCTATGTTATGTTAAGAAACTTTGTGTTCTGGTAGATGTTATTTACAGAAATTTGTGTCTTTAAATTCCATCTTATTTATATGATACAAATGATCTTGTTTCAATTCACTGTAACTTCGCATACATAAAGAATTACTTTGTTATCTATAATTCTGAGTGTTGCCTTTCTGCTCATTCTCGTACTCTCATTCCTCAGTCCTTTTATAATTGGTGATCTTTATAGAAAACACTTTCGTAATATCCAAGTTCAACCAGAAAATCATGTTTTGTATACTTGTAAATATGTTCGTTTCTGAATAAGGGAACCTCTCCCATTAAAGAGGGACTTCTTGTCCCCTGACTGTTGCTCTTCGTAAAGTCCTATTTGATGACCAACAATATCAAAGTAAATTATAATATTAACATAAAATTGTTACAATCTCACCCATGAGGTACTTCAAGTGTTATTAACTTCACTTGCCTTTCACCAAGACTATGGGAGAAACTTTACAATTACACCTCTTAATGGCTTCTTCAACACACCTTTAAACTGATGCTTCCTTTACACACTTCATACAATATTTCTCACTACTTCTTTCTATGCTAAATGAGGGGGGTGGCCTCTCTATTTATAGAACTTCCAGGCTTATCCATCTTATCTCTAATATAGGATAAGAAATCCACTTTGACAAATCATATTCCATACCTTAACTCTTATCTGTACATGTAAGCTTATCTTTTAAGATAAGATAAACCTTATCATTTTACATGGGTTCCACATTTTTAGACGTTTTACAAATAAAATACACAAAATATTTATGACCTCACTCCTTTTCCTTATTACCAATAAAATATTTCTAATTCCTAATCATGTAGACCCCTACTTCTCTAATTACCCAAACTTTGACATTTTAACATTACCGGACCACTTACGACAAATATTTACTTTTTACAACATTCGTATTGTACTTTGACTATTACCATACTCCACATTATTGGCGGCACTATACTGACGGCGCCGTTATCTTCTATCAGACGCTACTACTAATTATACTTAACAACATCCTATTCCTAATACATACATTAATGAAATAGAAATTACGGAGGAAAATTTTAGTGTCGACAGGCTACCATTACTACACACGATGTAGCCTATTACAGGCATTTTCTAGAGGTGTTTTCTGGCATGGACATCATTTGGAGGCCATATGTGGGTTTCCATCATATGGGCAGATGGAAAAGGAGATACAAGAGCTACAAAAACTCCAATGGATAGAGGGGCGACGTGCAGAAGAGCACGAGATGATACCTATTGACAAGGTTAGACAGAAGTTTGGGCTACTACAGGATATACCCCCACCCTTCCCACAATATAGGAGGGATGACATGGAGAGGCCTCTACCTCTACCATAGCTGACAGTGCCGATTGGGTAGGAGGAGTAGGTAGTAGATCGATGGATTGATGATGTTGGGGTTACTGACAGATACAGGCCAAGGTAGCCAGATTTAGCCATAATCAAAGTGTAGAGGGATGCCCTACAGGGGCAGGTGGCTACCCTGATTACACAGTTGGGGATAGTGCAAGGGTAGATGATAGGTTCAAGGGCACTAGTTACTATTGTGTAGGCACATGTGGCCACTCTATAAGCCCAGGTAGTGCAGGGATAGGTACCTGCACAGGGTGGAGATGGGAATTAGGGTACAGTTAGATGCCCTACATAGGTAGATTATAGGTTTACAGGGCCATTTGGCCACTACACAGGTGAAGGTTGTGTCCCTTCAGGCCCTTATATAGGTAGGGGCAGGATAGGGTCCCTCAAGATAGGCACAAGCATAGGGACAAGGTCCCTCTATACAGGTACCAGGGGGACAAGGTCCCGAGAGATAGGTACATGGACTGAAGCTGATAAAACCACCACAAATAGTACCTATAGGTAGGTTGAGGGATGCCTTAGGTTAGGTATTACCAGGATCAGTTGATGGCCGCAGGGATAGATTTCCTATTCTATTGAGAGAATGGAGCACAACAAGCCTCAAGTGAGAGGACCATGTCATGCACCCATAGTGTGGAGAGCATAGGGGGCCATAGAGCCCTGAGACAGAGTTAGGGTGAGGCCACAAGTTTATGGTGGCTAGCACCAGGTGAGATACCAGTAAATATTAGGCTAGGACCTATGGTGGTCAGTGAGATGTTAACGGGACATCACACCATAGCGATAGAGGGGGAGGAGATAGGTGAGTTAGATCTGGAGGATATCCAGCAGGGTGATGTCTGATAGCTGTATGTACCTCATGTTTTGTATAGTTGTTTATTTTTGATATATACCATCTTGCGTGCCAAAGAGAGTGAGGATGTACATGAGAGTTATTGAGATATTTCATTATTATATCGGCCTGCGTGCTGAAGATGGTGAGGCTGTATATGAGAGTTTTTGACAAACTAGTATTTATTTATATCCATGTTGTAATGCCCACTTCAACTACCACCTGAGACCAAGAAACAAATTAGGAAAATTATGGAGTAATTTTTTTTTATAAGGAGAGTCTACAACTAAGTTGTAAGACACTAGTTTGAACTAACAGGTTCCAAAACAGATTCCGATTAACCAAACACAAGATTTCCATTTTTATCTTATAACAAGTTTACAAGGTTCCAATTTAGAGGTTACAAGTTTTACTAAGGTTCAGGGAGAAATTTATCCCTAGGCCTACTCTTTATCAAGCCCTCAACTTAAACTAAATTTTTTTCCCACTTAGATTTATCAAAACTTTCCTAAACTAGGCTCATTGGATAGGAAATTTCCTCACCTTTCCAACCATATAAAGAAGTCCTCCTAACTCCCAATAAAACTCAAGTTATGGCCGGGCAGAGTTTTAGGGGAAAATTTTCCCTTGAAGGTCCATGGGGTTAAGGAGAAAAATATCTCCGCACCCCCCCGCCGTCGCCCCCCAAATGCCACATGTCATCACGTGAATGGTCTAGGCCTGCAAGTCATGGGGAAAAACAAGAAATTTTTCCCAAAACCAAGTTTTCAATTTTCAAAAGGAAAATTTTCCTCCGTGCCTTCACGCTTGCCCAAATGGCCACATGGCACTTTTTGATTGGCCACGGGCTGGTGGAGAAAATTTTATTTTTTGCCCAAGGGGTTAAAAGGTTAAAAGAATTACGTGGACCCTCACACCCATGGGTACACGTGTCAACACCCTATTGGCTGCGGGGATGCAGGTCGGCAGAGGAAAAAGTGAAATTTTTCCCAAAGGAAAATAGTTATGTTTTCAAATTTTCTTTCCCACTCGCCATGCCATGTGTCATCACGTGATTGGCTGCTGGGACGCGGAGTTGCGGAGAAAATTGGGAAATTTTTCTTGAAGGAAATTTTTTCAAAAAACTAAGTTTTCAAGATGAGTCTGCCCTCCCAAGTGCTACGTGGCAACTTCTGATTGGTTAAGGGGTTGGTGGGGCAGCAGAACTTTGTAGGAAATTTTTCTAAAGTTGAAAATTTAAATTTTTCTAAGGTCGAATTAATTCATTTTTGGTTTGGGATGGCCATTTTGAAGTAAAACTTCAAATGGCCATAACTTTTGATAGGAACTCCATTTTAGGCAAACGAGGACTTTCTGGAAAGCTCTCAGAGTCCTCTTTACGAAAAAAACATAAATTTTAATTTTTGATATGGTTTTGAGGGTCAATTTTAAGAAAACGATCTGTAGGTTTTAAATTCAAAACTGATAGTTTTTTTTTTCCAACTTTCAATTTGATTAAATCTGAACTCCTTCCCTTAACATGATAAAAAAACATGGAGGACCAGTCTAGGGGAGGCTTAGAGTGTTTTAGTGAAGTCAATTTGTTCATTTATACAAGTTTGCAATTTTCTGACAATTGACGAAAAAAAAATGACCCTACAAGCTCCAAATTGAAATTCTTTGAGTTTCAGAGATTTATTCTTGACTGTTTTAGTGAATTTGGATTCCTCAAGTCTTCCTAAGTATAAATTTCAAGTTTCGTAATTTATTGTTGATTATAAAGTTGAACTGCTCATTTTATTTAAAAAGGGAAGATGTTAGATTTGAACTTTGAAACAGTGAGTTATTCCTTTTAAATTGATTTAGCCATTTGTCTTTGAATGTGCATAAATTTCTAATTCAGATAAATACAATGCTCCTTAGATTATGCATTCAATATGCAAGATTGATTTCTAGTTCAAAAACTCATTTCAAAATATAAAGCTTCTGTCATTTCTTTTATACGTACTCTCCTTTCTAAAACAAAATTTACATAATATAACAACCATGTGGTTTCCAAAACAACAATGCAATTGAGAGAAGGATATATTTCTTTCATTGATTTCAAACAACACATTACAACTTAACTCCCTTCCAGTGGATTGGATTTTCAATTTTTCAATTTTCAAAAGAATACAAGTATATCATTTCAATTTCTTTTCTTTTTTTACAAGTAAAACAGAGAATTACAATTCTTCTCTACATTCCTCAATTTTGATTACATCTTTCAATAACAAGGTAAACATTTCACATATCTATATCAATTACATTCATCCACTTGAAGTGGGTAGGATTACATTAAAACTACTCAAAGGAATGACTGTCAAAATTGATTTCTCCAAGCTCCAAACAACAACATGTTGATTTCTTCATCCTTTAACTTTTAATCACAACAAGGAAGGGGGAAAGACAATGTTCTACACCCAGCCAAGACATCCAATGGGAAAGGAGAAGCCATCTTTCCCAATTGGCCCCCGAGCCCCAACCATAAAGGAATGGATCATGAACATCAACACATAGCAATAAGGCTTCTCCACATACAAGCATATATTTTCACAATCACAAAGAAACACAACAATGAGGTGTAGTTCCGAACTACAACAAGAAATTACAAGTAAACAAAGGCTCCTTCTCCAAGTAAGCAAGCCAACAAGAGCAAGATCTACGGGGGTCTCCTTATGCCTCCCATGTTGGAATTGGGCATCCACCAAAAGCAAACCACCATAAACACAATCAAATCCCATAAACCTTATATCTCCCAACCCCTCCTTATGCCCCCCCAAAAGTAGGAAACGCAAGCTATTTCCTTTCCTAGGTGAATCCCAAACCAACACTCCCTCCACAAAGAACCAATGCCAATGGCAATCCCTTATGCCCCCCCATTTGAAACCCCATAGTCTTCTCTTTTTACACCATGTCCTATGAATTCTACCCATCCCTTAAAGAATACAAACACAATACCATTCAATATTTTGCATGTAAGAAGGGAAAAACAACAATTTAAAGGAATGAGAGCCTACCTCTCCATAATGGAGATTTACTTTCAAACAGCAGATTCTTTGTTACACAAATCAGTCCCAAAACAGCAATGCAAGCATTTAAATCAGTCCAAGCTCCTTCCACAAGGACAAACTCCCAATGCAAGAGAAAATTCGACCCCAAGAAGCAAATGACAAAGTTTCAACAACCTCCAAATGAGGGAGAAATTCAATTTTTAAAGGAGAGGATGGAGGAGGATGATGTGGATTCCAAGTGGGATGCCACATCATTTTTCCTCATCCCAAAATGAACTCACATCAAATGCAAATACATCATAATAAATGTAAATGACAAAATTACTTACATACACAAACTCAACCCATACCCAAAAAGGAAAATGCATTTAAATTTTGTAAAACAAGTGCAATCACTTCTTTCATAAAATCATGTTAAAACATAATAAAATAAGTTGCTTTTGACTCTAAATTTATAATCATGGTTGGTGGATATTTTTGAGAGGTGTGAGACAAGTTTAACTTGTCCCAAAAGCGTCCAAATTTGTCCTTTAGGCCAAATTCGAATTTCAAAGTGGAAGGAGTGTTTGACCTTCCAAAAATCAACCTTGCAACCTCTTACAAATTCTTACACAACCCATACTTGGTAACTTACACACTCTTCTAAAATGCATTAACTTCTATGACATTTATTCATGACAACCTTTTTCCATAATATTTATTTAATTACCATAAGGTTATAAAATATATAAACCAAATTTCATTTTCAACCAAGGCAAAAACATTTAATTTCACATTCCACATCCCATTTAATTTAATTAAATTTTAACTATATGACTCCCACATAATACTATCATATTTAAATAATTAAAATAAAAGAACATTACAAAATAAAATACACACAACAATAAATAAAAAGGGAACACATAATAAACACACACACATATGCCCCATGGTCACAAAAATGGAATCCTAACACAACACAACACACAAATCAACACAGTTGCCATGGTGACCTTGTTGATTTCACACTGAATTCCAAAATGGTTAGTCTCCAGTTCCCTGACATTCTTGTGATTTTTAAACTATCAAATACAAAATACCCCTTCGGCCTCATGGCTATATCAGAACATCCAAATGATATAAGAAACATACAATTATTAAATCTAAATCACAACAATATCAAGAATTTAACATTTATCATTTAAATTCAATTGCAACTATATCATCATCCAATAGATCTCTATACTAGAGCTATTTAAAATCTCAATGTCACATGTCTAAAATCAAAAGCAATATGATATCCATGTTAACCAGTATATCCTCGTCCATAAAATAACAATAATGTATCAATGATAATTGATCATAATATCTGCATCCAGATCAATACTAATCCAGGATCTAACATCTAACCATCATACTAATCAAAACATAATAGTGTCAATAATAATCCTTGATACATCATACTACATCAAAACATAATAATATCTAAAATATGTTCAATAGTGTCAGGATCAGTATCACAATAGTGTCAAAGGAGATTGGACGCTACACATGTACACATGTGTGTATACACAAACTTTCAAATTTTATAGATGATGGTAATTATAACATGAATGAGGTTATTGATTTTAATTTATGTTATTTTGTGTGTATGTGATGGAAACTAGTGGATTAGGCATGATGGAGTTAGGTTGGTTTAGGCATGATTGAGTTAGGATGGGTTAGGTATGATTGAGTTAGATTGGGTTAGGTATGATTAAGACAGGTTGATTTAGGCATGGTTGAGTCAGGTTAGCTTATGTATGATTGAGTCAGGTTGGTCTAGGCATGATTGAGTCATGTTTGTTTAGGTATGATTTAGTGAGGTTTATTTAGGCATAGTTGAGTTAGGTTTGTTTAGGTATGATTAAGTCAGATTGATTTAGGCATGGTTGAGTCAGGTTTTATTTAGGCATGGTTGAGTCAATCTGGTTAGGTAGGGTTGATTCTAGGTCGTAGGCATAGTTGAGTGGTTTTTATATATAAGTTTCGATGATCTGGTCCTATATAGGATAATCAATAAGTAATGAGGAAGGAGAAATAGTAAGAGGTGGTAGAAGAGCCACTGAATTGATAAGAACCCTAATGAGTCGACCATACCTAAGAGGTGCTTATGAACATAAGACCCTAAAGGTGTTGCATAATGGATCATTCTAAGGGTGAAGAAAGTTGCATAATCACAAAATGTCGTGTTTACGGCAAGTCCCTTGAACAATGAGGAAATTAGGCTAAAAAGGAAAGGAGGTGAGAATGGGTAGTTGAGTGTAACTCAGTGTATGAAAGCATGTCTTTCGGAACAAAAAACTTAGGATCAAAAATAGGAAATTCCATGATATAAATTTCATATTTTTCTTCATTCGCTTGTTTTTTAATAGACTGATCGATGGGGGAAGTCTATATGGGATGAGTATATTATCTCCTTGAGTTCTTTATGAAGCTGATCAATGTCGGAAGCCTCTAGATATTTTTATTGGATTTGTGAAATAACTTGATATAGTTGTCCTTCAAGGGAGCAGTCTATTTATAGCTGTGGAATTAGAGTGAAGAGATGTCCCTTTTGAGGGCATCATATTTTTCTGGAATTTTTAATCAAGGAGTTGCATCCCCTTTTCTTTGTGGATGTTTAAGTCACAGAAAAGACTATAGAGGAAGATTAGGTTCTTTTTATAAGGAAAGACTATAGAACACAAAAATTAACTATGAAAGAGGTGGTTGTGAGTGATGATTGACCATGGTATTCCATCTTGAAGAAGAGAAAAAGTATCTATGAGAATCATGTTATGAGTAGAGCCATAGTACTCATATTAAAGATAAGTCTAAAAGGTGATGGGTAATCACATGATTCTTGTTGAGTCAAGGATCCTCAAAACGGGTAATATGGAAGGTGAACAATGCTCAAGGGATGAGTGATTAACTGATAGAAAGTGGTATAGAAGTTGATGTCGATAATAAAATAGTCGAAGATGCAAGGAATTAATGAGCTTAGGTTTGGGTTTACTTTTGAGTGAAGACAAATAATAAGCACCTGATCCATAGGCATGGGTAACGATATAGGGTCCAAGCCAATTAGGAGCAAATTTTCCCCGTTTACTTTTCTCCTCTTTCATTACATATTGATTTTCCTTCAGGACGAGGTCACCGAACTGAAAGGTTCATTCATGAAAACCTTTGTCATAGGCATGTTTGATACGTTTTTGGTAGATTTGGATATGGTCAAGAGCAATGAGATGACATTCATCTAATAACTCAAGTTGTGCTAAACAATCTTCGTGAAAGTCATTGTCACTGAGCATGTCTTGTAGTGAGATGCGGTGAGATGGAATCTGGACTTCAAGAGGTAAGACAGTCTTAGAACCGTAGACTAGAGAAAAGGGGGTGGCATCAGTCGAAGTGTGAATTCTAGTATGATAAGCCCACATGGTGAAAGGAATGTCCATATGCCAATCCTTTCCAGTATCGTTGACTACTTTCATAAGAATTTTGTTTAAGGTTTCATTGGTTGATTTGGCTTGACCATTGGTTTGCGGGTAATAGGGTGATGAAAAACTAAGTTAGATGCTTAATGCGTTTCATAGTTTGCATAGGGTTTTGTTTTTGAATTTCTTTCCATTATAAGTGATGTGGTGGTTAATAAATTCACATATTTTCTTGGCTTTTGTAGAAATGAGGGGAATGTCCTCTACCCATTTAGTGTAATATTTAGTATTGGTTATGATCCATTGGTGGCATTGTGAAGAATGGGGGTTAATCTCACTCACAAGATCCAAACCCCATTGAGAGAAAGGCCAAAGGTCTCGTGCAACCTGTAAGGCATGACTAGGTGTGTGATGGATATTAACATGTTGTTAGCATTTCATGCAATGTTTGACATACTCACAACAGTCATGGTTTAGGGTTGCCCAATAATATCCTAGGTGAAGAATTCATTTTGCAATAGCTAAACTACTAAAGTGACCTCCACAAATTCCATCGTGGACTTATTTAATAGTTTGGGGAGTTTCAGAACTTGTAAGGCATCGTAAGAGAATGTCGTCGAAGCGAATCTTATAAAGGAGACAACCCATGAGTACATAACAGGAGACATTTTTAAGAAAGGCATGTTGTCCATTATGAGTGAGATCGGTGGGTAGAATGGAAAGGGAAAGATAGTCAGCATATTGTTTATACCAAAGGTCACGTGGGTCAGAGGCAACAATTCCGATGGAGTAAACTTCATGAGATAAATAAGAGGGTGATTTTAGCCTTTTTATTGTGATAAAGATTTTAGAGTCAGCGGGCAAAGCCGGTATCTGAGAAGCCAAGCAGGCCATGGTATCTACAAATTTATTAGTAAAATGTGCGGTAGTTTAAAGTGCATAATGGTCAAAGGTGGTCAAAAGTATGTCTACGTGCTACTTATAATTTTTAAGGATCTCATTACGACACTGGTATATACCATTGACTTGGTTTATGACCAACTGAGAATCACCAAAGATATTGATTGTCTTAACATCTAAGGCATAGGCAACATGGAGACCCAATATGAGTGCTTCGTATTTCGTAATATTGTTTGTACAATCAAAATCAAGTTTTAAATACAAATGCATAGGTTCACCCTTAATAGGAATGAGGATAACACCACCCCCACCCCCATGTTGACACTTGGAGCCATCAGAGAAGAGTGTCATTTGGTAAGTGGGTTCGTCCAGGGAAAGGGTAGCTATAAACTCATATGAGAAGTCGAAGTTAGATAGTTGATTTCTTGAAATAGGTGCATTGACCATTTGGTCAGTGATAGCCTAACCCTTGATGGAATTTTGATGAATGAATTCAAGGTCGACATTTGAAAGAAACATAAGCCATTGTGTGACACGTTGATGTTGATAGGGTTTGGCATACATATAGTGTAATGGGTCAGTATTAGTGATGATGAAGGTTTTATGATTGAGTAGGTAATGGCGGAGTTTGGTGGTGATGAAAAATAAGGCTAAACAGAGTTTTTCTGTGTGGGTATATCTAGTTTCGTAGTCCAGAAGGGTACGGCTTATGTAATATACCGCTTGCTCATGGTGTTGGTCATCATAATGAGTGAGCATGAAACCTAAAGAATAGTCATTGGTGGAAATATATAGGTAAAAGGGATAGTCTTCCTTAGGAGGCATGGGCATTGGTGGTTGAAGGAGGTATTGTTTTAAGGCTTTGAAGGATTTATGACATTCATCATCCCATTTGAATAAAACATCTTTCTTGAGAAGATAATGAAATGGTTAACAATGGTTGGAAAGATGCGAGATAAAATTAAAAATGGATTACAAATTTCCTTGCAGGGTTTGAAGTTGATGGAGATTATTGGGTGGAGGAATTTCTAGAATGGCCTTGACTTTAGCATGATCGAATTCTATGCCACGCAAATAAATGATGAAACCTAGGAGTTTTCCAGAAAGCACCATAAAGATGCACTTCTTTGGTTAAAGACATACATAATACTTGATGAGACAGTCAAAGATGACCTTAAGGATGGTAGGTGTTCAGTTTGATGTTTAGATTTGGCCAAATGATCATTTATGTAATCTTCCAATATGCTATGCATGATTTCATGGAAGATATAAGTCATGGCTCATTGATATGTGGCACCAACATTTTTTAAGGCCAAAAGGCATGACTCAATAGCATAAATTCCCCCAAGGGGTGATGAAGGAAGTCTTTTGTTGATCTTCTTGAGCTAGTAATATTTGATTGTAGCCCAAGAAACCATCCATGAGAGATAGCATTTCATGGCCAACGGTGAGATCAACCAGTTGGTCGATGTCGGGTAGGGGAAATCATCTTTGGGACAAGCAAGGTTGAGTTCATGGAAGTCCATGTAAAAACGGAGTCCCCTTGTCACCTTTGTGATAGGAACGATGTTAGAAATCCATTGGGGATAGTCAATGGGTAGAATGAAGGAAACCGAGAGAAGGTGTTGAATCTCTTCTTTGACCAGAAGAGCAATGCAAGGATGCATTTTCCACAACTTTTGTTTGATGGGTTTGGCATCAGGAATGGTTATGGTATTGTGAACCACTATTTTTTGGTCAATACCAGGCATATCAACATAAGACTAGGAAAACGTGTCATTATGGTCCCTAAGGAAAGAGGTGAAGGCTTCATGTATAGTAGTGTCTAAGGATTTTCTGATCTTTAGAATGTGCAGGTTGTCCTGAATGTTAATGTTGATTTCGATGATTGATTTGTTCAACATGGTTTGTATCTCAGAAGGTAATGACTGATAAATATAAGAATCTTCCACACCAAGGTAAATGAGGATGAATTCATCATCTTGACATTGAATGACATTAATAGAAGGTGTATCGTCATTGATCATGTCAGGATACAGGAATGGGAGAGAAGAGGGAGCCTCACCATCACGTTGATAGGTCAGTGGTCCTAGGGAAATGGTGTTTATAAAACATTTTTTAGGAGGAATAGATTCAGGATCTATGGGCTCTGTGGGTGAAGACGGTAATGTGGGTGAATGAGATGGGGAAGATTTCCCATCCTGGATGAGGTCGACGTAAACATTCTTGGAAGGTAGAGTGTCAAAACCAATGCCACTATGGTCATTGTGTTTTCGAGAGGTACAAGAAATGATAGTATGGTGGCCATGTTCATAAAATTTGAAGCTAAATCCTTTCCACGTACACCGATGGAGGAAAGTGTGAGTGAAGTAGTGGTTAATGAGTGAGTGTAGGTTGGATGAAAAGGGTTGGGTTTGGGATGGAGGTTCGAGTTTATAGGCAGCCATATCAAGTCCCCCATACGTTATATTAGTGTGAAGGTGGGGACGGACATAAGGAAAAACATCACCAATGTGGATTTCATAACTGGGGTGTTGATGTAGGTTCCCATACTCTTGTGGGGTGAGGAAGGTGTCAATATTGTATAGGCGGTACTCCCCTAGAGTGAGGTGTTGAAAAACTCTCTCTAAGGGATCAGTAGTCATTATGTGGGTAGTAGGTATAGATAGCTCACTAGATGATGGGGAAACATGTAGGGCAGTGGTAGAGGCTGCAGCAGCATTGGGGATAGAAAGGTTAGATGTAGGAGAGGTAGTGGAAGTTTTGGTGTATGGGCTTGTAGGAGAAGGTGAAGTAGGGATAGTGGTAGATGCCTTGACTGGTACAAGTACATCATTGGGATGGTATAACATGTTACAGGTCTTGAAAGGTGACAGGTTGGTAGGGATGGTGTAATTATGTCCGTCATGTTCAAATTTGAGGTAGCGGTGTAAAGTTGAAGGGACACAACCCATGACATGGATCCAAGGTTGGCTGAGTAACAAGTTATACTGTAACTCCCCTTATAGGACACATAAAAGTTTCAGGATAGTGAGGGGACCTATGCGGACATGGAGAACGATGGTACTTAGGGTGGTTGTCATGGCGTCATTGAAGGAGGGTAACATAACCCGATTACCATGCATGTAATTAACAGGTATTCAAATTTGGTCATATGCATGGGAGAATATGATTTTAATACTAGCAACACCATCAATCATAATGCATCACATGCATATATTATTGATACAGAAAAAGAAGAAAATAGTGGGGTTGGGGTCATCGGACTGGAAGGGAGAGATTTCTTCATCTGAAAAGCTGAGGGAGGATACTTAGCGAGTATGTGGAGGAGTAGAGGAAGGAGATGAGCTAGTGAGAGAGGAAAAGTTGTGAGGGGTAATGATGGATGCCACATATGTGGGATCATTTGGTAATACCTTAATAGATTGAAATACCTCCATAAGGGCTTGACAATGTGACTCAGAGTTTTGGACGAGGTCATATAAGGAAATTTTGAGGAGGGATTAGTGCAGTTGTTTTAGCATTGTGTGATGTGTGACCCCATCGGAAATAGGATATGCAGGACCTTGGATGATGATTTTGGGTATGGGTGTGGATGGTATGCTGGGTACAAGATTGGTTGATGGACCAATTTCATTTTCCTTGCCTTTGTCTTTTTGGGCACGGGTGGTAACATGAACCATGTTAATTTGAGGGGATGTGGATGAAGAGGGTGTGTTATGGAAGGTATAGTGGCATGAGGGAAAAAACCCTAGTGGGGGATATGATCCTTGTGAAATGAGTAGGGTGCATTGGCATTTGGGTGGTGGTTTGGCTATCTCTCTTATATAGACCATGTTAATCTTGAATATTAGGGGTGAATCAAAAATTTGCAGGGGTGGAGATATTGGTCATTGAGTAGGTAATAGAAGAGGCTCTGGTGAAATTGGTGAAGGTGAAATGGGGTCCTCATCAAGAAGATCGTCATCGTCAAAATTTTCTTCGGGAGGACACAATTGGACAAGAGAAGTTTTTAAAGCCTTATAGGTTTCTACATTATGTCCTAACACACGATGGTAGGTGCATATTTTAGTTTTTTCAAACGCTTTTGGTTTGGGTTTGATTGGGTTGTAAGGTCTAAGAGGTGGTAGTGTGATGATAGAAGTTTCGAGGAGATTGGTTAAGATTTTGGCGTAGAATCCTGCCAGTGGGTCACAATGGGAGGTGAATGTGAGTTTGGGTACATGTATGAATAATTGTGGAGGAAGAGGCTTTATAGGAGGGGGAATGGTTTGGTCTACTAGTTTGGTGTGTGGAGTGGTCTTCAGTCTTGCGGGCATCTGTTTAGGTATGGGCATGGTATAAGAGCTAGCAACATAAGGTTTGGTTGGTATAACTACCTTATTAGCGGGTAGTGGATTTTTATCTTTAGATTGCACCTTTTTGGGAAAAGGTGACATGGGTGCACGTGATGTAGAGGGAAAAGAGGATGTTGGAAGAGGTCGGGTTACCCACGGGGGTAACCGAGTTACTGTGGAGGTGGTTGGTAGAGGTTAGGTAGAAGGTGTGAGTGGAAGGGAAGAAAGTGTCATGGGTAGTGAAGAAGTTGTGGACGGTAGTGGTGGTATGGGTGCTAAGAAGGTTACAGGTGACAACAGAGGTTCTACGGATTTCTTGGGTATATTAGGGGTTCATGATGAGGAGATGGGTTGCCACATTCTTAGTTTACCAATGGATAGAGGTTATTTGGCCAGGGTTAAGGGGTGAGGTCCTAGGACAAACGAAAGGGGTGAAGGTGATAATGGCATGGTAGGCGAGGTTGGTGTATGAGGCCTAAGAGGTTGGGCTTTCATTTTAGGGGCCAGGGTAAGTTTAGTGTTAGTTTTGGAAGATGTGGCTAAATCTAATTTGATGGGTGGGTGAGTAAGGATAGTTTTCGGTATGACCCCTAAGGTAGTGATAGGTTTAGGTAAGGGAGATGATATAGGCATGGGTAGGTGTTTGGGTGTAGATGTATATTGGGTTATGAGAAGAGGTGTGAGATGGGACATGGGTGGTGACATGGAAGGTGTTGCAATAGTCATGGTTGTGGTTAGTTTGGTCACTCAAAACACTTTTGGATAGATAGTGGAGGTGTCGGCAAGTGACAACTACATTTTGGTTTAAACGGGTAGTAGAAGGCATCCCCAAAGTAATGCTCTATCAACATAGTCCAATAAATTGGCCAAGCATGAGAATGGTACTGTCGTAAGAGGGGCTGATGTGGATCAAGTAGCAATACTTGTAAAATGTGTTTGATATACAGGGAAATGGCTAGCCTCAGACTCTGTGGGTAAGAGATCCGAAAGCATATCATCAGGATCTTTAAGGTCTAATGGTGAATGATCATCAAAAGGAAATGGTATTTTGATATGATCCTCCATGGGTAGAAGAGAGGAAGGTCCAGATGAGGTGGAATCTTCTTGTGATGATGTAGGTTGTGGACATGTATCTCCAATGAGTAGGAGAGGTGCCACTAACAACTATTTGGAAATTTGAGGGGTCAAAGGCAACGTGCTAATTATAGGCTCTTCCATGGTTGAAGGAGAGAATGAAGGGGGTTCCTCTGTGGGTGGAGGAGTACATGAAATAGGTTCTAATGCATGTAGGGGAGTTTGGGATTACATTTTTTCTATGGAAGGAACATGAGGCAATTGGGAAGCAACTAGTATGTCATCAAAAATATTGTGGACATTGCAGACATTGCTATCATTGTTTGAAGTGTCACCATCTTGGTTGGAAGATGGGGCATGATTATGGAATGACTTATTCAAGATATGTAGGTTTTGGTTAGCGGGTGCATTCGAGCCATCCAAGACTAGATCTCCGTTGTCTAACATTTCTTGGATGATATTCTTGAAGGTGATGTAGTTATTTTTGTTATGACCTTTGACATGATGATAGTTACAAAAGTCACGTTATTTATACCATGTGGGCATGGAGCGCTCAGGGTCAAAACCATTGTGTGGTTTTATATGTGGAAGGGTAATGACGACAACCTTGATAAGATTTTACAAAACAAAAGAATAAGGTTCTCCTATCTAAGTGTATTGTTGTTGTTCTCGTCTAAACTGGAAATCTTAGATGGGAAAGAGATTAGAAAGAGGTTTGGCTGGGTTTGATTGATGAGGGGGGCCAGCCTTGAGAACTATGGCATTGGTAGATCCTTTGGGTTTTGAATAGGTGTTTTGGGGTTTTGAAGATGAAGAAGCATCATTTTATTTGAACATGATGTTCTTGTTATGAAGCTGAATTTTATTCTCTTTGATAGCACAAATTTTTAATTTTCGTGCCATGGTGAATGCCTCGTCAAAAGTGTGAAAGGTATGCACTTGTAGTGTTGGTGAGATGTGTCTATTGCAAGCCCAAGTAAACAACTCTATGAGCTCAGTTTGAGGTAATTGAAATATGAGTTGGTTAATTAGGCTATGACAGCAAGTGACAAAATCAATGATAGACTCATCGTCGTACTTTCGTGTGGAATAAAGATTAATCATGGTGACCTTCTTAACAATGTTGATTGAGAAGTGATCTAAGAAGGCTTGGGACACCTGATTAAATGAGTAGATGGAGTGCCTAGGTAGCCCACTATACTAGTCCAATGCAGGTCATTTCAAGGACATCAGAAAGGTCTGTAGGAGTTGTTGGTTTTCAAATAGGACTTTTTAGAAGAGCAACAGTCAGGGGACAAGAAGTCCCTCCTCTTTAATGGGAGAGGTTCCCTTATTGAGACACGAACTTATTTACAAATATACAGAATGTCATTTTATGGTTGAACTTGGATACCACGAAAATGTTTTCCACAAAGATCATCAGTTACAAACGGACTGAGGAAAGAGGGTACGAAGATAAGCAGAATAGCAAACGTTTGGAATTATAGATAACAGAATAATTCTTTACAAATGCGAAGTTGCAGGGAATTTGGAACAAGATTATTTGTATTAGCTGAATATGATTAAAGACACAAAGTTCTTCAAACAACCTTCTTCAGATTCATTAATTAAAGACACAAAGTTCTTTCTTGGTTGTGCAAGATCACTGTATTTGCAAAAGCAATCAGCGAGACTAACAAATTAAGTACAAAATAATCTTCACAATACTAAAGGAAAACACAGAGGTACAGAGATTCAGATAGAGAATGCATAGAAAGCCCCTTTGTATTGATACGTTCAAGATCTATTTACAATTTCGAAAGTATGCCAAGTTCTTCCTCCTTTCGAAATGGCGTGTAAAGACCATTATATAGATTACAAATTTCAGTTACGTCTTGTAACTGTTTCTTTTAAATAAAGAATAGTTAAGGGATGCCAAACGCAATACCTTAACCAATTACATGGAATACGAAAGGAATGGCGAGAAGAGAGAAAGAAGGGGAAGGAGGCAGGTGACCAGTTTTGAGAGGGACCCACTGTCTTCAGAAACTGCTTCTTGAATTTCTTCCACGTCTGAGCCATTCTTTTGCCACGAGGGACACACCAGACGTTTCATCTTGAAGATGACAATGGATATCTTTGAAAACTGATGTAACTGGCGTCTTGAAATTCGTCCTTCGTAACTGCTTATTGAATTTGATCCTCGCAACTTAAATTCAAATTTAGCACATTCGGGTCGAGCGGGAAAAACTAAGTATGAATTGCATTAGGTTCACTTGGGACATGTGAGACGCGAATGCGCGAAACACGCAGCTCGGCCGATTCGGGTGAAACGGGGAGAGGACGCACAAATGCATTTTGGGACATTTGGGATGAAAAAGAGCGAAGTGCGCGACTCGGGAGTTTCGGCCGAAAATGGGACAGATTGCACTTTTTAACTTTGGGACATTCGGGACGAAAAGTTCCGAAGTACGCGACTCGGCCGGTTCGGACGAAATTGGAACAGAGCGCACTTTTTGATTTGGGAAATTTGGGTTGAAAAAGAGCGAAGTGCGCGATTCGGGAATTTCGGCCGAAAATGGAACAACGTGCACAAAATTTTTTGGGACACTTGGGACAAAAACTTCCGACGGGCCCGAAATGGGACAATTTCGGAGGTTTCGGCCGATCGGGGAACAGAGTGCACTTTTTGATTTGGGACATTTGGGACAGAAAAGTGCGAAGTACGCGGTTCGGATGGTTCAGCTGAAATTGGAATGACTTGCACAAAAGCTTTCGGGACACATGGAACAAAAACTTCCGACGGGCCCGAAGATAGGACAATTTCGGGGATTTCGGCCGGTCGGAGAACAACTTGCACTTTTGTACTTGGGACAACCGGGACAAAAATATCCGACAGGCCCGAAATACTTACAAAATGACCCAAAAATTAGATTTTTTAGACTTCCAAGACTTTTTCCACACCACCAGCTTGACAGAAAAGACACTTAGACTCAAAATTTTGAAAATTTACCTTTGACAGAGCAGGGAATTTTGAGTGGACAACAGCTGGCTCCTTCTGGGGATGACTTGGTGTAAATTCATGGAATGAGACAAGGCAAGAACTTAGACAACTCGGTGAAGCAGACCAGTGCCTTATCCATTGGGCAAAAGGAGTCAAGGACAAACCAATACAAGGGCAACACACACAACAACAGAAGGGAAACACACCAAAAGCAAAAGTAGAAACACTGTACAGAATATACAAGGGACTCCCTAGTCACCTAGGACTTGAACAACTTCAAATACTGCCCACTATAAGGAAGTGGGAGGGGGGAACCATCCATGTAATCAAGATAGAAAGAGTTCTTACCAGCAAAGTGTCTTATCTTGAAAGGTCCAAGCCATAGAGAATCAAATTTTCCATGGCTACCACGAGGTTCGTGTCTTTTGTCCCACAACAGCACGGTATCACCAACTTGGAACTCTCTGCTCCTAGCTTTCTTATCAAACAGAATCTTCACCTTCTGCTGGTGGGCAGCTATTCTGTCAGCAACCTCCAATCTATCCTCGTTCAGTTTGTGCAGGTACATGATCCTTTTGTCCAGAGCATCACTGAAACTAGTGTCTTTAATGGCCTTCATCAGGTGCAAGGCTGGTAGTTCCACTGTCACTGGCAATTGAGCCTCTACTCAATACACTATTTGAAAGGGGGACATTCCAATGGCTCTTTTAGGTGTGATCCTGTCTGCCCAAAGAGCATCGTAAAGTTTCTTATGCCAGTTTCTCTGAGATTCATTGACCAACTTTCTTATGATAGTCACCAGATTCTTGTTGGTAGATTCTGCTTGTCCATTTCCCTGGGGATAATAATCAGAAGAATGAGCCAGAGAGATGCCATACCCGTAGCAGAAATCCATTATCTCAGTTGAGGAGAAGTTTGAGGCATTATCTGTTACAATCTTGTTAGGTACACCATACCTAACCAAGATGTTCTCTTTAATGAAGTTGCACACTACTTCAGAAGTGGTGCTCTTGACTGGAATAGCTTCCACCCATTTGGTGAAGTAGTCAGTAGCAGTTAGCACATGAGTGTGTCCAGCGCTAGAAACATGGTTGAGTGCACCAATGAAGTCTAGACCCCACTGTTGGAAAGGTTCCTCAATCACAACTGGTTTGAGAGGCAAAGAAGCCAATTTAGGTCTTCCCACGAAAGTCTGACAGGCCTCACATTTATCCACCCACTTGGATGCATCTTTGAACAAGGAAGGCCAGTAATACCCTCCACGGAGTATCTTATGAGCTGTGACTGTTGATGAATAGTGCCCTCCACATGCCTGATCATGAAAAGCTGAGAGCAATTTTCTCTGTTGTTCCTTGTCTACACACTTCAGAAATCTCCCATCCAAACCACGCTTGAACAAGGCATTTTCCCACAATACGTATTGTGTTGATCTCAATTTAACAGTCCTCTTTTCTTTAGCAGTTAAATGAGATGGGCATTCCCCGTAGGTGAGAAAATGAGCGATGTCAGCATACCATTCATCAACTGAACTCAGGAACAGAACAGTAGGAAGGTCAGCTTTCTTCTCCAATAACTCATGTCGGGCTCCTTTAGCAATGAGCTCGCAAAGACCTTTTCCCCAAACCATCCTGGTTGGCTTGATATCAAGGTCATACTCCTGGACCTTAGCCACCCACTTTCCCCTCTTGGATCCAAATTCTTGTTGCGTGAGAATTGACTTTACAGTCGTATCTGGGACCAGCACCGTAGAGTGAGAGTTGAGGATATAGAAACGGAACTGCTTGACAGCTTTGACTACTGCAAAGGCATGCTTCTCCATCATGGTGTACTTTAGCTCATGGTTCTTCAGGATATAGCTCATGAAGGAAATTGGTAGCTCATGTTTATCAGAATCTTCCTGGGTTAAGACAGCAGCCAGAGTACTATCTGTAGCGTAGCAGTAGATAATGAAATCCTTGTTGAAATCAGGGCAGGCCAAACTGGAGTTTTAGCAATAGCTTTCTTGATACCCTCAAAGGATTCCTTTCCTTCAGAAGACCAACCAAATGCTTGCTTTCCTTTCATCATCTGAGAAATATTCAAAGTTAATTCAGCAAAATCAGGGATGAATCTTCTTAGAAAATTGATCTTACCGAAAAAGGAATGCACGCCCTTTTTACTAGTAGGGAGAGGAATCTGTTGGATGGCTTGAACTCGTTCAGGATCAATCTTGATGCCATCCTTTGAGACAATGTGTCCTAATAGCTTTCCCTCTGTAACACAGAAGACAGATTTTTTAGGATTTAAGGAAATCCCATGCTCCCGGCATCTTTGCAGAACTGCTTCCAAGTGGTCGAAGTGATCCGCTCTTGTCTTTGAGAACACTGTCAGGTCATCAAGGTATATGACTATACATTTTCCTTTCAAGCTTCCAAAAGCCAGATCCATAGCTCTCTGGAAGGTGGCACCGGCATTAATCAGCCCAAAAGGCATTCTCTTGTAGGCAAAGGTACCCCAAGGAGTTGTGAAGGCTGTCTTATGTTGATCAGCAGTATCAACCTCTACCTGATTGTATCCAGAAAAGCCATCAAGCATAGATAACATCTCAGAGCCTGTTACCGCTTGCAAAATCTGATCCATCATAGGCAGAGGGTAGTTATCTTTCAGAGAGGCCTGATTCAGGTTCCTGAAATCAACACAGATGCGGATCTCACCATTCTTCTTCCTAACAGGTACAATGTTTGCAATCCAAGTCGAATGGTGAATGGGAAAGATGATTTTAGCCTTTAGCAGTTTCTGAATCTCCTGAAATATGGTGTCAGCTATCTTTGGGTTGTACTGCCTCTGCTTCTGCTTGAAAGGCTTGATTCCTGGCTTGAGAGGGATAGAGTGCTGCATTTCTTTTGGCTTGAAGGCTTTTAGATCTTCATAAGAATAAGCAAGCACATATTTATATTTCCTTAGAAGGTCAATTGCTCTTCTCCTTTCATCTGATGTGCAACACTTCCCGATGTTTACCAGCTTCGGGTCATCAGAACTCCCAATATCAATTTTATCATACTCAGCTGATTGCTGAGGTCCAGTGGAAGCTTTAGATCTCACGTACCTGTCATGTTTGTCAAACAACTCCTCCAAACTCACAAAACCTTTGGGGATCTTGTTTCCTTTGAGCTTAATGCACCCTTCCTGATCAGTTTCTTCTCCTTGGGTGACGGCTTGGGCCGAAGACACGCTCTCACGAGGCAGGTTGCCACTTCCTTCGAAATACAGTTGCTCAAAATTGCCCTTGAGCTCCAGGAAGGAAAGAAAATGCTGGTCGTCATTGAAGACTTGCCAGTTATTAGTATTGTCAGGGACACTAGGTCGGTGGACCATCTCAATAGTGAACTTATCCTGAGAGAATTCAGGATGAGGAATCAATAGTGACCCCGAGACAGCCAGGGAATCAGCTCTGCTGTTCTTTTCTCTAGGAATTGCTTCAATGGAGAAGGCATCAAGGAATTCAATTGAATCCCAAACCTGGTTCCGATAGTGCTTTAGCCTCCCATTTTTTACCTGAAACAGGCTTCTGACTTGCTTCACAATCAGCTCTGCATCACCACGAGCCAAAAGATTTTTTACACCTCGTTCTTTGGCCACTTGCAGTCCAAGGATGAGAGCCTCATACTCTGCCGTATTGTTAGTGTTCTCGAACTGCAATTTAAATGAAAAGGGGTACAGGCAGCCCTCAGGTGATATTAACAGAACACCAGCTCCAGAACCAGCCGAAGAACAACTGCCATCAAATTCTAAGAACCAGACACCATTGGGATCCTTAGGTGATATTTTTCAGGGTCGGATTTCATCAGGGGACAAAATCATGTAATTACCATGGACCCTGTCCTCATAGAGTATTTGTGCTTTAGGATCATCTGTCTTCTGCACAATGTACTCGGACTGCTTCTCAGGTAGTAGCTTCTTCATTTTTCCATTGACAGGTATGAGAGCGTGTGACCAATCCATTTGAATCTCTCCACCCACATCTTTACAGAAGTTTCTGCTTAGCAACATTCCATAGGAAGGAGGAATGTCTGCTACTAGTATGGTAGCTAAGACCTTCTTTTCAGGTAAAGCAGCAAAAGCTACTTGTGCATCTTTAATCCTTCCCACCAAAGGTACTTCCTTACTTTCCATGGAGTAGCAAGATCCATAAGTACGAGTAAGGGTCAAGCCTAAAGCATGAGCTACTTTGGCGGGCATCACATATCTGAGGCTCCGGAATCTATGACACAGTTACTGAGCCTGTGGCCAGCTATAAGGAGTGTTACATAAAAAGGCTTGATCTTGTCACCAGGTGAGGTGACAGTAGCTACTAGACTGGGCTGTGGTGCAGAAGGAGGTGTGGGCAAAAGGCCTTTGGAGGTGGTCTTGGAATGGGAATTTACAAATTGGATCATCTTGGCAAAAGCTTTTGGATGGGTTTGGTAATATTCAGCCTCTGAAATTTGAACTTTGGTCCTTTTTAGATGATCTACAATGTCAAAGGATCCAGAGGTGGATGGTCCATCATCATTTGGAATCTTAGGCTTATCAACCCTAGGAGAAAAAGAAGAAGAAGCAACTTTAGGGGTAGGATTGGCAGTACTTACCTTTGGTGCAGATGAGGTAGGAATAGGAGATCCTCTTCTGGCAATTACAGGAATGGTTGCAGGCTGCTCTTTGGACTTCTTCAGGGGTTGTGTCACCTTTTCCCTCTGATGTGTCTGTTCCCAGGTCATGACAGTGAAGGATTCGCTGTTCATATCTGCTACCACTTCATCATAGTCATCTGCATCATCAATGCCTTCAGTGGTAAAGAAATTGACTCGAGATCTCTCGGGTTCTTCTGCCTCATCATCGAATTCCTCCAGGAACTCCTCACAAGCTTCATTATCATCTTCTGGTTCTTCGACCTCGCAAGTTGCATTCACAGGTACTTTGACGGGAGGTCCTTCAAGTGCCAATCTTGTGTGAGGAGCTGGCAAACGGTTTCTGGGTTGAAAATTTCTTCTCGGAACATCTGCATACGGTGCATGCTGAGCTAATTGTTTCTTTATAGCTACTAGATCGTTTGCAAGTTTCTGGGCTAATGGATCAGTATTGAGTCCAGAGGTGGAAGAGGAAGAAGCAGCAGATTTGGATTTGGGAGGATCTCTCTTCAACTTCCCTGACATGATTAGGTCATCCTCAACACTAACAGCCAGTTCTTGATCCAGAATTAATGTTCCAAGATTAGCCCTTCTTAGAGCATAACTGACTTTAGGCGTTTGGGCATTCAAAAAGAAACATTTTTGGATTTGATCAACCGGCCGAGTATTCACAGGAATTTTGTTGATCAGTCTGTTGAATCGAGCCACAAATTCTCTCATGGGTTCCGATGGATCTTTCTTTATTTGAGAAATCTGGGCAAGCAGTGCATGCACATCTTCTGCCAGCTTGAAACGGCTTTCGAACTGAGTTCTCATGGTATTCCAGTCGATGATGGCACCAGCCGGAAGGTGATAGAACCAGTCAGCAGCATTGTCCTGTAACATCTCGACGAACAGTCTTACTGAGACGTCTTCATGTTCAACCCCCAAGACTCCACACGCAACTATGAAGGCTGCAATATGCTCATCAGGGTGCACTTTGCCGTCGCCTTTGAATTTGGGGAAGTTCTTTCGGTTACCTCTAGGTAACTCATGCAAAGGCTGAGTGAGGGCCAGGGGCCCGACACGTTGACCCCATGGTACTTGTGCCATTCTTCTTGGAAATACGGTTCGGAGGGGAACTGTAGCACCAGCAAGGATTAAAGCTTGTAGATTAGGACTAGCAGGCTCTGAAGGACTTCTTTCTCGAACAGGTGGAGTGCTCGTTGAACGAGTTCTTCTATTTGAAGGGAAAGGAAAACCCTGTTGCTCCAAAAGCTGAAACTGAGAATCTTCGATACCAAGGGCCCTTCTCCCTCGAGTGAAACGCAGAGTCGCCAGATCAAAGGATGATCGAAAAATTAAAGTACTGGAATGCGATTTTCCCCAGCAGAGTCGCCAAAAACTGTTGGTTTTCAAATAGGACTTGTTAGAAGAGCAACAGTCAGGGGACAAGAAGTCCCTCCTCTTTAATGGGAGAGGTTCCCTTATTGAGACACGAACTTATTTACAAATATACAGAATGTCATTTTATGGTTGAACTTGGATACCACGAAAATGTTTTCCACAAAGATCATCAGTTACAAACGGACTGAGGAAAGAGGGTACGAAGATAAGCAGAATAGCAAACGTTTGGAATTATAGATAACAGAATAATTCTTTACGAGTGCGAAGTTGCAGGGAATTTGGAACAAGATTATTTGTATTAGCTGAATATGATTAAAGACACAAAGTTCTTCAAACGACCTTCTTCAGATTCATTAATCAAAGACACAAAGTTCTTTCTTGGTTGTGCAAGATCACTGTATTTGCAAAAGCAATCAGCGAGACTAACAAATTAAGTACAAAATAATCTTCACAATACTAAAGGAAAACACAGAGGTACAGAGATTCAGATAGAGAATGCATAGAAAGCCCCTTTGTATTGATACGTTCAAGATCTATTTACAATTTCGAAAGTATGCCAAGTTCTTCCTCCTTTCGAAATGGCGTGTAAAGACCATTATATAGATTACAAATTTCAGTTACGTCTTGTAACCATTTATTTTAAATAAAGAATAGTTAAGGGATGCCAAACGCAATACCTTAACCAATTACATGGAATACGAAAGGAATGGCGAGAAGAGAGAAAGAAGGGGAAGGAGGCAGGTGGCCAGTTTTGAGAGGGACCCACTGTCTTCAGAAACTGCTTCTTGAATTTCTTCCACGTCTGAGCCATTCCTTTGCCACGAGGGACACACCAGACGTTTCATCTTGAAGATGACAATGGATATCTTTGAAAACTGATGTAACTGGCGTCTTGAAATTCGTCCTTCGTAACTGCTTCTTGAATTTGATCCTCGCAACTTAAATTCAAATTTAGCACATTCGGGTCGAGCGGGAAAAACTAAGTATGAATTGCATTAGGTTCACTTGGGACATGTGAGACGCGAATGCGCGAAACACGCGGCTCGGCCGATTCGGGTGAAACGGGGAGAGGACGCACAAATGCATTTTGGGACATTTGGGATGAAAAAGAGCGAAGTGCGCGACTCAGGAGTTTCGGCCGAAAATGGGACAGATTGCACTTTTTAACTTTGGGACATTCGGGATGAAAAGTTCCGAAGTACGCGACTTGGCCGGTTCGGGCGAAATTGGAACAGAGCGCACTTTTTGATTTGGGACATTTGGGATGAAAAAGAGCGAAGTGCGCGATTCGGGAATTTCGGCCGAAAATGGAACAACGTGCACAAAAAGTTTTGGGACACTTGGGACAAAAACTTCCGACGGGCCCGAAATGGGACAATTTCGGAGGTTTCGGCCGATCGGGGAACAGAGTGCACTTTTTGATTTGGGACATTTGGGACAGAAAAGTGCGAAGTACGCGGTTCGGATGGTTCGGCCGAAATTGGAATGACTTGCACAAAAGCTTTCGGGACACATGGAACAAAAACTTCCGACGGGCCCGAAGATAGGACAATTTCGGGGATTTCGGCCGGTCGGAGAACAACTTGCACTTTTGTACTTGGGACAACCGGGACAAAAATATCCGACAGGCCCGAAATACTTACAAAATGACCCAAAACTCAGATTTTTTAGACTTCCAAGACTTTTTCCACACCACCAGCTTGACAGAAAAGACACTTAGACTCAAAATTTTGAAAATTTACCTTTGACAGAGCAAGTAATTTTGAGTGGACAACAGGAGTAAAGCATCATCATGGGTGATCAGATAACACCCATGTTTTAAAGATCACAAATGTTGTTGTGGGTCTTATTTACTATTGAAATGGCTGAATTTCAGCATTTCCCAATGTACAGGATATGGGCGTGTTGTCTCCCTAAAAATACTATGTGTTTTCATAGCCAAATTCATTTTTTTTGAGCTCATGCCCTTCGTTGGTGTTGAAGCCAAGTTATAGACTCAAGAAATTAGCAAAAGTCATGCCCTAGAGTTGTTTAAACCTCTGTTTTGATTGTTTTTAGAAATCCTCCATTTCCCAGTCTGTGCACGTAATATCCTCTTTGTAACCTCCATTTTTGATCAAAATTCTTCACTTTTTCTATGGCATGGGCCATCAAATCATTGTTTTGCCTCCATACCTCTGGTTCATGAAGGAAATTTGAAAATTGGACTCAAAACAATGAAGTTTTTGTCCTCTGTGCATTTTCCATAGTTGGGATGATGAGCATCTTTTCCTCATCAAATTTTGACCCCAATGAATGCAGGTACGTGGTCAGATCCTATTGGATGGGGAGGTACGGGATTTTTGGTGAACTTAACACTTTTGGCAAAAATGGTAAATTTTCCCTGCATCCTCGATCAGGAAATAAAGGTAAAAGTTAAAATTTGAGCCCACAGAAAAAATTCAAAGTGGACAAGCGGGCCATCGGGGCACTATTGGAAATTTAACCAAATTCCCAAAAGTGAAGTAAAAGTTCTAGAATGCTCTACGGCTCCGCCAAGGTCTCGGGCCCGCCGTTGAAAATTCAAAGTGGAAGAGCGGGCTGGCAGAGGAAATTGAACCTTTTTCCAAAAAAGATTAAAATATTTAGAAAAGAGCCATGTCCCCATTTTCAATCAGAAGATGCCACTTGTCAAGCATTCAATCGAAGCTACAGATCAACAAAGAAATTTGTGTTTTTGAGCCTCTTTGCAAAAAAGAGAAAAATTCAAAGTTGAAGCCTGCAGGGAGAAAATCAAAGGTGAAGCCTGCCATTGAAAAGTCAAAGTGGGAGAGCGGGTCAGTGGAGGAATTTGAGTTTTTGAGCCTTTTTTACAAAAAAGGTTAAAATGCTGAGAAAAGAGCAACAACCTTATCTCTAACTAGAACGTGCCATGTGTCCTAGCCAAATTGAAGCAACAGGCTAGCAGAGGAATTTGATTTTTTGATCCTTCATCCAAAAATAGTTAAAATGTTGAGAAAAGGGCTGCGATCCCATTTCCAATAAGAACGTGTCACATGTCTAAGTTGAAAAGTCAAAGCGGGGCTACGGGCCAATTTGTTCCAAATTGCCAAATCTCATAAAAAATCACAAAATGCAAAAGGATTCCCTCGTAACCATTCCAATCCCTTCCTACCATGTGGAAGACCCAATTTCAGAGTTAGAGGAGTAAATCAAATGGTCTATATTTAAACTAGAAAATCGAATGTAACAGTTGCTTTGTAAGATTTGGTTTTTAACCCGCCATGAGCATTTTCTTCGTAATGGAGGAATTTGAAGAGGCGTAAATGATTCGTAAAGATTGTAACCATTTTTGCAAAGGATATAATGGCTCCTTAGAGCCATTCCAAGGGGCTGGTGATTGATTCCAAAAAAGACCAGAGTGCTATGTACCTGGAAGAGACAAAAAATGCCATACTTATTCTATTGTCCCTTCTCCTTAGATCTTCCTCTATTATCAAAGCTCTGTACAAATGTTTCTTTAGCTTCAATAATAAAAGAATGAATTTTTACCTTTTTGATTGAGAGATTGATTGGTACCTTGCGACCAATTAATTTCATTCGGTCTTGTAGCTTCTCCTGTAGATTTGTTTTTCTTCTAACTATAAATGCATGCAAATTAAATTTCTAATTAAAGTGTTTGGGCATCTGATATTCTACTCACAACATTAGTTTCCCCTATATCCTTTCCCACTCCCTTTCCCATTCTCAAACAAAGTTTCTTCCATGGTAAGAAATTGCTAGCTTTGCCACAAGGTCAGTGGAGTGCCCCTGTTGGATCTCTGGTCAAAAGGCTGCCATTGAAATCCACTTTTTTTTGCATGCATATATGGAGGTTGCACCATTCAAGTAGATGGACTTAGATTCCCGTAGCCTTGGCTTGAAACTCACTAATTTTTCCACAAGACAAATTTTCTCGCCAACATTTTTTGGCGCCCACCGTGGGGCATATTTTGCAGCATCTACACCTAAAAATGACCTCAGGGTCATAAAATACAAAAAAAAAATTCAAAAGAAAAGATTATGAGGATTGAATATTCATATGAGCTATATGGATGAAAATCATGGCTATTCTAGGAAATCCTCTTGTTGAGAGACCTTATTTACTCTTTCACATCCAAGAAGACATTGCTTCTGATATGAGAGAAGCTATTTGGCATAATAGAAAAATTTTCAATCAATACTTCATTGCTATAAGGATTATGGACCTGGAAGAGGAATGTGTTGTCAAATTGGAAAGGCAAAGACAAATTCCAGCATGCTAGAGAAGAGCATAAACTTTCAAGCTGGCTGATAGAATATACACCTAGAAAATAAGGCAAGAAGGAAAAATTGATCCCACATTTGAAGAGCTTGAAAGAGAGGCAGTTGTTGAAGAGGAGATAAAGGCTCAACTTGAAGAAATAGAAAGACTCCAAATTGAATCAGGAGAAAGAGAAGTAGCAGAAGTAGCCTTAGCAAGACTGGAGGATAGAAACGGGAATAGAATGGGTGATCATGAGTGTGAGGTATGCATGCCTAACGTACCATGAGGAAGAAATACTAGTCCACTTGCTCTTCCACAACCACTTCATGACCTCCCAAGAGGCTGAAGAAATAACTTCCCAAAATTCAAAGGGGATGGTTCTCAGCTCCCTGAAGAACATGTAGTAGCATTCATCACTACTTGTGGAGTGTTGGGAGTTGAAGATGAAGATGTTTCAGTTAGGCTCTTTATTGAATCACTCCAAGAAAGAGCTATTGAATGGTTCTACATGTTTCCCCCAAGATCTGTCACATGCTGGGAAGATATAAGAAGTGCATTTGAACATAGGTTTGAGAGCACAGAAGATTTTTAGGATCTACTAGTCTAATTAGTTCAGATGAAGAAGGAGACCTCCGAATCAATGAGAGATTTTGTAGCAAGGTATGTTAGGTTGACAAGAAGGATCCCAAAATATGTGGTACCCTCTAAAAACAACTTGAAAAGGTTCTTCATCAATGCTTTTCCTATTGATTTTGGATCAGATTTGCACAGGTAAAAAAACACACAGAATAATTTATTAACTTTCTATATATTTCATGCTAATACAATGGCTATTATATAGCCAAGAATGTTGTTGAAAAACTTCCTATAAAATAGGAAGTATACAAAACAATAACCTTCCCGTACTAATATATTGTTATACATTTGTTATAACAATATAAACATACTAACCAATTATAATAAACCATGTGAATACTAATTCCTAACATTCCCCCCCTTAGTGTTTACATGGTAGAAAAACATCCACACACTCAACTGCAGTATGCTCACCCCTATGGCATGTCCAACTCTATGACTCATGACCTTGATCCAAAAGAAAGGCTCGCTCCTTCCATGGTTTTAAACAGGCTTACCAAAAACCTTGAAGTGACAGGAACCTCATCAACTATCGACCTCGTGTGGTTTTCTGGATCCTCCCACAAACCCTTTCAAGATCCATGAACTGACTTACTCTGGTGCTACTATTCACCACTATGCTTATACATCAGGGAATTATGTAGGAAACACAACTTGCATGTCTCAAAACTGCACAATAGAAGATATACTGAAAATATTTCACATTACTTCCTATAAGAATCGTAATGTTCTTAATCATAGTCTCTGTCATTGATCGCTGCCACTCGATCTCGAACAGCATAGAAAACTGCCACTGCCACTGGAAGCTTTCCTTGACTATGTCATTTTGGGTGCAGAATGGGAATGGAACATTGGTATGTATTCCCCCCCACAATGTGAAATTCCACTCATATAGATACTGAGAAGCAAAATGCATCTAAGAACATACTCCTGAATGGATCTTGCTAGTTAGGTCTTGTTGCACATGGTCACTAATGCTAGCGAACGTATTCTTCTAGCTGACCATCTTCCAACGAAGTACGGCAGTCAGAGGACCAAGTCAGTCAGAGGATCACTGACGGTCATCTGCGCTCCAACACAAATCTCTTTCCAACATCCATCAAATACCACACAAAACAGGAACACTGCAAACTGAAGCACTCTGAGAAAATGGAAACCACACTGAAAATTATATACTCATACCATACATATGCCACCACAGCTTCTGCGCGGCCCCGTTGTTGGTGACTGACGAGAGGTCGTTGAATGACCTCCAACCTCCGATGCCTCCTGCCTCCGGTTTTCATGCTTCTAGTTCAGCCGGATGTGATCATGAAGTTCAAAAAATACCTTCAATAATTTGGACGTCGCGTACAAGCGAAAATGCATCCAAAATTGAAATGCAGGAATTTTTATTTTATTTTTCAAACTTTTGATGACTAAACAAAAATCGACTCTTGACTTGACAATGACTATTTTGACTCGGAAAAAAAAACTTGACTATCTAATTTGACTTGAAAATGATTATACAAATTGTAACTTGTGACAAAGATGACAATGAATACCGATAATAAACTAAGACATTAAACAACTAAATGGACAAACCTAATCCAATAATTTTCAAACTTTTATAATAACTCTACTAGACATGGACAATGAGATTGACTAAACTTTATTTGAATAGACCAAAAACATATCCAAATAACATATACATTTACTTTGACACAAAAAAATGTTAATTAAAAAAGTAATATTATACCAAAAAACTATGGATACTTGCTTTTTGAATAACACAAACACAATGTCATATAGAAACCTGACCTAAATAAACACTACCTATTGATAAGGACAAATTAACATTCATGGCTCAGTATATATCACTGCGACTGCCATGCATTCCCCCTTTACAAATATTCCCCACCGATTGCATGCAGCCTATCATTTCATGGGCGTAGATCTCGTAAAAACGTGGCTTTAGAATCAACGTGGCTTCAAGCATTCTTCTTAGCAATATTTGAAGGACATGTCAGATCTATCACTGTAAAACTTGATTGATTCAGCTCTCAGCATGAAAAGGTTCACTGAAGACAATTTCTAAGATGATGTCGATCTAAACTACATCGACTCCATAAGCATTGCATTCAATCTTTGAATCAGCCAATATAATTTCCAATGTAATTATGTCGATTTCAAATGCAAGATCAGATATAAGATCAGACACGTTAGCCTAGTACTGATACGGCTATCGTGTATTCTAATATTTGATATCTTGTCCACATGAAGAATCAAAACTGAGTGCCCAAAAATATCCGGTCAGGCTCAGACAGGTCTACAATGTAAGAAATTTTAGGCTCATGCCATCGTGAATCCAGGACCAATGGTTTTAGCTTGGGCGGGAAGCCATACGAGATGGTCATGGACTAAGATATAGCCACCATGTAAAAGTAGATCAGATGACTATGCAAGGACTAATTCACTGAGCCGAGTCTCTAAGTTTGAGCACTAAAAAAAAACTGATCATATCACCAAACTCCATTCATGGGAGAATAACAATACAACTGCCCCTACAAATTATTTAAAATTGCAATCTTTCCATCTCAGATATTACACTAGCTCTGATACCAAATATTGATTTTGGATCAGATTTGCACAGGTAAAAAAACACACAGAATAATTTATTAATTTTTTATATATTTCATGTTAATACAATGGCTATTATATAGCCAGGAATGTTGTTGAAAAACTTCCTATAAAATAGGAAGTATACAAAACAATAACCTTCCCGTACTAATATATTGTTATACATTTGTTATAACAATATAAACATACTAACCAATTATAATAAACCATGTGAATACTAATTCCTAACATTTCCATCAGAAGTTGGTTTCTTCCTTAGAAGAGCCCAACCAAGAACATTTAGGGAAGCTCAAGACTTTGCAATTGAGACTTATGATGATCTAATTCTTTCTAGCAAAGTGAAAGGAACAAATGGGAAGAAAAAAGGTTAGAGTTCAAATTCAGTCACCACTAATCCAATGTTCCAAAAAATGACAAATGACCTAGTTGCTTTGAAGAAGCAACTGTCGCAAATCATAATGAGGAGTGCTCCAAGGAGACCAAATCCTCCTGATAGACCAAGAATTTCTCCACCTCCTCGTAGGATTGCTCTTGAAGCACCACCAGTCAATGCCATCTATGACACTAGGGAATTAGAAGAAGGAACAAACATTGAGGAAACTAAAGAATAAATCATGGATGACTATGAAAACTATCTTGAAATTCAAGAGATTGGCATGCACAATGGCCTGATTTAATACGTTACTGATGAGGAGGAAGGTGATGAAGAAGCTTCAAGTTTTTCATGTGCTATTTTCACTCGTGCAAAATCCAAGAATGGTGTTTCAGCCTCAACAGTTGCAACTGAGAGTAGGAAGAACAAAGAAGATAGCTCTTCAAATCCTCCACTAAATAAGATCATCAACAAGGAATCACCACTATCATTTTCCATGGAATCAGCTAGAGAGAAATTAGATTCACCAATTGTCAAGGATCACACTGTTGTGCCAAGTAAGTTATCTGATTCTTCTCCCAACTTAAAAGTTGTTAAGATCAATTCTCTTCTAAATGTTGGTTCTACAAGAACATTTAAATTTCAATCAAAGGCTACACTCCCACTTCCTTCTAAGCCAATTTCTACATTTGAAAAGGAGAAACTAGCACCAAAAGTAATGACGCATCTACCATTTAAGTCCACATCCACTGCTGGAACCTCTTCCTCATCTACCATAACTTCATTTGACTTTGTAGAGCATGCTAGAAAAACCAAAGTCTAGCTCTCTTAAATTGAATACCTACAAACACATCCTTCTCAATTTGATAGATTCATCAAGGAAATTCGGGGTGGTAACTCTACATCCCCAATCTCTAATTCTAAAGGCTTACTTCCCACACCATCCAATCCATCTTCTCAAAATATGCTAGCCCTCAATGCCTCCACCACCAATAGAGTTGAGCCTTTTTACCTGTCACTTCTCATCAAATGTTTCTAGTTGAACAATTGAATTATAACTTCTGGAGCCTCAGATAATGTGATGCCAGAAAAAGTTACAAATTCTCTTAGCCTCACTTTGATCTGGGTAAATGGCATATGCTACTTAATGGAATCCAAATAAGTTCCATTTGTACGAAGGATTAAGGATGCTCAGGTTGCACTAGCTGATTACCCTCATAAGAAGATACTCTTGACCATTTTGGTGACAAACATCCCAACATCTTTTGGTATGCTATTGAGTAGAAGTTTTTGTAGAGATCTAGGTGGATAAATAAAAATGGATTGGTCATATGCAACTATCCCAATGAAAGGAGAAATGAAGAAGTTGCTACCAGTAAGAAAAATGAAGTTCACAGTCTAAAAGTATGATAATCCGAAAGAAAACATTCTCTTTCAAGATTTTGGGCTAGGAAACTACTTCCTCACATCAGAAAGAGAGGAGAACTTTCCGCTTCTCATGGAGAAAGAGGAAGATAAAATTTGGACAATGGAATTTGATGGTAGCCATTACAGAGAAGGTTCAGGAGCTGATGTGGTATTATACTCTCCCTCCAATGAGGTTTATTCTTTTACCTACAAGCTGTAATTTGACAATACAAATAATAAAATAGAGTATGAAGCATTATTATTAGGTATGAATACAACAAAAGAAATGGGAATCAAGAAGCTAAGATGCAAAGGTGATGCAGAGATTGTGGTGAAGTAGGTACACCAACAATATCAGGTGAAACATCCAAGGCTCATGCACTATAGAAACAGAGTGTGGGACTGTATTAAATCCTTTGATGCATTCTCCATTAAAGCTATCCTTAGGGATCAGAATGAAAAGGCTGATTCTCTAGTAGTTTTAGCTTCCTTAGTGACACCTCATCCTTCTTTTAGCAAGGATAAAGTGACCATTGAGATGGTGTTTAGACATAGTGTACCAAACAATGCAATTCACTGACAGGTCTTTAATGATGACAATCAGGTCCTAGCCTTCTTAGAACAAATGGATAACTTCAATAACCTTTTCTTTGAAGGAAGTAAAAACCCACATCATGAATTAGTCCCCAAAGAAGAGAAGGAAGGAATTGAGGAAATTGATGAAGAGGGAGTAATCAAACTGAAAGGAAACAAAATCCCCAAAGGCCTAGTTTCTTTGGAAGACCTCTATGAAAAACATGACAGGTTCATCCAAGAGAAATAAAAATAGTCTTCTCGGTGTCCATCTAATTTTTATAAAGAAAAAATTGGCACTTCAGAGAATCCAAGGGTGGTTAACATTGGAAAATGTTGCTCACCAGAAGAGAAGAGAAATTTTTTTGCTTTGCTAAAAAGGTACTCAGATGTCCTGGCCTACTCCTATGATGAACTCAAATATTTTCAGCCAAAGGAAATGCATCACTCCATTCATTTGAAACAAGGAGCTAAGCCCTTCAGGAAAAAACAAAGGCCCTACAATCCAAATATTTCTGATCTTATCAAAGAAGAGGTGACAAATATTCTCAATGTTAGAATAATCTTCCCCATCCACCATTTAACATGGGTGGCTAACATTGTTCTAGTAAGGAAGAAGAATGGGGAAATAAGGATTTGTGTAGACTTCTGAAATCTAAATTAGGTAGCTCTCAAGGACAACTACCCTCTTCCAATCATGGAGCATATTTTGCAAGTAGTCACTGGTTCTGAAATGATCTCTTTGCTTGATGGATTCTTAGGCTACAACCAAATCAAGTTGGTAGAAGAGGATTGCAACAAAACATCCTTCACAACCCCTTGGGGTACTTTTGCCTATAGTAAAATGTCTTTTAGCTTGATCAATGTTGGAGCCACTTTCCAGAGAGCAATGGAATTGGCCTTCAAATATTTGAAACATTGCATTGTCATTTACCTTGATGATCTCAAGGTTTTTTTCAAAGAGAAGGGGAGATCATATATGACATTTGGAGCAAGTCCTTACAAGGTGTAGGAAACATGGCATTTCTCTAAATCCAAATAAGTGCATTTTTGGAGTCACATAAGGTAAGTTTTTGGGACACATTGTGAACAAAAATTGAGCACACATTGATCTTGAGAGGATTAGAGCTATCCAAGCACTAGCCTTACCAACCAGCAAGAAGGGAGGTCATTCATTCTTTGGAAAGGTAAAATTCCTTTGTCGTATTGTACCTAAGTTTTTTGAATTGACTAAGCATATAACTTCCATGATAAAGCCTCAAGTAGGTTTCAAGTGGAATAAGGAAGGAAAAGCAACATTTGAGGACATCAATAAGGCCATTGGCAAAGCTCCAACTCTTGTATATCCAGATTTCAACAAGAAGTTCATCATGTATTGTTATCCATCAGAACATACACTCTCTGATGTCCTTGTTCAAAAAAATAATGAAGGTTTGGAAGCACCCATTGCTTTCATGAGATGTCCTTTGAAAAATCATGAGCTAAAGTATAGCCAATTGGAGAAACATGCTTACGCAGTGGTCAAAGCTATTAAAAGTTTCAAATTCTACATTCTTAATTCCCATACAATGGCGATGGTCCCTGGAAGTGCAATTAAGTCCATTTTGACTCAACAAGATCCCGGGGCTAAGAGAGGAAGTTGGATTGCTAAGACCCACGACTATAACTTAGATGATTAGACCCTCTAATCTAGTAAGAGGAAATGGTTTGTTCCAGCTAATTTCTGAATGATGAAACTCTCAGGGCTCAGCATGGAGAAGAAGATGGTACTTTGCTCAACCTGTGTCCAAAAGATAGTCCATAGGTGATCTTTGTCACCACTACTGATGTGTGGCATAATGATATTGCTTATTACCTCACGTATAGAAAATGCCCTCCTCATCTTGATTACAAAACAAATAAGGACACCTCAATCTGAAAGTAAACCAATTTTGTGATCTGGAATCATGTACTTTACAAGAGAGGTCCTAGATGGTTATTTCCTCAGGTGTGTGGATAAGGAGCAATAACAAAAGTTGCTCAAGGCATATCATGATCAAGCTTGTGGTGGACATTTATCAAAAATGGTCACTATGCGTAAGATTCTCAGAGGGAGATATTATCAGTCCTCCATCTTTGTAGACACTCAAGATTGTGTTTCCAAATGCAAATCATGCCAACAGTTTGTTGGAAAACCACAACTATCTGCATTACCACTCAGGCCTGTAGTGATTGAGGAACCATTTCAGCAATGGGGGTTGGATTTCATTGGTGTTATAAATCCTCATTCAAGTGCAGGGCATACATATGTACTCATTGCAACTGATTACTTCACTAAATGGGTGGAATCCATCCCAACCAAGCAAGTTAACTCTGAAACATTCTGCAACTTCATCAAGGAGAATTTCATTGTTCTATTTTGGAGTACCACAGAATATTTTTGTAGACAATGCCAACTATTTCTCTTAAAAGGAGCTCAAAAAGTTTTGTTATGGATTTTGAATCTCCTTATCTCACTCTTCTGACTACTATCCACAGGGAAATGGTCAAGCTGAGTCAAGCAACAAGAACATTATGACCATTGTTCACAAGCTGGTAGATGAGAATTAAAGGAACTAACACAAGAGGTTATATGATGCATTGTGGGCCAAAAGGATCACTCCTAAGAAGGCAATAGGTATGTCACCTTTCCAAATGTTGTATGGAGTTGAAGTAGAGATTCCTCTCATAATTGAGATGTCAACTCTCAAGTTGCTGCGATAATTAAAAGATGGTCAATATAAAGATTACATTAACAAGAGGATCCTCTTCCTAGGAGACGCTGGAAGAAAGTAGATGCCAAGTGGTGGATAGAACTTAAGGAGCAACCAGTTGAAAGTGAAGAAGATTTTTGACAAGAAGGGACTAAAGGAAAGAGAATTTCAAAGTTGGAGATTTTGTCCTGCTATGGGATAATAGAAAAGAACCAAAGGGAAACCATGGAAAGTTTGATTCATTGTGGCTAGAACCATTCCAAATTCATGGAGCTTTTGGTGAGAATGTTTTTCTCCTCTCATAATTGGATGGAACACCATTGGAATTGCCTCAAAGCAGGCAATACTTAAAACTATATCATCGGTTAAAGCGGGTTGTTCCCCTACCTTATACCATAGGTGATTTTCATAGGTGTGTTTTTCCCTTCTCTGTTGTGTGGTTCTAGTTTAGTTTTGTTTGGTTTTTGTTGTGTGTGGTTTGGCTTGTGTGTTTCCTCCTTCTTCCATTATTTTTTAGAATTGTACATGACTCTGCAATGCCCAATGGATAAGGCACTAGTCAATGTTATACAGTTTAAAAACTTGAGATTCTGGATCCTCATACCATGTCTTTGCCATGCTCAGTTCCACGCTATGTCCCCAAGCTAGAGCCAGCTGTTGTCTCCCAAAAACTCACTTTTCGTTTTCCATAGTTATATTCAAAATTTTGAGCTCTCGCACTCTTAAAGGTATTTGAGCCAAATTAGAAAGTTCGAATAAATCAGAAAAATCCGTGCCCTAGTGCTGTTTAAATCTATGTTTTGTTTGTTTTGAGAAATTCTCCATCTCCCGGTCTGTGCACGTAATATCCTCCTTACAATATCCATTTTTGATTGAAACTATTCACTCTGTTCTATGTCTTAGGTCGTCAAATCATTGTTTTTCCTCCATGCCTTCATCTCGCGAAGGAAATTAAAAAATTGGGCTCAATATGATGAAGTTCTCTTCCTCTGTGTATTTTTCCCATAGTTGGGAACGATGGGCGTTTCCTTCCCCGTCAAATTTTGGCCTCACAATCATCCATGGGTGATATGGACATATCTCTAATTGGAAGTTGGTCGGTGGAGAAAGTTCGGTCATACTTCAAAATCCAGCCTCTTTGCAGCCACATGTTGACGACCATGTTAACTCCAGGTGACTTGGGTCCAAGGGATCAGTCTATCAATTAAGCAGTCAGGCTTTCCAAGTGTCCAAGGTACATTAAATGAAGGTAAAAGCAGGCTAAGTATGGAAGGCTCAGTCGGACGGCTCCACATGTCGCAAATTTAACACAAATTTCCATAAGTGCAATTTCAAAGTTCTAGAATGAGCGGGCCATCAAGGGGATTTGAGATTTTGAGCCTCTTTGTAAAAAAGGTAAAGAGTTAAAAAGTAACCCGCGGCCTCGATCAAGCTATAAAGGTAACACTAAAAGGTGAAGCCCACAGGGAAAAAGTCAAATTTGAAGCCCGTAGGGAAAAATTCAAAGTTGAATCCTATAGGAAAAAATTCAAAGTGGACGAGTGGGCCATTGGGGCACTTTTGAGAAATTTTAGCCTTTAAATTCCCAAAAGGTGACGTAAAATGTTTTAGAATGCTCCGTAGCTCTGCCAAGGTCCGTGGGCCCGCCGTTGAAAAGTCTAAGTCGGAGGAGCAGAACGACGAAGAACTTTGAGTTTTTGAGATTTTCCAAAAAAGGTCAAAAATTTGAGAGAAGTGCCATGACCCCGTCTCCAACTAGAATGTGCCATGTGTCCTCGTCAAATCAGAGCAGCAGGACAGTGGAGGAAATTGAGTTTTTGAGCCATTTTTCCAAAAAAGCTTAAAATGTTGAGAAAAGGGTCTGCGGCCCCATTTCTAATGAAGAACGTGCCACATGCCTATGTTAAAACATTTGAAGTGGGGGTGCAGGCCAATTTGTTCCAAATTGCCAAATCTCTAAAAAAACACAAACGCAAAGGGCTTTCCCTCATACCCGCTCCATCTCTTCCTACCACGTGGACGACCCGATTTCAAAGTTATAAGAGAAAATCAAATGGTTTGTATTCAAACTAGCAAACCAAATGTAATGTTCGCATTGCAAGATTTGGTTTTTAACTTGCCATGAGCATTTTCTTCGCAATGGAGGAATTTGAAGAGGCGTAAATGATTTGTAAAGTTGTAACCATTTTGGCATGAGATATAATGGCTCCTTAGATCCATTGCAAGGGGCTGGTGATCGATTCCAAAAGATACCAGAGTGCTTCGTACTTGGAAGAGACAAAAAATGCCATACTTCTTCTATTTTCCCTTCTCCTCATATTTTCCTCTATTCTCAAAGCTCTGTACAAATGTTGCTTTAGCTTTAATAATAAAAGAAGGAATTTTTTCATTTTTTATTGAGAGATTGATTGGTACCTTGCGACCAATGAATTTCATTTAGTCTTGTAGCTTCTCATGCAGATTTTTTTTCTTCTGACTATAAATGCATATAAATGAAATTTTTAATTAATGTGTGTGGGCATCTGATATTCTACTCACAACATTAGTTTCTCCTATCCCCATTCCCACTCCCTTTCCCATTCTCAGACAAAGTTTCTTCCCTAATGATAAATTTCTAGCTTTGCCACAGGGTCAATGGAGTGCCCTTGTTGGATCTCTGGTCGAAAGGCCACCATTGAAATCCACTTTTTCACGCATGTATATACAGAAGTTGCACCGTTCAAGTAGAGGGACTTAGATTCCCATAGTTTTGGCTTGAAACTAACCAATTTTTCCACAAGAAAATTTTTCTCACCAACATGGTGAATAGGGATGGACAAATGAATGGGATCATTATATATTTCGTCATAGGTTAGAGAATTACATGAGCTAAAAACCGATGCTTCTAGCATTTGCATCGTTTCCATCATTAATTTGATAAGGTCATTAGTAGGTTATGGTGGAAGGGTTCCTCCTGTGGTGTAGGATGGATGGTATGGAACATGTGATGTGGGTGGTATTCTAGTATATGGTGGTGCCGAATAGGAAGGTTGAGAATAGGGGATTAACATAGAAGGCATATATTGAGAATGGGTGATAAATGAGATAGGGGGTTGTTGATAGTATGTGTATGTAGGTGGGATGGTCGCAGTGACTCTAGTATTGATTGGTGGTAGAGACTGTGGGATGGAGAGGAGAAGATTCTGGAACAAAGTCATGGTCACTAACACCACGGGAGGTTGTGTTGAAATTGGTACTTGTGAGACAATGGGTGGGGATGGGGTTATGGTGTGGTTGGGCGATGAGGAGATGACAGGTACTATAGGTGCGACTGATACTGCTGATGCAATGGTCATAGCGGGTATGTGCAATAGTTGTGAAACTACTGGGGGAAAATTAGGTGAAGGTAACACCGCATTAGTAGGGGATGATGCAGAAGTGGGAATAAGGGTAGGAGAGATAGATACAGGCATGCCATATATCAACTGACCTGAAGAGTCCTGGGTGGAAGAGTAGGAAAGGTAGAACTATAAGGCCATGGGATTCTAATCAAGGAGCCATGCACATTCCTCTTCTCCTACAGAAATGGTGGTAGGAAGGGTTGGATCCATGGGTTATAGGATAGAGGATGGTGAAGGACTAGGTGGGAGTGGTTGCCGACTAGTGTGTAATATAAGAGCATTAGCTTGATTGTGAGTCAACAACATGTGAATGGATGTATATCAGGTGATGTTTTATCCTATAGATGACACATGGAGGAGTGAGAATGAAGAAAACAAGTGTCTATAGGTGGATTTGGGTAATATATCAGTTGATATTCAACACAGGGTAACCAACGCCAGTTAAGGATGATTGATGTTGGTTAAGGGGTAACTGAGCTCGGTTACTATGAGAAGAGAACAATTTTGACCAAAGTGGGTAAAAACTGATGATAGTCAGATGAACAAGTTTTATGATGACTGTTTATCAAAGCCTAGAGAGTAAAGAGACTCACAGGAACTCTGATACCAAAAAAAATAAAATAAGTGTTCTTTAGGAAATTTAATCCAAAAGAACAGAAAACCGATGCCGGTTAAGAAAAACCGATGTCAGTTAGGGGTAACCGATGCTGGTTACTATGAAAATTGGAAAAATTTAGAAAAATGGATTGTTGTGGATTTGAGTGAGATAAATAATCAACCCAGAGGTCTAGAGATGATGCAATGAAGTCCTAACACACTCATAAGAAGTCATAATACTCTAACTGTGATTGTGGAGTGTGCAAGGAAAAAGAATGGAAAAATGGAGAAATGTATCCTCACACCTCAAAATGCCCATCAATCAAATGCTAAAAACATGTATCTACCAAGTGATTTTTAATGTGTTTGAGCTTATACTATTTAGAATACTGACTCATGAACTTAGAATAGAGTTTTTGGTGAGGAAGGCTTCCTACGAAGAAGGATATCTAAAAGGAGAGGTTTCAGGTTTATGTTATGACAGGGGAAGACCGTCCTTTGAGATAATGACTCGATAGAAGTAATGAGCTGGGGATTACCCACCAATCTGATCGTGTGATCACTGACAGGTGTTACCAGGTAAGATTTTTTTTAAGAAAGATGTGTATATTTCAATTTTGTGCAGTTTGGTAAGACACACACAGAGAGAGAGAGAGAGAGAATGTGCTTTCTATGATTCTTTATGTCAACCCTTAGCCAGGCATGAATTCCATCATATAGGTTGTCCTCATTTTAATGTGAGCTAAATGTAGTAAATTAGAATGTAATGTAATCAATTTTAAGCCCAAATCGAATAAATTACATTTCATGAAGCAAATAGTGAATAGGAGGGGGTATGTTCTTTCACTAAATGTAGAAAGCAAGAAATAAGAATGATTATTTTTAAATGCACCAAGAGAAATGTTTCTTTTAGATAAATTAGAAAGAAGAGAATATTACCAGAGAAGAATATTAATTTGTAAGCCTTTTAAATGGAAATAAACACACAACTTTCACCTAGGAATGAAGAAAATGCAATAGAACCCTTGATGGGTCCCATCGAGTGTGCCAAAATGTTTCACCATTTTTTTACTTTATTGAGACGAAACAAATAAGGGTAAGGGTTGAGGAGGAATACCTATTATTGTTGGTCGGTTGATGGTTGTTGCGTACGTTCGAAATTCTCAATCCAAAAAAGAAAACAAGACCACAAAAGAATAGTTAAATAATATATGACAATGGATTTCCTAACATGTGCTAGATTCAGGAAGTGTGATACTCCCTAGATGGTTTTCAATCCATTGTTTAAAACAAATCAATACAATAAATAAGAAAATTCCTACTGTAGTTGATATGATTTAGGTATCTCATTCAAGCACAATAAGAAAATCTAATATAACATGCTAGGTTATAGTCAGATTTGAAGGGTAGGTAGGTGTCAGTTTACTAGAACTGGTCAGGGTCAAGTTTTTGGTTGTTTAGGTCACTTGGTAGTAGGTTATGTGGTCTAATTATTGGTAAAGGTGTAAAACATAGATACTGACATTGGTCTAGTAAAACTAGAAATAGTTTAGGAGAGACAGGCGACAGTCATGGGTGACTGACATCGGTATGGTCGGGGTGAAAGGAACTCAATGAGATCTGATAGTAGGAGTTGGATTGAAGCTAAACAAAGATGGAAGGATAGATAGGGAGTTTTGTAAAGGTCTCAGGTATACTCAGAGGGGTGTAGGAGGTGAGAATGGGTGATTTAGTGATGTGGGTAGAGGAATGGCTGAGTCTACAAGTAGGTAGAATATTGGAAGAGAACATGAAAAGTATAAACTGATAACAAAAGTAACAAGGCTATTATACTGAAATAGAATATGTTGGTAAAAGGTATACTTACTATGGTATAGACTTGATGGCTGAATGGTGATGGAAGTTGATCAGAAGAATGGTGTTTGATGCCACAATAGTGCTCCTTGGAATGCTTTCGTGGATGTAATACCTCTGGATATGTCCTGGTGGTGGCTGTGGATGTTTGGGTGCGTGAAATACTTTGGTTCTTCTTGCATACAACTCTCTTTTCGTCCTCTTGCTCTTAGAATGTGCCAACCCAAAAACAAGGTTTCTAAGGTGAATAAATGGTAACTAATGATGGTTCTGGGTTGACCAATGTCATTTTAGGTATGACTGATGTCGGTTAAGGAGGGATTCCTAGGTTTACTAAAAATGGCATATCTCCCCGATTTCTTGGGCAAGGTTTGTTTATTCTCATGGCGTGAAACCTTCTTCTAAGTCTTAAGTGATGGATCATGGAAAGATAAGGAGTCCTTTTAGGTTTGTTAATAGGAGTTAAGTCTAGGTTTAGACTAAGTCCTATTTGGTTAGGATAAGCTTAGACTTGGTCTTAGGTCATTAATGAGGTTTGAGTGGGTCATTTGAGTGAGGTGGCTGGGGTGAGGTGGTTAAGTGAGGATATTAATTAATTTTATTAAGATAATTAATTCAATTAACATGTGTACTAGAGGATATGAATGGGTATGATATGGTTAATTTAATTAACAACATTTTAATGGAAGTATAACCAAATTTTGGTGTCTACACATGTAATTACATTAAAAAATTTATAAAAAATTGAATGGAAAACAATTTTTTGTTTGTTTTGCAGGCCCTGGTGGCCTTCGGAGCCTAATACAACCCTTTATGATAAAAACCATTAAAAAGTGGCCCAAAATGAAGTTTATATACATTCTTCCTTTGGCAAATGTTGTCCAAAATAAAAAATCAGGCCTATTAGGAGAAAAACATTTTTGCCCTAAATTTGGTTTTTTCTCACTAAAACGTTTAGAGACCTGTTTGGCTATAAATAACTATTTAGAGGTGGTTTTTCCACAAAATTCACCTTTACCTATGGTGGATTTCCCAAATTTGCCTCTAAATTTCAAAATTCAAAATTGTGTTGGTGGTGGGTTTTGGACCTTGCACCTTACCCAACCACGTCATTCCACTTTTCCAACTAGGCACTATGTGCACTTGGTATATAAAAATGAGAAAATTTTATTTAAAGAAAATGAAAGTCAAACTAACCATATGAAAAATGCGACTTGGCTAAGTTCCACATGGGCTGTAAGCTAGAGGAGGGTGGTTTAGGGCTTTTCCTTAAATCTGGATTGAGCCTTTTCTTCTTGTTTATCTGTTTCTTTTAGTATTTTTTTCCTCTACATTTATTATTTTATCCGCCGTATTTTGTATTTTCCTTGAAGGATTTGATTTTCTTTCATCGTTTATTTCTTTAATCTATGTCTTGTTTTTCTTAAGATGTTGTTGTTTTCCTTGTGTAGGAATTGAATGGACGTAGGGTCGTGGCGAGGGTCGAGTCCTCACGTGGCTTGGCCGGAATGGTGAATTGAGCTCGTGGTTATAGGTTTTTATTGAATCTTCTTTGATGTAGGTCACAGGGGTCGAAGAAGGTCAAGTATGGCATGTGGACAATAGGGATGCTAGGAGCACATTCCAAAACTTTTCATTGTTCAAATATTCAACACCCAACTCACTCAAGTATTCAACGCATAGCTCGGTCGACTGGTGGAATGGCCCAATCCACTCCAAATAGGGGTGCAATGAATATGCAACACTCCAATATGAAGATCTTGACAGTGTATTGAATGATCCTTGTTTTTTTTTGTTTATAAGAGCAGGTGTAAACTATATGGAGGGATGGCCCAAATGCAAAACTCTTGTGGAGAGCCTAGTATGTATGCACAAATGCAAAGACCTTTGAATATAGTATAGAATCCTCTAATTATAGCATCCTAGAAGTATTAGCTGAAGATAGAGAATGCACAGGAGGTTGTGAGTTTGCAAGGAGTTTTGGGAAGCTGCAGGAGGCAACACTGGTTCTCCATTGATGCAGATTTCTTCTCCAAAAATTCTCCTTCCTTTGCAACCTTCTCCGACCTTTCTAGGAGCTTCAATTCACTCTGGTACAAAATGTAGTTTCACAAAACAAGGATGATAACCTATGTATTTTATTAATGTGAAATCAACCTAATTACATATGTATGAGCTGCAATACTTATAGGTATTGTACAACTGAATACAAACAAGAAACTAAGTTGCACAGGTGAAACAATATTCCTAATTACATAATCTTCCAAAATATCATACGGGAAGCACAAATGACATAATTTTTATAACTACATAAAAATTATACCTGTGAAATATTAAGCCAAATATGGTTGATAAAACCATATAAAAATATACAAAAATAATTAATTAATAACAATAGTTAAATAATTAATTATAAAATGCATAAATAATTATCCTAACAATGATTATGACAAAGAAGGATGCATAAAAAGGAAATACTAATACACATTCAAACTAGAGATATCCCAAACTACATGGTGAAGTGCTAACAAGAAGAAAGTTGAGCCAATGAAAGGAAAAGTAAGCTACAAGTATTTTTGATCTTACATTTGATTTTTTTTCTTATATACCTATAATTATGACAAGGAGAAATAACATAGAACATGGATACGATGTAAGTAAATTTGCACATGAAGAATAGAAGGTTGAACAATCAAGAGAAGATATGAGTGCACGTATGGACATGAAGATAGTCAAAAGGAAGGATGTCAATAATGAAGTTATTCATACATTTTATGAAATGGTTGAAGTTCAAGGACTCACCATTGGTAAAATATTACCTTAGGAAGAATAATGTAGTACATAAAAGAGAACAATTATACATAGAGAGAATGAACCTTAAGGACATATATGACCAAGCAATAAAGGGTAGTCTAAAAGTAAAATGGATGATGAAAATTCAAAAAAAAAAAATAAAAAAACACAAACATATGCCAATTGAGAAGGAGCTTAATTTTTGTGTCCTAGGAAGTTTGATACAAGATCATCCCAAATCAAATCAAACAACTTATTCCAAGATTTAAGAGGTGTCCAAGGATTGGATGAAAACTTTGGAAAAGGTTAGAAGTCATCTGGATTATCCAAATTTGAATTATGGATTTTCCCTCCAAAATGCTCTATTTGAAAATTTGAATTGTAAACTATGGTTTGATTATGACAACTTACATGTGGAGGTGAACATGACATTCTAAGCATTATAGGAGTTGTGAACAAGTGTATTAGACCACATCAAGTCACAAAATCGGATGATGTATCATATTTATAAGGCCTTAATGACCAAGTGCATTCATACACCATAGTTGAGCAATTGTTGCCTTGTAAAGCCAAATATGGGTATTGTAGACACAAAATCATGCACTTTGGGTATTATTTAGTCCCACTATCATACTACTATTCATATGATTTTTTAGTGAAAATAAGACTAATTAACCCATGTCCTTTAGCCTTTTTACTTTTCTTTAGGTCGTCATTGCCAAACTTCAACACATACTTGCCTTATATGTTTTTGTCATTTTGCGTCATTCTACCCCTAATTGGGGCACCCAGGCTAGTACTAGGGTGCCTCGGGCATCTTGGTCCCATTCAAGATGCCACCTGTTCTCCCACTTTACACACATATTTTGAAAAATTTCTAGCCATTTGAGATTTCCATATTTTTAGTGGTTAGCCTTTTCGGGGTTAATTACGTAATTAGATCAAGAGAACCATATAAATATAAATTTATGAGACCATAATAAGGAACCAAGAACTAGGCACTATCACCACCTAAGGTTACATCCATTAAAGGATCTATTTACATCCATCTAGCTCCATAAAATTGGATAAGGTTGGTTCATCTCCATCATACTGCATAGGAGGGAAGTTTGTTTTATTCCATCCACCATTTATTTACATTTATGCATCTAGCTATTGTTCGCTACTTCACAAAGTGCGAATGACACAAGAGAACCTAAGGCACAATTTTTACACACACACCTAGAACTACATTTGGGTCTGAAATGTAGTGCAACAATCTATTAGTAAGTCCACTATTGTGGCCACTAAGGACAGTCTGACCCCTTCATATGCATGTTTATTTTTTTAGGGTTTTGATGTTTGTCTTTGGGTTTCACAAGTCTCTCCTTCATCACTTATTATTAGCGACATACATCTCAATCTAGCGACATTGATGCAATAGAAAATGAAGTCTTCACATCAATTAATGACCCTATGAATTTGGTTTTTGGACCTCTTGCAGAGATCAGAGAACTCATATCTCATACCAAGGTGCCCTAGGTGCCCTCATCCCTCTCCAAGCGCCCGAGTCTAGCCAGACAACTTGGATCTATTTTTTCTGGAGCTTTTACATGGCTATTTCTCCATTCTAATAAACTAGTTTATTCTATGACACAGTCCCATGAGCTCGTTGAATCAACTAATCTCTTTCTCACCCTCCTTTTTCATTAGGGTTTCACATTTATATTTACTTGCTTGGTTCATTTTCTTTATTTATTTATCTTGTATTTACTACATTGCATGGAATTTAGATTAAACTAAGTTATGTACCCATACTTCCATTTTAGTTTAATAATTTTGGTGTACCCTTCCTTTGAATCCACCTTTTCTCTATGGTTTATTCTCATTATGATTTTACTAAAACCCATCTTAAGGATATTAATGATCATATTGTTGAACATACCCAAGATCTAGAATTACGTTTACATGTTGCTTGTGAGGAAGCTATTAATCTGCTTCCACGGCCATACCAAATTTTTTTGAACCATATACTTCTACTCTCCCACCTATTTCTACCATTCCCATTTCTATCACTACTCCTACCAATCACTTCATACCACCTTTATTTTCTCAGACACGACAAGTTTCATCTATTGGCACACAAGACTTAACTTCTCTTTATCATGAACTTCAAGTACAAATTTATAAGTTGAAACATGCTACTTCTCACATGTCTCCATCTTTAGATTCCAGCTTGTTATTACATACTGCATTCACACCCACCATCTCCACTTACCCTTTTCCTCCTATTTTTTTCACCCCTATCCCATCTTGAATGGGCATGGTGACACATAGGAACATCTTAGAGCATTCCATGTAGCTTGTATTAATTTTACAATTGATCACATTATTTTTACTAAAATATTTCCCCATAGTATCCATGATTACGGTAATCTCATTCATGAATTTTTCCAATGCCTTTCTTACTCATTTCTCCATAAATATCGGCTCCAAGATATCTTATGCTCAACTCACACAACTTAAATAGGGATCCACTAAACAACTATCCAATTACATTTTTTGATATAAAAAAAATCTAGCTAAGATGTCAAATGAGTTAGTGGACTCTGAGCTTCAGGAATTTTTCAATCATAGTCTCTTACCACCACTCCAAGAGAGTTTCCTCTTTGATACATCTCATTTATTCGACCAATGTTTTCACTCTTAAGCCTCATGAAACCAAACTTATATCCATAGGAAAGATTAAGTATCAGGAGAAAACATCATATTCCACTCATTTTCAAAAAAATATAGCATTCAAGCCATCTATAACTAAACCAACCGACACTAAAATAATTGTTAATGCAATCACTACTAATAAAGAGTTTCAGTCACAACCACCTCGGCATACGTTTACTAGGTTTTCTATGGCTCTGCATCTTATCTTGCAACAAATTCTTGAGAGAAATCTTATTATTCTTCCTCTACCACTTGAATTATACCCATCACAACTAAAATATAGGAATTACATCAAGAAATTTTGATGTGACTATAAAATATATGTGGGCCATTCTACAAATCTATGCTTCAAAATCTGTAAAATCATCCAATATCTTATTGATAATAACATACTCGAGTTTCCAGCATCTACAGACTCTACACAAAACACTAAAAAAGTGTAAATTCAAACTCTTTAATAACCAAACCCAACAACATGACAAGAAATCATCTTAATATTCCACTAATCATGCATATCACGTAGTGCCTCCTCCTACATTGCGGACTCTTGAATTTTTGGTTGCACATATTGGTGCTTCTCCACTGGTCATATAATTTTCTGACCATGATTATCCTACAAATTCTACATCTAATCACCTACATATCAATGTATCTATTGTTTTTTTAATCCATCAATAATACAAAATTTGATCCATCATGGCCTATTAGTCCATGTTCTATTCCACTTTTTAATGATATTACAAACCCCTTATCACAAATTTAATACCCTATGAAAAAACTATATGGTGTTGTCAAAATACATTTTATGGTTGGTCCTATTACTTTACTTGTCCCTTTCTTTATTGGGCAAGCATTTGAAGGTTGTGACATGTTACACAATATCAATTAGATTCATATGTCCCAATCCATCATCTCTACGAATCATTTGTTACTTAAATTAATTTATAACAATAAGGTTATTTCTATTGACAATGTATCTCCATCTACGCCATGGCCGTCAACCTCTCATGCATCGGTTCATGCATATCCTACATCATCTAGCACACCACATTCTATGTTACTAAAAAAAATTGTAATCTACTCCTAGCTCACCTACTCGTGCATTATCTACATGGCCTCACCACTCTGCTAGTCCTACACATAAGTGTAGGCTCATTCGTAGGACAGTTATTGCATCTCGACGTAGGTCACCACCTTGGTTTATTCCATAAGGGTATCCATCACCTTCACGCTTGACATCACATAAATATCCATCAATGACACATTTTTCTACACCACGGATTTCATCATATATTCATCCATTGCATGCACATAGAATTCATTCACCAACAGAACATCTATCTACTATACCACCACTAATAGAGCATTGTCATACACTTTCATCACCACAGGAATCAGATGGAGGACCTTCATCCTTCATTATCATTGGATAGTCCATTCATTCACACACACTTGGTGGAATTAAACTCACACAATTCCTTTCCTTTCCTTAGCATCAACACACCTATCATATTTGCATTATTATACATCCATCTCATAGCATAGGCATAACCATCCACACTATTACATCATCGTTACCAGATGACACACTCTTGTTCTTTGTTTCACACTTGAATGTTGAGGGCATACTACACATGAACCCCACACACTACACGATAGGTACTACACATTATGTCTCTTCACACATCTTAAAATACATCTCACATTTTACACACTAAATCTTCATGTTCCTTTACATCATTACTATTTCACATTTGTGCATCTACACATCATACATTATCTACAGATCATACTAGTATTCATCACATGGGCATGAGACTCCTATTGTCTATGTATCTAGCATTTAATACTACTTATCATACATATCACATAACATGAACTTCACACTATTAGGTTATCTAATCATCTTGCATTTCATATTATATATCACATATTTACACATTTTACGCATCACGTGGTCATCTATTAATCATCACACCTTACATCTACTTCTACGTGTTGCAATCACTTGACACACTCTAGTTTCTCAGTCCATACTCAACTATCAAGGGTTTACAAATCAAATGGACCTTATCATACTTTCACGTTCATCATTCAACCTTCCCTCATGTAGCATTCCTAGGTTAGTGACATAAATTTTAGACTAAATGATCACCTCTTCCTTCATCTTGTAGTGGTATACACTTTAGGCTACATCACCACTCCCTTTGATTAGCTAGTAGTGATATACACTTTAGGATACAATCATCATTCCTACACTCATCTTGTCCTAATATATGCTTTGGCTATATGGTCACACACACACACTTAATCTCTAGGTCACATATCATCAACACACATATACATTCATCACAACGCATTAGACACACTAGTCACTTCAACCATTTCCCAATGAAGCACTCTCATTTACGGTTCACTTTTGACTTTCGACGGGGGGAAAATTAACCTCAATACATATGAATCCATTCACTCGGGGGGCACGCAACACCTATCATCCATTTTGCATTCCATTCCATCCATCCACAACATGTTGCATATCTTGGTTATGTGTACTCTTAATTTCATTTTTTCGTATATGTTCGCTTTATTACACATACTAGATAAATCTCTTGTATGTCATTATATTCATCATACACACATGTGCATTCACATATGTTTATAGTTTTGATCATAGATATAGGTTGTAGTCACAAAATCACACACTTACTATTAGATTTATACCAAGTATGTTGTTTATATATAGATCTCGCATAAGAAAATTATTCACTAATAGCTCATCCCCTACTCCTATCATCTGTTTAGTCAGTCATTTTCATTGAGTGTCTTGCAAAATCATTAGTTATTTACACAATTATAGCCATCTCTCAGGGAGTCTCAGTTGTCGTTAATTTCTTAGTTTTTCATCTATAGTCTTTGACTAGGGCACCTAGGGATGGATTAGGGCATCTATAGGTGCCCCAATCCTTATTTTTAGGCACCCTTGTCCCAGTTGCATTTTGGGTCTCATTTAGAGTTTTGAGGATGGTCTTTATGGTTTTACCTGCCATTCCCCTAGGTTTTAGCTGGTATGTTGGGTCATTAGTGTCAAATTTTGAGCAAGAGATCCCTATATAAATACAACATTCCTATTATCTTATGGGTGGACTATTTCTACTAAGGGATAACTATTTACTAAGGCAAGGGATTGCATTTGAGCACTATTTTCATCACACACACTACATAGGAAAGGGAATTCTATTCTATTCCATCCACAATTTTTCATTCTATCCAGCTATTTCCTACTATCTCTGTGTCATTTTCACTAGGGAACCCTAGGCACACTATTGCACACATAAGAACACAAAACTACATTGGGTCTGAGATGTAGTGCAATGCTTAGTTGTAAGACCACTATTGTGGTTGCTAAGGACAATATGACATCTTCATATACATCTTTATTTTTTAGGGTTTTAATGTTGTGTATGGGGTTTTGCAGGTAATTCTTCATTGAAATTTTACGGTGTCATCAATGAGGCTAGTGCAACACTCATGTGACAAAGATTGAGATATTACAAATACCTAGTGACCAAGTCATATTTAGGTTCTAATTTGTTCTGCAAACTAGGGCACCCATACTGCAGACCATGGCACTTACAGGCACCATAATCCTCCCCCAAGCACCCCAATTTAGCTTAATCTTCATCTAATGCAACTTTTGAAGGTGTTTTATCATACTTTGTTTTTACCAGTTCATCACCCTGTTCAGTATCAAGTCACTATGAGGTAAGTTTTTTCTAGGTTAGTAAATTTTCCTTCTTGTTTCAATTATTTCATTTCATTTAAAATATCAAATAAATTAGTTATAATTTATACTTCATTTTATATCAGTTACTTCATTGTTGTACTACTTAGATTAACTTATATAATTCATATTTTAGTTAATTATTTTGGTGAACCCGTACTTTGGAATATTTTTCCCTAGGTTCCACTTCAAACCCCAATGGCTAAGGATAATTCATCTTCTTCTCCGCCCATTATGTCTCATTTTAGTGTTAACCCTATTTATGATGAGGTTTCTATCGCTAAGCTCACAAATCTCTATAGTAATAATTTTATGCCAAATAATATTCAACAACTCTTAGATGGCCAACAATATGTGCTTACTCGTTTTTAATATTATCCCATTGGCATTAGTATTGGTGAGGATCCAATAGCTTTCACTGGTTGTACACCATGTTATATGGCTACTAGTGATCCTCCTTCTAATCTTTCTAAGTAAATTTTAGATGATTTTCTTATCAATCACTTACTTGTTATCAATAATTGTTCAAATGTGCATACTGATTCTTCTCCTAGTCAAACTATTGCTATAGTTCCATCTCATGATTATTTTACTTCTGATATTTCTTCTCATCATTTCTCACATACTAGTTCCAATACACCTTCATATTATGTTGATGATCTCATTGATAGTATTCTTAGTGACATTCTCATCTTTGAGTCTTTATCTAACAAAGGAATTGATAGCCATGATTCTTTTAATTTTTATTCTGCAAGTGTGAATCCACATTGCCACCTTTTCTTGAGATTACATCTAGTATAGTGCATGAGTTGTCTTCATCCATTGATTCTTATTATCCCACCATTTCATCTCCTCTTGCCACATGATTTACATCTATTAGTTCATTTTCTCCTATAGTTGTGTCTCCATCAGTCACTTCACCTCCTAAGGATGTTTCTAATGCTACTCCTACCACTACTATCAATTTTCAATCTACATCATCTATTATAGATTCTTTGGAACCTACTCTTAGTGTGCCTTTAACATCAGAATATCCTTTATATTCTCTTGATATTCCTATGATCACCCACAATGGCAAGTTATAACAGCTCAATAAATTATTTCTATATTCTATTATTCCTTCACAACATATCATATCTCTCATGCATGTCGTAGGTCAATTACAATCTCAGGTTTAGTCCCTCACTCTAGAAAGTAGGGATTACTATGATTCTATTAACAACAACACATTACATGGTAACCCTCTTCCCAAGAAGATTCATCATTTTTCATTTCCCAAGGACTTTATCATGCCTATATTCAAATGTTTTGATGATACTAGTGACCCTCGTGCTCATATCCTACATTACTACATGGCTATGGACCCCTATTCTAATGATAGGTTATTGTTTAAGGCCTTTTGACATAGTCTTATTGATGATGCTTTATAATGGTAGACTCATATTCCATTTGGGTCCATTAGTACTTACTATGATATGGAGGATGCTTTCCTTCATCAGTTTATCATAAATAATGGCCCTAGGGTTACTTATGACCACCTACGTAATTTAAAACAGGGCTCATCATAATATATTAAGGATTATCTCTTACAATTTCATGCATATATGCATCAAATAGCATTCCAACCTATCAATCTCAAGAAGCACTTCATTTTTTTTCATAGTCGGATTCTTGTGCTTAAGAAATGATTACAGTATGATACATGTGAGTCATTCATTATTCTATGCTATAAAGTTATACACCTAGAATAAGATCTTCTTTCGACAAATGTCATTGATCCTCCACACACCTCCACTGCTATTGTCTCATCTAGTTCTCCTCCATTGACATCTGTTGAGCATCCTACACAATATCCATCTTTCTCTAGTAAGAAAGCTCAACTTGTTCCATCGTAGAAGCATAATTATTCTCCTCCTTTGTGACAGGATACTTCCCCTTCCACTCAATCTATGTCACGTGAGCCATTACACTTTTCTCATCATGTTAGACCTCATGATGTGCTTCTTGCCTTACTTGAAAAGTGTCTCATTCACTTTCCATCCAACCAACATCATCCACAACATCAATTGCAGCGTTAGTGTGATCAACCTTGTTGTAATTATCATTGCTTCAACAGCCATAGGGACAATGATTTCTTTTCCCTTAATGATAGATTTTAACAATTAGAGGATAAGGGAATTATCTCCTTTGGCTCTCTCTCACATGAGAGATCTATTTCGCATCTACCTCATTAGATATTTTCTGCTATGATTGAGTCATGTCCTCCATCTAGTGCTTAGGTCATGATGCATCCAATATCACAGTTTTTCCTCATTTGCACTCTCCACCACATCCATACATTGCTACACCATCACATCCACTGCATCCTCTTCATCCATCATATCCACTACATCATGTCACTACTTCACATTGGATTTCATAACCCTTCGTATTCATGCATCCCATCGTTACTCCACATGATATTTAGTTTGGTTCATATGCTCACACTACTTCCATGCCACATACTTCCAACGCTTGACACCGCCTTGGTCTCTGGTAGGTGATTACTATCACCTTACCCCCTAAATATGCACTTGTGTTCTTATGGTTCTTACATGACTATTAAGGGTTTTTCTATAAGAACATTTCATCAGACACTTCTTCAATTCATCTCGGACACTCAATCATTTCCCGATGATGCACTCTTTCTTTACATTTTTCATTCTTGACTACTAAGGGGTATTAACTAAATGAACCTAATCATCTATAAGCTGGGGGAATTCCTAATCTTCTCCCCACATATTCAACATACTAACATATTATGATCACATTACATCATCACATCATTACACATTCACTGTGACACATTATTTTGGTAATTATACATTATTGATTTTTACAACCATTTAATTATCATCAGTACACTAGCTATGAATTACAAGTTCCATTCAAAAAATACACACATAGCTCAACTCACATACAACAAACAAAATTACATATGATCTATATCATCATTCACGTTACACATTTTATCTATCAATACCAACATCATATAACAAGTATATGTTAATAAACATTAGAAACAGTATCTAACACATTATATACATTATGAAAATAGTCACTGGATCATACATCACCATCATATTATATAAAAAATACATAGAACACACTTTGCGAAATCATATATCATCAATCATATTATGACATCCATATGCAAAGAAATAAACTCATCATATATCAATAAAGTCTTCCAATTATATATCGTATACAATCATCATTACAAAAAACACCTCATCACTGGGGGCAACCCCTACATCATATACAATAATACAAATCAAATATCATCATCGCTATCACTCTCATGTACTACAAGAGAGCTCGAAATCGATGCCTCACCACTAACTCTACATCACTGATTGCGACCTTGATACCTCTAAAGCTACTTCCGTAATATTGTATTATCCATAGTTTTCTCCACGAAGTGACTCTCTAAAGTGATAAATTCTGCAAATAAATCCTATGCAAAGGTACCACCACCCACTACCTCTCGGGCTTGTCAAGTTTCCTCATGTGCCTCATCCCTCTCGCCCAACAACACAGTGCACGTTGTTTCTGTTATGGCCATATGATTAAAAAAATGGGAATTCTCTCCCGTAATGTTGTCAATGCACTCTAGCATCCCTCTACCTATGCGTAAATCAATGGGAACATTCTACATTAATGTGCGGATGGATGTGTCCATTATCAAGGACCAATATGCATCACCTATAAACACATATAGAAAAACACATTAGATAATCATTTCTATCACATAGGAAACCAAAAAAACACACAACATAGCTATACATAGATACTCATGCTCCACTACAGCCGTTGACACATTTTTAGGGGGCATATGCTTCCCATCTCCTCCTCCTCCTTGTGGTAATCCCACTATGTCAGAAAATAATGGAAACAAGAATACCCATCAATGTATCACTCACCATGCATGATACTCCTCTGTATACCCCGCATCATTTGAGACTATTGGCTCTATTGACATATCTACCTCATCTGGACAAGGAAGTACTAGCTGCTCTCTTATGGGTGCTGGTCTAGATCCATCCCTCCTAGGTTATCTAATGGCTCTCAACCATATATATGGATTTGGGGGAACATCCTGAGCCATGTAAAACTACCACAATACTCTCTCCACCTGGAATAACTTGGCCACTCTTGGAAATCGGTCCTCTAACCACATAGTCCTCTGTATACACCGCAACTCTAAAACATCCTCTGCCCATCCTCCATAATCACAGTATGGCCTCCATACAACTTCCTCGGGACCCATCCTATCTATCAATTCCCTATAAGTATCAATGTCCATCTTCACCTACGAACACTAATCCACCTCCTCACAAATATATCTGTCCTAGCCCACTCTTCTCGTGGACCTTCAATTGGCCTCAACACTGCTATGTGCTCATACGCACATACATGAAATAGCATAGTAGCTCCTATCCCACCGTCGTGCTCATCATGAGTAAATCGGTACATATCTCTATATAGGTGAGACAACACACATCGTTCCCACACATATTTGGTACTCTTCTCCTCTATCTGATGGCATATCTCATGCATCTTATACAAGATACACACACCTCCTCCCTCCACTGCAATAGATGAAGCAATAACCATGAAAATGAACTTCCACAAACATGAAACTCCAGACCTCAAAATAGCATCCAAACTGATATAGGCCTCGATAGGTACTTGATTACTCTCAAAATACTGTTTAACAGCTTGCATCCATCTCTCCATATCCTCTAAGGGAATAACATGTACTCTCTCCCCAATAACTATTAATCATATTATGTGATACATATCCTCTAATGTGATAGTCATCTCACTAGAAGGTAACCAAAACATACATGTGTCTGTGCACCACCTCTCACATAATGTAGTAAACATAAGCATATTATGGGGCACATACCCCATCCATGCTATGTGTCACATGTTAGAATGGTACATAACATCCCACTCATCATTGGACAATCCCAAATTAAGAAAATTACTCAAGTGACAACGCCCGTGGAAATCCCTCGAGTGAATTTATCTCTACACAACACAAAATGACAACAAACAAAACATTATAACAGTATATGAGTCTAAATAAAATTCACTTACAACATTACTACACACCCTAAATCACACTTACATCATTCTAGACCAAATGCACACTTTCTGGACCAGTTTGCCTAGATGCAGGACTAGGGAACCCCGGAGGAGGAAAATAGTGCCCAGGTCTGGGTGCTTCTGTCCCAGGGGTCACTAGCTCCCTCACCGCTCTTGTCTAGGTTGAAAACCCTGAGAAAATAAAAAATAAAAAATTTGTAAAAATTAAAAAAAAAATGACTACTACACCATACATTTTTCAAAAAACATCACACTTACCAAATCCACTGTCATCCATGAAGCTACAACAGTTGTCACCATCTCAAATTGGCTAGGTCATGCTGCTCTCACTTGTGAAATCCTTAATTAGAGCTCGCTATCACAATTGCGCATAAGAAAAATGAAGTGATTAATCACTTTTTCACCTTACTATTTATAGTTACTTTTTATCACCCACTTTATTATGGTCATTATTTACCACTTATTCTCGTAACTAATACGCATTACATGAGTTTTGCCATATCTTAAGCATTTTTACTCCAATTTACACCAAATTTACACCATTAGTTCTTAATTCCACCTAGTATCATATTGTATACATGAAACACGCGTTATATGTCTCCTTGACATATTTTTCACTCAATATATACACGTTTTGGTGATTTCTATCACATTCAGTCTATTATGGGATTACTTTCGGCTTAGCATCCGTTCTTATCATGACTTCCCCTTTTTCCAAAAGGGGGGCATACAATTGGGATCATCTTACAATTCCCCTCATAACACCATACATTCAAAAAAAAAATTGATTCAACAATTCAAAACATATATTAATACACTATGTGACATTTCACCATCGATTCCCCCTAATGACCTAACCTGGTGCTAACAAGCATATAATTTCTATAGGTGATATTTCATTAATTCCCCCTAATGACCTAACTTTGGGGAAACAAGCATTAAAATATTCCCATGCGATCATTCACCAATTTCTATAAATTCCCCATAATGACCTAGCTTGGGGAAAATAGTAAAAATCTCTCTACGAATAACCAATCAATCAATCAATTAATTAACACATTCACATTTATAAAAATCAAAATAATATCATTTAATCAATACTATATAACACAATTAGCCTCATAGATGACCTAATTTGGGAGTTACATGTGTTACTTTCCCAGATGACCTAACTTGGGAAGTTATTCTATATTTGGCGTTTGCTTCTAGATGACCTAGCATGGAAGCCAAAATACATTCCACATTTACTTCCAGATGAATTAACTTGGAAGTCATCACATTGCGGCAACACCCATGGAGTGGTCACAATATTTCCTTTAATATACCACTCCTATATGGGACTACTATTTTTTTGAAATTATTTAGATCCAAAAACTATAAATGTTTGATTTGAGTCCGTCTATAATGGCTAGATCTTGAGGATGTAATTAGAGGTTGGAGAATAACACACTTTTATCTCTACACTCTTCCTCTGGCGGTACGATGCCCAAATCCTCTGGTCAATTATTTGTATACATGTAATTGGGTTTGGAATGGATCACTCCCTTCCCCATTTCACTGTCATCACATAACATTCAAAAGCATCAATAATCTAGCATTACAATCATCACTCACATATTAATTCACTTCATCATGACATTACATTTATCATTACGTTGCATGGATCAACACATCGATCCATGGTTCGACATGTTATATGGTTATTTTGTCACAATTTTAGTACCACATATGCATGTTTCTACTATAGCATGGGTTTCTCTGGACTCACTATTACAAAATCATTCACCTTCTATTACATTTATAATGCCAAGTATGTTATTTTATATATGGATCTCACGTAAGAAAAATTTCACTAATGGCTCATCCTCTACTCCTATCATTTATTTAGTCAGTCATTTTCATTGATTGTATTTCATAGTCGTCATTTATTTACACAATTATGGTCATCTCTCAGGGAGTATCAACTCTTAGTAATTTCTTAGGTGTCATATCTAGTCTTTGACTAGGGCACCTAGGGAGGGATTAAGGTGCTCATAGGCACCCTAATCCTTGTTTTTCAGATCCTTGGTCCCGGTTGCATTTTAGGTCTCATTTAGAGTTTCAAGGTCGGTCTTTATTGGTTTTCCTTCCCATTCCCCTAGGTACTAGTCAGGATGTCGAGTCATTAGTGTCAAAATTTGAACAAGAAATCCCTATATAAACACAACATACCTACTATCTTATGGGTGGAATATTTATATTAAGGGATAGCTATCTACTAAGGCAAGGGACTTAATTTGGGCACCATTTTCATCACACATACTACATAGGAAAGAGAAGTATATTCTATTCCATCCACCATTTTGCATTATATCTAGCTATTGCCCATTATCTATGTGTCATTGGCGCTAGGGAACCCTAGGCACACTATTCCACACATAAGCACACAGAACTACATTGGGTCTGAGATTTAGTGTAGTGCTTAGTTATAATACCACCATTATGGCTACTAAGGACAGTCTGACCCATTCATATGCATCTTTCTTTTTTAGGGGCTTGATGCTTTGTAGGAGGTTTTAAAACTAATTATTCATTACAGGTTTATGATTTCATCAACGAGGCTAATGTGACACTCACACAACAAAGATCGAGATATTATGAAGACCTAGCGACCAAGTCAAATTCAAGTTCTATTTTTTTCTACAAACCAAGGCACCCATATTGCAGACTAGGGTGCCCACATGTGCCCTATTCCTCCCCTGGGCTCCCCTATCTAGCTAAATCTTCATTTTCTGCAACTTATAGAGGTGTTATTTAATAATTTGTTTTGTCAATTGATCACCTTGTTCAGCCCTAGGTCACTACGAGGTAAGTTTGTTTCAGGTTAGTACCTTTTCCTTCCTATTTAAATTATTTCATTTCATTTAAAATATCAAATAAATTAGTTATCATTTATACTTCAGTTTATATCAATTAATTCATTGTTGTAACTACTTATATTAACTTATATAATTGATATTTTAGTTAAGCACATGTCTCTTACATATAGCACGGATGCTTTCCTTCTACCACCCCTACAACAATTACTTGGAGAATCCACATTATTACACTACATGTGATATTGTTTCATTTTGTATTTAGCACTTTTCATTACTTGGTTATACATGCTTTTGACATATGGGTTATTTTTTCTAACATGCTAATGGGTGTTTCATGTGCAACATTTGTTTTGCAGGATTACTTGCTTCCATGTCTATCAGTTTTAAATAATTGTTTGTCTCTTGTTTTCTTTTATATGTGGGCCTTGCCCTTTGTTTCGTGTGCACACTTTTTTTTGTATGCAATCATTATGGCTTTGTGTGTCTTACAACATCATGAATGATGTCCCATTTTTGTAACCTGATTTTCACAATATATGATTGTATATTTTAGGTTTTTACATTCTTAATTTTCTTATTATCTTCTACATTGCTCCCATAGCATATAATTATCTTCTACATGTATGCTTGTTCATACTATCACTTGTTTTACTAGCCACTTGTTTGTGTGCACCTTGGTTTCTATAAAGTGCATTCCCTTACCTCTGTAAGGCATAGTTTACGTGGTTAATATTATTTTAGGGCCGCATACTCCTATCCGCGATGTCGCATCCACCCCCAAATATTGGGGCATCATTTGGTATTTAAACACTACACATAGATCTCTCCCGGTACAGTTCAGTTCAGTTTTCCATTCTTGACATTGTGGGTTATACAACGAGTGGGTTTAAACCAATCTACGAACCCTGTACATAGTGGATTTTACAGGGACATGTTGTCCTTAGAATTCTAGAGAGTAGTTATAAGTTAGAGAATAAATGGGTTTCCTTCCTACACTACTTCGGCCAGCGACATTGGATTGCCCAAAAAATTGAGAAGTATAGAGATATATTCATACATTCTTAGGGAAACAATTACATGTTGGAGAATAATGTAGCTTTCTACCTACAATTCTTTGGCCATGGTAGCGTGATATCACCCAAAAAAATTACACTTACAGGATATCCTTTCTACACCTTATTTTTCTCATCACGGATTAGGTGCACATGTTCCTTTTACACTTTTCATATTTCCATTTCAGTCTTTTCACTATACACATGCAGTTTTATACATATACATGTGTATTTGACTACTTGATCATCTTCTCCTTTATAGGTTCATCCCTATGAGAAGTAAGAAGTCAATAAAAACAACAACAATGACGTCAGCAACAACAACATTATGCGGTAGCACACACCTCATACTAACATGCAGGTACATTACACATCAAAAATGACACACCTGTTTCAACCCTAGGTTCACTCTCATCACTTTTTGTTCGTTTGCATGTTTAGTCTCTGCAATCCATCTTTTTGTCACTCCACTCTTTGTCTAGTCCTTTGACACACTTTCTACATGACTCTACATGGAAATCAAGTACACATATCTATCTACTTTATGTTACCAAGTGTTCCACTCACAACCATAAAGTGGGGGAAAATGTAGACACAAGATCACACACTTTTGGTATTATTTAGTCCTGGTCTCATAATACTATGCATATAGTTGTTGAGTGAAGAAAGTGCTAAATAACCCATGTCCTTTGGCATTTTTAATTTTCTTTCAGTCCTCACTACCGACCTTCATCACATACTTTCCCAATCTATTTTTGTCATTCTGCATCATTATACCCTTGACTAGGGCACCTAGGCCAGTACTGGGGTGCCCCAGGCACCCTAGTCCCATTTGGGGCACTCTGATTCTTTCTCTACTTTCCACACATCTTTTGGGAACTTTCTAGCCATTTGATATTTCCATATTTTTAGTGGTTAACCTTTTCGAGGTTAACTATGAAATTAGATCAAGAGAACCATATAAATATAAATTTATGAGACCATAATAAGGGACCAGGCACTAAGCGCTACTATCACCCCCTAAGGTTGCATACATCAAAGGATTCATTTGCATCCATCTAGCTCCATCACAAGGGACAAGGTTGGTTAATCTGAATCACACTTCATAAGAGGGAAGTTTATTTTATTCCATCCACCATTTATTTACATTTCTACATCTAGTTATTTCTCACTAATTCAAAAAATGTGACTGGCATAAGAGAACCTAGGGCACAATTTACACACACACCTAGAACTTCATTTAGGTCTGAAATGTAGTGCAACACTCAATTATTAAGTCCACCATAGTGGCCACTGAGGATAGTCTGACCCCTTCATATGAATCTTTCCTTTTTTAGGGTTTTGATACTTAGCTTGGGGGTGTCTAAGTCTCTCCTTCATCACTTATTACCGGTGACATAGAGCTCAGTCCAACAACATTGACGTGATAGGAAACAAAGGCTTCGCATCACTTAATGATCCTATGATTTTTTTTGGAACTCCTACATAGACCAAGGTTCCTAGACCTTAGAAAAGGGTGCCCCAGTCCATCCAAACATATCAGATCTATGTTTTCTAGAGCTCTTGTATGGTCATTTCTACATTCTACTCATCCAATTTATTCGGCAACATAGTCCCACGAGCTCGTCGAATCTTCTAAACTCTTTCTAACCATTCTTTTTCATTAGGGTTTCACATTTCTATTTACTTAGTTTTTTAGGCCATTTACTTTATTTATGTATCTATTATTTACTGCTTTGCATAACATTTAGATTAAAATAAGTTAGGCACCAATATTTCCATTTTACGTTAATATTTTATTTGGTTAGATAAGGGGTAGAAAACTCACGTAGGCATGTTTTTAAGATATCTCAAATGGATAGGAGAGTCCAAAATAATGAGGTTGTTAGGCCATGTGTCCACTCTTGTTGAAACCGTTCATCTTTAGTTGGGTTGTTTGCATGATTTGAGGGATCTTGTTAGGAGTTAGCTAGAATAAGCATCAAGATTCGATGCATGATTAGAGGGGATAGATTTCAAGTTAGAGATAGATGTTTTTTAGATTTTTTTAGGTGTGCAGATTCGTGGGTGTGTGTGTGCATTGATTTTGGAGATCAAACTTTAGTAATGTCAAGCATTAAGGCCCTAGATTGGCATATGATAGAGATGTATGAAGAATAAATGTTTTAAATAATAAATATATCAGTTGTTGGGGAACTTTTTGATTTCCTTGATTATATGATTTTTTGTATCCACTAATATAACTTATTGGATTCATTATTTGCATTGATTTCTATGCTTGTAGGTGTTTATACCTTGACTGTGCAAGAAGGATGAGAGTCTAGGACATACCAAAACTCGCATATTTTTATTGTGACATTATAAAATTATAAAATTCGGTAGGTATATCCTAGAGAGGGCTCCTAAGATGAGTTTTTTATGTTTATTTAATATTATAAATTTAAAGGGGTTTTTAGGGACGATCTCAATCCAGGTAGTTTACAGATACATTGTTTGGGATCATTATTGGTGTATCATAAATAATAAATTATTTTTGGCTTAGAAAAAATGTCTAAAAATTGGTATGCACGATCTTCAGTCATTTTATGAAGTGGGTTTTAAACAATTTGTGTCGGAAATTCTTAATTTTTGAGCAGTTAATGAATTTTTTAATGTGTAAACAAGAAGTATATGCATGGGAGCAGGCTCTGAATTTGGAAACTTGTATCTTTTTTTAATCAATTAAATTCTTTAAATTTTAAACCATTTCTCTATCCTAATCCTACCATGTTGGATAATCTCATGAAATTTTAACTCAAACGGTTAAGTATATGAGAAGATCTCTTTACTAGAAATTTTGAGCAAAGGAGAAAAAACAACGAACTAGATAAAAGAGAAAACATGATTTCTTGATGAACATGGATGTTCTTGTCTACAACCAATATTTAATTATAGAAAACATCATGATGCTTACATAATTTTATTAATATGAAATCAAGCATTACAAACAAATGAGAGAGTTGCAATATTTATAGATATTGGACAACTTCTATCTCATCCACAATATATGGAAGAAAATCACCTAATTTGAGAAAATATGCAGAAATAGAATATTGCCCCTAGCTAACCCTATTTCCCCTAATGGAAATCATTTGGGAACAAAATATGAAAGATAGAACATGATCCCACAAATATTGGGATGAGAACACTATCACTTAGTTAACTAACAACTAAGGATAACTAATACCTTTTTACATAAGTTTAAACTATTTTAATTAAATACTTTAACTTATTAAATTTATTCAAATATCAAATAATGATGAATTAAGCTAAGTTTATTCTTGACATATGTATTAAATCTTGAGGTCATATTTAATGAGGTTTTAAGATGATAATGGGGGGTTCATAGGCTTAAATAGATTAGTGGAGTTCATTTTATGTGATTGTTTCAGGTTTTTCCAAGTTCAAGAAGAAAATTATGGCATTTCTTGAGCTATATTGGCATCATGTATAGTGTTAGGTATGTTCTCAATCAAACCACCAAGCTCTAGTTAAACATGTAACAATTGTCTATGATATCCTATCTCAGTATTCAAGAACATTGTCATGAGATGAGTGAACATTGGTGAGTCTTCTTAGGTCTGTAAAAATATATGTTTGAGTCCTAAAAAGTATCCTAGCTATGAGAAATGTATGAGAAGACTTTTTATGGTGTCATAAAGTTGAAGTAATATTCAAGATGCTAATCAGATGAAGATGAAGATATAGTGCCCTGAGTTTGATATATGAATTACAAGATGTTATAGGTACACTTCAACAAGAAAGATAAGAATATATGCTCTAAGAAGATCAATGAAGAATCTAAGTTTTCTTAAGAAAGTATTCAATAGCATCACTCCAACAAAAATGATCAAGTACTTGAAGATGAAGTTATTCAGTCAAAGTATCCAAGTATAATAAAGAAGATTACATAATTAAGAAAATTCACCTACAGAGTTTTATAAGGTAATGATATCATTTAAGTATCCTAGCTCACTTAAGTATGAGAAAGAGATGTCAAATAGACATGTTATTTGGTTATGATATCCATTGGTTCACTCCAATCCATATGTAAGAATAGAATTTGACAACACTACTCTGTCATGCTTATACAAGGCAAGTAATGTTGTCAAAAAGTGCCTAGTTGTGTAAGTGCTAGGAGTTCATGAATAAGTCTTAAGACCAAATTATCAATTTAAGGAGTGAATTTCAAAAACTCAAACATGTTCCAATTAAGATCAATGTTGGACACATATAAAATCTTGTAAGAAAATGATGAAGATTTGGTTGACCATTTGTGAAGTCATAATGATATGTTGGTTGATCATTCTTGAAGCACTTGCTCTTCAAAAGGATGTACCAAAGAATTTTCAAGGTCATAAGAGTTAAGAATGAGAACAAGGTATATGAAGATAATGAAGACAAGGATTCTTAGTAATCATGTGAAAGAGTTAAATGATGCCTCTCAATGATATTCATTGTGCCTTGTCTTGTGAAGGTGTGTTTGTGTTTTCCTCTAGAACTCATAGGTTTGAGCATGATAATTCTTTAATAACTCAATTACATAGAATGTATAACTTATTTAAAATATCAAAAATATTCCTCAGTTGAATTTAGACCTTGAAAAACTCATAGGGAAAAGTTATAGCTATATTTCATCTCTCGGACTCTGTGAAACCCTATGGTAGGGTTTATGAGGATATTTGTCATATCTCGTGGTATAGGAGAATACAAGAGATAAAACTTGGAAAAAATGGTTGGATATTTTCCCTCTTGCATTTATAGATTTTTTTTATAATGATTGAAGGTTCTACACAAAATATGCATGTGCTAGTTTTTAGAAAAGATAACGTACACAGTCAAAAGGCCTAATTAGATAGTCATGCATGGAGAAATGGAAATGATCCTTAAGGATTCGAGACATTAAAATTTATAGGATTATAAAAGAGGGAAAATTGTATCTGTAACTATTATCATATCTCACATAAGAAGAGGGAATCAAAATCTAGATCTACATTTACCTTCTGATAGGGTTACTAAGAAGACAAGATTGGGCCTAGAAGCAAAAGTTTTGGATCAAATAAAAATAATTCTTTAAAGAGTCAGTTAAAGCAAGAAAGGACTTAAAAATTTGAGTTAAGATTATAAAATATGGTATTTATTTATGTCTTGAATATTACAGGAAATAATCATGTACTCACTCAGCTATCTTGTCAAATCTAGGTAGTCAAGTTCTAAAACTAGAGGTATTATGGTCTTAAGATGATGTGAAGGAGAAATTGATTAATGTTAAGGGTGGAGAATGTTGATGAAATTTTTCAAGATTTAGAAAAGAGAGAAGTTTTTCTATAAAGGGAGAATTATCTCTTGAGAGCAGTATGAACAATTTAACTATGTTAAAAACCATGTCCTTAAGGGTATTGTAAGCAAAAACTTGACAAAAAAATCGTGAAGCTATACCTAAGAAAATTTCATGATGGTGTTTAGTGTGATTACAGAATAGTTTCTAACTCAACGAAATCTCAAAATATAGGTTAATAATGTCTAAAGACCATTATTTACTAAAACAATGGCTTGATTGTGTGTGTGTGCGCACAAGTTTAGTGCATTGAAAAAGAGCCAAGAAAGGTTAAGAGAGATAATGATCAAAAGTACCTATAGGATATTACTAAGGAGTTGGGAGGTTATTGTCTTGTATTTAAGGTCATTTGGTGAGTGTCGAGGTTTCTAGTGTCCAAAACCAAGAATTATTGTTAACTTCATTGTCACATACTTACGGAAAACCAAGAATGCATTGTTAGACTTGACAGGATAGTACTTTGAATAAATTAAAGATATGAATGTAGGAGTAATGAAAGAAAGTGAGGAATTCATAGTGGATTTTAAGTGAGGAATATAAGTTCAAGGAAAGAAAATAAGACAAAAAAAAAGATAGAGTCAAGAAGTATCAAGAAAAAGACAAGAATCAACAAGAATTTAAGAAACCCAAAACAAGGAAACAAGAAAAATGAAGATAAGTAAATGAGTGGGTATAAAAAAAGTATTGAACATTTTTTTCATAGGGGTATAAAGGTGCTACAGATATTTGAATAGTACAAAACATGAAGCCCCTAGGTTTTTATCTTTCAAACCCTAGCCAAGCCTAGTAGATAAGCCTAAAAAAAGAGAAATTGAGTTGGGGATAATAGAGAAGGAATCGAAAAAGTTAAATTGAAAAAAATTAATATATTCCAAAAGGGTGTCTGGAACAATATTTACTTTTGATTGGTTGATTGTACAATTCTCTGAGTTTGAAGATTTGTACATAAGAGGGTTAATTGCAAAAGCTAGAAAACTGATAAAAGAAGAATAACTTTTGATGGGTTAAGAGTGAAGGTATAGGTATCTAGAAATTTTACCAATCAATCTTGATGACGCATATTTCAGGATTTATGTTAGAAAAATAGGTTTTCCAAGGCTACAAGGACATATGGAGGCCTATAAATAAAAGTACTAAAAATGAGTTGATGAAACTTACTGAGTGGATCATTAATGTTTGTTGGATGGATTTGAGCATGTGAAAAGTGAATTTGAGCTTTGATTCGGTGTCTTCGTGTATTTTAGTGATTTGAGCAAGATATGGCTACTAAAGTAAGGCTGTGAATCTTAAGTGTAGGGTTTGTACAAAGTTGAAATGAAAACTTCTAATGATTGGTGGTATAACATGAGGAGTCCATGTAGGTCAAAATAAGTGATGTGTAGAGGAATTTATGTAAGCAAGTATGTTGATAGGGGGATAAAATCCAATAATTAAGAAACTCACTTTATCACCAAATGAAGACTATAAACACTGAAAAAGTGACTCAGGGAAGAGGTGAAAATATTTTCTCATGTAAATGACATGAGATAAAGGTTTATAGGTCAATCCTTGCTTAGATAGTTAGACAATGGTGGAATTTTCCTAGGGGGAGTGATAAATCAAAGCTTCAAGTGATATGTGAACCTCTATGGCTTGAAAATGTTTGTCAAAAATGTACTAAAAGAATGCTTCAACGACCTAATATCTAAATGAGCTAGCAACTTGTATATGATAGAATTAAGTCAATTTTTAGCATAATCAACTGAGATAGATAAAAAAGGAGGTAGGTATGATGTTTTTTTTAATAAAAATGATTGCTGGCATGTGGATACGAATCTTTCTAGGAGCGGTTATAGTGCACAATTGTTGAGATAAGGCTAAAAATAGAGCCAAGGAAAGATAGACATGTTTATGAGATTAAACTATGAGTTTTGTTAATTTTTCCAACCAACAAGGGGTCCAAATAAGATGATGAAGATGCATACCATGATTTATAGGTATGTACTTTTTTATTAATGTAAAAAGGGGGAGAAGAACTATGAGGTTTTCCATCAATGACAAAGGGGGAGTTTGTTGGCATGTGAGTTGTGTTGTCATTGATGAAAAAGCAGTGTACTCATTAATGAAAAAGGTAAATGAGGTCCAAAGGAGGATTGGAATGATGGTGACATGATCAACCAAGGGGTAACATGATGACATGTGTGAAAATAGGCTCAACTAGGCCCATATCAAAAACCTAATAGAAGCATAACATGGAATAATGTAACAAATCAATATAAAACATGGCGTGGAAAGGATGACTTGTGTGTAGGGACATTTTAGAGAGGTTGTAGAAGATGTTACATGTCACAATTCATATTATAGAGGTATGTTTAATGTCTTTTGGAGGCTCATTATTGAGAACAAACTAGCTAAGAATACACAAACCCTGGTTGTTGACGAGTTTTAGGAAAGTGCATACAAAAGTAATTCTTGGGACATGTGAATGAGGTTATCTTAGTGCTATGAAAAAAACTCCATGTCATAATTCCAAGGGACAAGAAAGTAAATTAAGTTTTGGTGAAAAATGGCTCTTGAATGATCATTTCTAGCTCAAGGGTGAAGTTTGAGATACTCATTAGAATGTTAAACATTTGCATCATGTTTTAAGTTCTTCATCAATGTTGGGGCATTGATTCTAGATGAGTTTTCAAGAAGAATGAGTTAGAATGACTACTTATCCTTTATGAATGATATCTAAGAAGTTGAGTAGCTTAAAACCGTCATTTGATAGTGATGGAAAATAACTGAAGAGTTAAGTCATGCAAACATTTAAGAAATATGATGTGATGATTTGTGCATGTAGAATATTCCTTCTACTCCATTTTGGTGGTGGTCTCATTCTCTAGGTCAACTAGTAAGGTCCTCAAATAAATTTATTTTGAATTTTTTTTCTTTTATAGTCATATAATGAAGACTTCATGATGAAAAACCTTATGTCAAAGAAAGCTTAGGATGTGCTCTATATTTCCATGATTTTTTTTAGGTTTTTCCGATGCAAAATATTGATGATACAGGTTAAACAAGGTGAATTTCTTCTTAATGGTTAGAAAAACCAAAACTAGCCAAGTTGAATTGAAGGGATGATGATGCAAATGTAAGTTGTTGAAGAAATTTGTGAGCATGAACGATTGAGATAAGTATAATATAACATTGTATAAGCTAATGAATTTATTTGGTGTTCAAACTTCAAAGGCCAAAACTGCCCTTTTAGGCCTATCAAGTAGGTCTAACAATTGGAGGTGTAAATGATATTTACTCCTCATAACCCCTACATGGTGAGTGTTTTAAATTGAATTATAAGACTCATATGAAGTATTAAAAACATTTTTTTGGTCTCAAAGTGTGTTTTCATGTGTTGGAAATATTCTTGAACAAGACTAGTTTTTGTGGTAGGAAACACAGTTAGAGATGTCTCAGAAATGCAAGCATTGTCATGCTAAAATATTTGAAATGAAGTTTTCTGGTAAGATTAAATGATACACAAGGTCAAGATATTTCCATAAAGGCATGGTATGAGCTATGAGCGGGTGTTTAAACAAAGTTATACCTCAATTTTTTAGGACTAGTTTTATAGATCTGCAACTCCTTTGAGACATTGCAAAATTAGTGTGTCCTGATGAAAATAGAAGTGTTTGAGATGCTCCAAATTTTTGAAGGTGAATTATAGCTCCCCAAAATCATTCTCCAAGAATTTATAATTCTTGAAATATCATACATTGTTTTTGGTGAAGAGATATCTTGACGGGTGTTAGTAAGAAAATTTTTCAGGGGACAAATTTGTGGATTTCTTGCCAACATCTCTAGGACCCTAAGTCCCTCTGATTGGGTGGTGTCACTCAACTTTATTGTGAATGATGGAAATGGGAAATCTATGGTTGGATAAGAGGCTAGGGATATAAAAGGTACATTCCATTGTACCAGTATAAAATGCTTACAACGAAGTGTAAGGGAGGAATTTGCTAAAATGTGGGGAAAGGGGAGTGGGAAATTAGATAAAGAAAACCAACTCTGTGAGTAGAAAATCAGATTCTTGCCAGGGTTGATTCTAACGTTCAAATTCACAATTAATAAGAAAGAAACAACAATTTTACTATGCCAATGACTAGAGGAAACCATACACACAAAGTTGTACACATTCATAAGTCATGAAAAGAAGCAATTCCTTTCTTGATTGGCATTTTTACTAAGTTGTACAATGCAATGAATGGAGAAAAATAGTGAAGGAGAATGGAAGAATGTTATCTCTTGTTTCTTTCTCAATATATCTCTCTCTATTGAGTGTACAAAATTGACAACCCTTAAGAAAAATTATGTCATTGCATTATATAGACCAAGGAGCAAATCTTCAGCTACCCCTACATGACCTTTCATTTTCCCTCACAAAATGTGACTCTTGAAATTCTTAGGAATAAAATTAAGTTTCCTTTTATATTAATCAAGGGAAAATTATTACAATTTTTGATAAAGCCACATTTAAATGAATATGAAAAACATCATGATTGATCAAAATGAAGAATTAGAAAGGAAGTAAAGAAAAGGAGGAAGAATGAGAGAATAGAATGAAGAAGGAACACTAGTGAAGATGATGCCATGCCGCCTTTTCCTTATTTCTTGACTAATCTGATGAAATGTCCCAATGTGGTGATCTTTAGATCTCTGAATTATTTACACCATGTCAAAATTCCCTTCAGATGATGCACAGACACCCTCAAACTTAGTCTCTAGAAATGCTATTTAAATATCACCTTGACAACCGCAGACGTCATTCATTGAGGTCCAATCCAAAGAAGTTTGAGGATCGAGAACAATATCTGATGACATTATACTACATAGCCATGTTGTTGTAATCATAAGAAAGATTTGATGAAGTGAATTTTGAAGACTTTTTCCTTTCCAATTGTGATGACAATTTCCCCCATGTACATGATATTTGGACACCTTGGGTCAAAAAATGAGTGTTGAGAAACATTGTTTTAGGATTTCCCTATGTGAATTCGAGATGGATGGGGGTGATAATTACAATGATCCTCTCTAATACTTGATTAAACAACTAATTGAGCTCACCAATCCCTTCCTGACAAAAATCATTTTGAATCACCTATCTCTCTAAGTGATGGGGATGGATTAATTTGTTTTGCTTTACGATGTCTTGCATTACTTTTGAGCACGCTTAAATTCAAGAAAATGCTTCCAAGAACAATACGAAGTTATAAATTTTTCTGTTTGACCCTTGGAATCATCTTGCAAATCCCATGAGGATAAAAAATTCAGTGATATAATTTGTTACAAAGGTGACTTCAAATTTCTACAAATGAGACCAAAAAAATGCAATTTTTAGAAATTATGACCCAGGGGATGTTATTTTGGGAAGGCTACATTTTTATTTAATTGCTTCCATTAAACTATTTCCTACATGTTCTGAGATTTGGATAGGTTTATTGGGGTGAATTCTAAGAAATTTCCATTTTTTGAAAGTTTTTTTTACTTTTTTCCTTTTACTTTTTTTTTTCCTGCGTGCCCTAGTTTTCGATCTTAAATATTTTTAGTGTTTGTTCTTCTGAAGGATTTTTTTGTTCTTGCAAACTTAATAAAAATGGAAAATAAAAACTAGAAACACTTGATTTTTTTATAATCTTAAAATATTGGTGTTGGATTGATGAGAAAATTATGGATTCTTTTTGGGTTTTCTGTTATGATGTTCTATTCAGATTTTCAGGTCAGTCCAATGCACAGTTTGATTCCAACTAAGGAAAACATGTTTCAGGGAATTTTTTTTGGAATGGTTGCTGTTAAGAAATTAGGTCACATCACAAATGTTTTTTATTTCCTTCCCCAAGGTATTTTGGTAAGGAATATTTTCTCAAAATCTTGCAGGGATTGGATCCACGGTTTGGAAGACAAGAGAATATTATGATTTTTTGTCCTAGGGTTTCTGGGAGCTTTTGGATATGTAGTTAGCTTTAAAATCATCATTCTTCACATTTGAGTAGTGTGGATTGATGGAAAAATTATTCTTGAGGTATTGGAATTGTTTTGGAAGTAGTAACAATGGAGGAGAGGAAGAGATACCGATCATTGCAAAAAAATTGTGTGTGCGTATAGGAAGAAAGGAAGCAACAAGTAGCAACCCAATAGTTAGAAAACTTCACACATTTTGAAAGGATGGGAAGGAAAAAAAATCACCAATTTCACCAAATTTTTGGTGTACTTGGTGTAAAAAAATTTCTCGCCATTCGTATTGGTCCACTTGGTGGTACGCGATTTGATGTTGGGTTGAGTGGGGAGCATAGAAAAAGCACCTTAAGAATTTTTCAGGGACACATGGGTGACCAAGAAACTAAATGGGAGGGCTGGAGAATTTTTTCACCAGATGCAACCAAAATTTTGGTCCACTTGGTGCAAAAAAGTGTGCTACATTCCTATTGGTTGGTTTCTAGGCCAAAACTTGGCTAACTGTTAGAGCATGTACCTTGAAGAGTGAATTTTCATGACCATAACTTGAGTTACCAGAGGTTTTTTTTAATGAAAATTTATATTATTCCACCTGTAAATGGACTTATGAATCTAGTGGTGGTTTTATCATCTCCTGATTCATCTATTTGATTTGTAAAAAAGAGTATTTTTTTCTAGCTCCTAGGTTGGGCATGAGAAAAACTAGATGGGGACATAGTACACCAAGGTGTTTTGAAGAATATGATTTCACCATCCTATAGGAATCTAAAATACCTTTCTAAATATTTTTTTTGACTCCTAAACTCCTTCTAGAGCTCCCGGGATTGCTTCTTGAAGTTCAGTAGATTTTTTCATCTTATGCACTGCATAGACCTCCAAGACCCCACTTTTGTTGAACCTACTCCAAAACTTGTAAATATTCCCAAAATCATCCAAAATTGATTTAAAAATGTTATTAACTCCTTTATATGCCTCCATGATTTATTTATTCTTTTCTCTCTACTCCTGGGGGTGTGCACCAGCTTTGAGAAGAACAAAAATGAGCCTTCCCAAGCTTGCCAAAAGCGTTGTCTTGATGGATTTTTCTTGGGCAGCACTTGAAAATACTTTATACCCCTAAATCACCTATGGGAAAAATAACTTGGGGATTAGGGTTGATATGAATGAGGGCTCAAGGTGACCTTTGAGAAACATTTTTGAGTAGGGTGTGGTCATTATGCTCAGAAATTGTGAATTCCCTTGTTCCACATTTGCATGACAACATCTGACTACAACTTTGGGAAATGTCATGGATCAAGAATAGTAAGGACACCACATGAGAACCCCCAAAAATCTCCACACATACATTGACCCAATACCTTATCCATTGGTCCTTACAGAAAACACACAACTAGTAAGAGATAGACATATAGGGGGAAATGCATAAAACACAACGAAGGGAAAAACACAAATAATGGGAAAGGAGAAAAAAAACCTAAATCACCTATAATACAATACGGAGGAAAACTCACTTTCATTGTAGCATGTTTATCTTCTTAAAGGTTACCCCTGAGTTAGAAACAGTGAGTGATGTTGTTTTAAGAATCCATTGACCCGGTTGAAGAAAGTATCCTTCTCTCCTTAATTGTTTATGAAAGCTAGGTGATTTCACGATTGTTTGTGTACTTGGTAGGAGTTATCCTACATGAGATTCTTGATGCTTAGGAATTTTCTTAGAAATTCCATTTCCTTCATTCCCTTTGAAATTTGTTTCATAGTGCTAGTTGCATTCCATGCTTATTCACATAGTTGATTCTTCATTGAGAATCCCATCGCTGCCCCAAGGCTGATTTTCATTCCAATTTCTCAAATAAGAGTTCTTTTATTTCCCAGGTCTATGCTCATTGACCTATTTTCCATGATAAACCTTGGAATTGTATTTTATCTCTACTCCATTATGAGGTGCTTGAAGATTCAATGGAGGATCAGAATTAATCTCATACTTTTCCTATGTTTTCATGGTGTGAGCTAAGAGATGAAGAATTAGCTCAAGGTGTTTTGTACTTTCTACCACATCCAATATTCCTTGCATGGAGTTATGTTGTTTTACTTCATGCGGCTCATATTTTTATGTCTTTGAAGAATATTTGTTTTGAAGCTTAAGAAAAATATCTCGAGGGATTACTTCATTTCCCTGAAGCTTATTAAATTCCACTACTCTTTTATCAAGGGGATATTCTCCTTCAATGATCTCAACACCCTCTATTTCATATTTTTCATCATGTAAAGAGTCTTCTTTTTCAAATGGGAAAGAAAATAATTCCATTTCATAATTTTATTCAACCAGTGGACCAAGAGGTATGTTGGTTTCATCACCTTGATCTATTTCATTGTGACCATCCTTTTCATCAATTGAGCATTTTGGATCAGATTCATGCTTGTCTTGCAGATCCATAGCTTTCATCAAGAGTTTGAGACTGAGATCAAGGTCTTATGTCTCTTATATGGCTCTTAGTGATTCTTGCACAACCCATTCTTTCAAAAAAATTCATGGGCTCATCACAATCTAACTTTTTCCTCTCCATAGATGGCATGATCAATATCATCTTCATCCCCAAATTGGAAAATATATCCTCCTCCTAGGTAATCATATGAGTTGGTTTCTCCATTTGAGATTCGCTAATAACTATTTCTTCTTCTTCATGGTTTCGCATCATCTATAAATTTGGGGCTACCATTTTATAACTCAAATATCCTCAATGATTCTTCAAGGTCCATACCTCTCTAGGAAGGGATGTTTGGTCCTATCAAGATGGGAATCTCACCCTCTTCCTCAGTTGTTACAAAATGGTTCATCCTTTGGCTTTTTTTTGTAGAGAATGTTAGCCCCGGTGCTTCCTACCTTATCCACTATATATATAATTTCTTCTCTAGAAGAAATATCTCCACGTCTCCCTTTAACTTGAATGGTTTTAGAAGACTAGTTCATCTAGATTTTATCTCCCAACTGTTGGCAGAAACTTCTACTCAAAAACATTCCAAACGAGGATGGAACGTCCACTACAAAAATCATCATTGAGACCTTCTTATCCAAAAATTTGGTGAGGGCCACCTATACATCATTGAACCTTCTAGTAATTAGGATTTTTTTTTTACTCCATGGAGTAACAATATCCAATGTGTGAAGTCATGGTGAGTTTAATATCCTTAGAAACCTTCATAGGTATTACATTGTCTGAGACACCTGAATCTATTATGTAATTATTCAATACATATTCTCCAATGAGAAGGGAGACATAGAAAGGATCAACATTGTCGGTCTTAGATGAAATCAAAGAAATCATGTTCTATGATGGGGGCATAGGTGGGTTTGGTAATATTCCTTTAGAACTAGGAGTTACAACATTGGATGTTAAACTACCAATCCTGACATATCGGAAAAATCTCTCAAATTGTTCAAGGTGAGTCCACAAAAATTTGGTTTTAGTAATCTTCACTGTGGTTATGTTCACATATTATAAAAATTCAAAAGGATTAGATGTGGCCACGGGTATGAAGGGACTAATTTTGGAGTCAGGATAGCCTTGGAATTAAGAGTATATGTTTGGGGAATAGAGGGTATCTTGAAAGGTACACTAGGAACTTTTTAACTACTAGATTTCATAGGAGTAGATTTAGATTTATAATTAGAAGAAGCATTGTAAAACTTACTTGGAATTGTGGATGACCTCCCACTTGTCATAGGATCAGGTTTCTCCAATGTGGACTCCATACAAGTCAAAAGAGGACACCCTCGACCAATTATTTTGTTTTGTGGAGTCACCATAGGAGGATATTCAATCTTCTTTCTCTTTGCAAAAGTGGAGGAAGATGTTCCTTTCTTAGAATTAGAATGAGTTAATACCACACATGATAAACTAGGTGCATCTCATTTGTTATCTTCATCACCTTTAGAATATTCATATAATATGATTTGTGTATCGTTCTCGAGTTCTTCAACCTCTAGGAAACTACCACCTTCATTTTCTTATTCAAGATCCTCTTCATTTTCTTAACTCCTACAACCTGCATTGATGAGTGGGGATTCTAAGGCAAGCCTATGGGGTGCTCCTAGAATATGATTTTCGTTATTTATTTGAGAAGACATTAATTTAAAATTTTCCCTCTTTAACGATGCCATTTCATTTTATAAGTTCTACAGCAACGGGTTTGTTCTCTTTTCTCCAGGATGTTGAGCTTTACCTTTTGAAGAGTTCATGATCTTCTTGGATAGGATGAGATCATCATCAACTTCAATAGCCACTTGTTGTGATTATGTTCGATTCCCTTGGTTGGACCCTTAGTCGGAAGAATCCTACCTCCAATGATTGAGAATTGATGAATAATCTCTTGACATTGTTTTCAGATAGTGAATCTTATTTTGATATCCTATGAAGCAACCAGTCAAAATGAGACATGAAGTCTCTCATGGTTTCATTTGTTTCCTTCTTCATTTATGCCAACTGAACAAGAAGATCTTGACAGTCCTCAAACAATTTGAATCTTTCTTCAAAATTGGACTTGATATCATTCCAATGAGTGATTGATCTAGTGGGAAATAGGTATAACCATTTTGATTTTTTTCTTGGAGATATTCCATGAAAAACCATACAAAAATGTTTTCATGTTTGAATCCAATAATCCTATATGATGTGATGAAGGCGGTGATGTGTTCATAAGGAAATTTGTGTTTAGTCACCTTTAAACTTTCAGAAGTTATTGTGGGAACATGTCGATAGATTATGAAGAGGGGGTTTAAGAGAAAGCAGGCCTATATTTCTTCACCATGAATGATGGGTTGAGGTATTTTTTCTTCTTCTTGCATTGTTCTCTTCTCAAAATTATGATTTTGATTCTTACTTTGGTTCTTCTTCCTCCTCACCAGGGAATTTAATATTCAACAATGGTTGAAAGATGAGAGAATCTTTCGAGGTAGTATCAACAGGTGTTTGAGTGGGATTACTAGGTGAACTTCTTGAAGAAATGGATGGAGAGAAGGCTTGAGAGAATAAGTATGGATTTTTTATAATTCGTTATTACTTGTTTTGCAAAGCCTCAAAAGTGGGGTTCGACAAATCCTCTCAATCTATTAAAACCTGGTGTATCTCCTTACAACCATATTTTGTAAAATCTTGTAGTGGGAATGTGAAAAGACACTCTAGAATGTGAAAGGTCATATGCAAGAATAAGCAGTGTGTCTTTTAGTAATGGGATTCCGAACAATCCTTTTTTAGTATGGATTTTTTCAATTTTTGATTGTTTAGAATATTTGGAATATTTTACTTTTGTTTTGGATTTTGGATATTGTGGTCATATTTTGGGTGCATATTTCTACCAATTCTTCCCTATAGTGGGCTCCAAAAAACATTTCATGAGAAAAAATTTTGGGGGACAAATTTCTGGATTTTTTATCCAATGCTTGGGGACTCTAGGTCCCTCTTCTTGGGTGGTCCATCTCTAATTTATTGTGTATGACAAAAAATGGGAAATTTTTTATTAGCCAAGAGATCGGGGATCTAATAGGTACACTCCACTATACCTATGGAAAATTATTACAAGGTGTAAGGGATAAATTTTATGAAATGTGGGGAAAGGGGAGTGTGAAATTAGATAAGGAAAACCAAATCCATGAGTAGAAAATCAGATTATTTCCAGGGTTGATTAGAAATTTCGCATTCACAATTTGTTAGGAAGAAACAACAAGATTATTTTGCCAATGTCCAAAGGAAACCATGCACACAAAGTTACACATATTCGTAAGACTTGAAAAGAAACAATCATTCTCTTTATTTCCATTTTCATCAAGCTATACAATGTTGGGAATGGAGGAAAAATGGTGAAGGAAAGAATAAGAATCCTAGCTCTCTTATATTTCTCAATAGATTTATCTCTTGAGTAAAAAAATTGAAAGCTCTTAAACAATAATATGCCATTATATTATATATGATTTCATAAGACTCCTCATCAACCCCCCATGTGACTTTTCACATGTCCTACACAACATATGAACTTTCAATTTCCTAGGAAAGAACATTAAGGTCTCTTTTATCAATTAAGGGAAACTTATTGCAAGATTTTATAAAGAAACATTTCAATGGATAGGATGAACGTCATGATTTATCACAACGAATAATTAGAAAGGTAGGTAGAGAAAAGGAAAAATAATGAGATAATAGAAGGAAGAAGGAACATTGTTTAAGATGATGTCATGTCACCTTTACCTTGTTTCTTGATTTATCTAATGAAATGTCCCAATGTAGTGATCTCAGGATCTCAAATATTTTTATATCACAATAAACCTTCTTTATATGATACACATACAACTCAAATTGAGTGTCTATAAACAATGTTGAATGATCACCTTGATGACCGTAGGAATCATTCATTGAGGTCCACTCCAAAGAAGTTTGAGGATGAAGAACAATATCTAATGACATTTTGCTACATAGTAATGTTCTTTTACTCATCATCAATCTTTAATGAAGTGAATTTTGAACACTTTTTATTTTCCAATGGTGATCACAACTTTTCCCTAGTACACAATGTTTGGACATCTCAGGTCACAAAATGAGTGTTGAGAAACATGGTTTCAGGATTTCACCTTGTGAATTGGAGATGGACACAGGTGATACTTATGATGATCCTCTATGATAGCTTATTTAATAACCAATTGATCTCATGGATCCCTTCCTAACCAAATCATTTTGAATGACCTATCTCTCTAAGTGATGGGGATGGATTCATCTACTACGCCTTGCAATGCCTTGCATTACTTCTAAGAACACTTGAATTCAAGACAATGCTTTCAAGACCAATATGAAGTTATCAATTCTATATTTGAGCCTTGGAATCATATTTCAATCCCATGGGGATGAAAAAGGAAGTGATATAATTTGTTACAAAGGTGATAACAAGTTTCTACAACTAAGATGGAAAATTGCTATTTTTAAAAATCAGGACCCATGAGCAATTATTTTGGGCAGGATACCTTTTTTGTCACTTTCTTGAATTGAAGTGTTTCCTACATATTTCGATGTTTTTACAGGTTTATTGGGGTGAATTAAAATAAATTTCCATTGTTTTGAAATGCCCTTTTTTACTTTTTTCATTTTTCTACTTCTTTGCCAGTGTGCCCTACATTTCAATTTGAATTATTTTTGATGTTTGTTCTTCTAAAGGAGTTTGTCATTTTTGGAAACATACTAAAAATGGAAAGTGAAAACCAATGGCACTTTATATTTTTATAATTTGAAAATCATGGTGTTGGATTGATGAGAAAATTAAGTATTCTTTCTATTCTGTTGAGATATTCAGGTTAGTTTGTTGCACGATTTGATGACAATTGATGGGTCGGTGTATTCTTCCAATCATTTAACTGACATAATTTCTATCAGTGTCATTCTAAACCAAGGGTTGTGTCCTAGGTAGTATGCAATGGATTCTAGGGAAACTAGTTATCTGTTGGGTTTATTGGGGGGGTTGCTTAGTTTACTGACCATTATATGGAAATGCAATTCAAATATATGGAAATTAAATACAGTTCTACAGAATTCAAATCTTTACAATGAAAGGAAACTTAACAGCTAATCTTCTACTAGTAAAATGAAACATGCACACACTATTCTTAACAAATGAAATTACAACTGTATAAATGAATCTTAGTATAAAGTGAAGATTACTTCATTAACCAAATTTTCATAACAAAAGCATTTATTCTAAATAAAAGCAGTAATGGAGAAAATAGATATCAGTTAATCAAATAACGTGCATATAAGATTTCTCAATTAACAATTGCAGTAAATCCAATCAAATAATTGTATACATAAATGAACTCAAAATAACCTCTTATCTCCTTGGTCAAGTAGGCCCTTGTCTCTTCCTCAGGATAAAGGGATTAACAACCTCTTATTCTCAAAATGTCATAGCTTTCATTAACTCCAAGATAAGTTCATAACATAGACAATAAAAACATCAAGAACTGGATGTAAATAATCTCCTTCAGTATATCAAAAAGTGGTACTACCAAGTTCTAAAGACAAAGTCTTCGTATAGATATTGTTAGCTACAAAATTCTTGCCATATCAGGTGGCATTAAACACTGTCCACCAAATACTAATTAAAACACATAAATTTCTGCACAGGACATTAGGAAAAATCCCATACTAATAAGTCGACTTGCTGAAAAACATTCTTCTGCTGCATGCTTCGAACTCAGGCTCCATAACTACTAATAACTTCCATCATTTCCTACACACATCATCGCGTTTGATCTCATAAAGACAGTTAGTAGGAGGTTCATGTGATAATTGGGTTTCATAAACTATAGCAAGGAAAATGCATCAAACCTACTAAGATATAACTACACATAACATCCCCATGTATTAATAAGTCATATAAAAAAGAGTATTTTTAGCTTGAATAAATGATATCAATGATCCAAATGATATTAATGAGCCAAACAATGCACTCATCATTTCCCCCTAACTTTTCCTATGTTGCATGTCCCTATGCAACTTATCTACATCCTACCCACCTACCAAGTTGCTCAGCCATGTCATACTCCTCAAATTGATTAGTGTATTTCTTTGTGGTGTTCTTTCAGCCCTGAGTGTTGGAGGTAATTTCTACCCATGCTATGAAACTATCATTTGACAATGTTGCATTGTTCTATCCAGGTAGTGAGAGGGCTCAAAATGAGTGGTGGACATACTTGGACGCTTGCTCATTCATCATTATACTGCTAGATGGTTTTCTATGTGGTTTGTTTGATAATGGTGATGAGGGCATTACCCCTGCACATGCTCCAACTCAAGTTTTTGGGAGAGAGAACATCTCTGCATTTCAAGGGTAGACTCAAAGTATCCCACCTCCTATCATAATCCTACCAAGCTGTCCCAAAGTTCTCTTGACCATAATTTTCAAAACCAATGACACACTGAAGTAAAATCTAAGAAGTGTTTACCCTAACTCCTTCCTAATAGTAAAGTGAGCGAAAGTTTCTACTGCATGGATACATCCGTGTGATGATTTGGGTGGATGTGGAATCCAATGGACTCAACGGTGTGATTGAAAATGTTTATTTGTTGCTAACCCCAAATGATTTGATTCCGTAATACAGATTAAAAGGATTTAATTTGAAAATCACCCACAAATAAATTGATTAAGAAATTAGGGACGTTGGTAACTATCATGTTATGAAGATAGAATTCACAAAGAAAATTTTGGATTTCTGGAGTACTACACTTATAAACTGATAAAAAAACTAGTGCCATTGGGAATTTCATAAGGAACTTGAGAACACAATTGAAATAATTGCTAGGAATAAAATTGCTCTTGGAAAAAAATGTTATAGACTGGAGAGGGTTTCCTACAAGATAAAAGTTTGAGGGCCAAACAATAGATAAAGTCTAAAAGAGATGTCACTTTTTGTTTTTCCTCTTGTATAGATTCCTTTTCCTTTTTTAATTTTTGATTTTCCTTCTGCAATTCCCTTTCCTGAAGCGATAAGTGACGGAAACTATCTAAGACGGTAAGAATCTTATCACATTGTTGCTTCAAACAACTTACTTCAAGCTATAAGGAAGCAATGTCTCGAACTTTCTCTACTGTTCGTTGTGTAAATTTATCTTGCTAGTAAAAGTTTTTTTTCTTCCATACCTTGTAATTGAGATTTCAGTAGTGTGATTTCCTCCAAATAGTTGTGAGAAGGCACAGCTTGGGTGCCAAGAACTTTAGGAACCACAGAGTGAAATTCCGTAGATGACAGAATAGCAGATGCTGGAGCGGCCAAGTGATCCTCCTCATGCTGTTCTTCCCAAATGGGGGTGGTATCATCAGGAAAAGTCTCTGATTGGGAATCAGCTAGTCTGCAAAAATGAACTAAGCCATCGAGACTGTATTTTAATGGAATAAGATGGAGCCATGGCGTACTTTCATTTTAAATTGGAAGTGGAAGGGGATGGACCCTCAGGAGTACTAATTGTGTCTGCATGCTCAGGAACATTGGTTACCTCTGCTTGGTTGTGTGAAGGGAAAGGGCCCATGGTGTAAGGGTAGATCAAGGTACAGAAGAAAGGCGAGATTTCAATTGCTTTGGTTTGAAACCTTCAACACTAGCATGTCCCTTGAGCCTCCATTTTGTTCTAAAGAATACCTGGTGTGAACACAACAAATGAATCAACCTCGGGTGTTTAATTACATACTTGCCTCCACTAGACTGGTACTTCTAGCAAAATTTCATAATGTAGTCCATGAGGTATTCTGGAAGATTTACCTGAAGGACCTAGTTGACACTTCCCTTTTTAAGGTGGATTGGCATTTTAAGTGCATGACCTCCCAAAACAGAGGCCTGACCATCGCATATGAAATACCGGTTGACCCATTTTGTAATCTCACTCTAGATTCTAGGTAAACTTGTCTACTTAACACCCTTCTGGACACCCAATGGAGTCAGGATGACTTCAGGGAGTGCCTCCCCTTCATCGTGAAATAGAGAAATCAAGATTTGTAAAGGAGCATTTGTCATAACCTTCAAACCAAAGTCTGGTAGGCCAGATAGGTTAGAAATGACCTGACTGGTAATTTCAACCCGTCTTCCACCAACTTGTGAATAGGTGGACTCAAAATTGTTCAAGAATTCTTCCACAATGCCCTCATTGAAACCTTCAAATTGGCGAATGAAATCCAGCCATCCAAAATCATGAAATACCTGTGAAAGGGTGGCTTTCTAGAGTAAGGCATCTGGTGAATCAGGTTCTGATGTCTTTCGTGGTCCCATGCTGAAGCCGAAGGTGAGTAATACCAGGTAGCAGAAAAAACTAGAACAAAGCATATCTCCCACTTCCTATTTAGTGACTGATAAAACCAATCGTGCTTGATGTGCATACAACAATGGTAAGAAGCAGTTGTAGAAGCATTAAATTTCAAATGGCACCATATTCCTTGGGTGGCACAAAATCGAGCGAAGGTGGTGGTGGAAAAATAGTGAATGAGACCGGCCACCCGTGTGAGTTTAATATTTTTGTCGGTGGCGCATATCCCACGGTTGAGGAGTGAGCACCACCCATCCTAACTTAGAGAGTGTGACACATTCAAGGCATGTGGTGATTATGAGTCATTACTCCTTTTATGTCATCATCCATAGAACCGGATTTGGAAAGAGATCCGAAATGAACATAGCAATCATTTCATGATGGCATAATGATGAAAAATGCATACATGGGGAAATGTTTTGCATGGAAATATCATTAGCAAGTTAGAATGCACTTACCCATGCCACGTTTAGTCATGCCTGATATCTGTAGATTCCTATGCCCTGCTTCAGTTCGAGATGAAGCGTGATTAGCGGATGTAGAAATAATGAAAAATTCTTACATTTATTGGAAATAACAACAAGAAAAACTATTAACTAAGGGAAGAAGATCGAATGAAGGATCATCTTCCTTTATTGAATTTGCAAGAGATTGATTACTCCATGCTTGAGAGGCAAGAGCCTCCTCAGCATGCATGTTTGTGTGTAACAGAATGTCATCGGTGAAAGTATTCTTATCCATTGGTTGGTGATAAATCCAGAGCCTATGCCCATTCACTAGAAGAGTCTATTTGTCTCCATCAATAGGTATCAATCGAATAGAGCCATTATCAAACACTTGATTTACCTGATAGGGACCCAACCAACGTGTACGCAGCTTGCCTTTCAACTGCTGATAGCGGGAATCAAAGAGTAAAACCCACTATCCCTCATGAAATGTCCTTTTTTTATGTGAGCATCATGCCAAGTTTTCCACTGATGTTGTAGAATTTATGTCTGTTGTTGTGCCTCCATTTTACATTTCATCTAATTCATTTAGTTGCAGCACTCATTCACATTGTGCTTCATCCAAATCGATCCCAACTTCCAACGCTGTTTTCCAGGTGCGTAATTCAAACTCAACAGGTAACAGTGGTTTCTTCCCAAAGACCAGATCATAGGGAGAAAAACTAGTAGTTGTTTTCTAGGTCGTGTTGTAGGCCCAGACAGCCTCAGGAAGCTTTGGTACCCAATTCTTTCTATCGACATTGACCACCTTAGTTAGAATATTCTCGAGTTCTCGATTGGTTACCTCCACTTGCCCATTGGATTGGGGGTGATATGGTGACGATTTCCGGTGCCTAATTCTATAGATTTCCAAGAAAGCTTCAATCATATTTGAAATAAATTGAGGACCTTGATCAGATACAATGGCCCTTGGTGCTCCAAATCACAGCAATATCTAATTATACAAAAAATCAGTAACAACATCCTCGTTAGCAGATGCCAACTCTTGAACTTTAGCCCATTTGGTGACGTAGTCCATGCATACCAAGAGATACTCCTTCTCAAAAGATGGAGGATCAAATGGTCCAACAAAGTCAATCCCCCATTTCTCAAATGGTCCTAAAACCAGCTGAGGATTTAGAGGCATTTCCATAGAAAGTGTAGGTTTTCCCATTCATTGGCATGCATCACACTGCCACACATACTTTTTGACAGTCCTATGGAGGGAAGGCCAATAATACCCTACTCCAAGGATCTTGTGAATTGTTTGTTTCACTGAATAATGTCCACCTCCTAGCTCATCATGACAAGCTCAAAGTATGTCGTGTACTTCATCCTCTCGAACACACCTATGAAGAACCATGTCAAGACAACATTTAAATAAGAATCCGTTACACCATTTATATGTTGCACTATTCTTAACCAATCGCCTTCTTTCCTTATGAGTAAAATGGGTAGGAAACTTCCCTATTGTTAAATAATTCATGAGATCAGTGAACCAAGGAGTCTTAGTCGAGATAGCAAACAAGTGTTCATCAAGAAATTGGTCTTGGACTTCTTCGTCATCACCTGAAACATTTATTCTAGAAATAAAATCAGCAACAATGTTAGATTTCCCAGGCTTATCTATAATGGTGAGATTGAATTCTTACAACAAGAGTAACCAGTGAATAAGCCTTCCACCAACCACTGGTTTGTTCATCAAATATCAAATGGCAGAGTGGTCAGTGTAAACAAAATTTTTATATCCAGTGATGTAATGATGAAATTTATTCAAAGCATAGACAACAGCCAAGAACTCTTTTTCCATAGTATTGTAATTCCTTTCCGTAGGAGTCATATTTTTGTTGATAAAATAAATTGCATACATATGATCTTCTAAATCTTTTTGTCCAAGGATAGCACCCATGGCTGTATTAGAGAGCATCAATGTGAATATGGAAAGGTTGTACCCAATCAGGGCCACATAAGATGGGGGGCTATCATCAGCTTTTATTTGATATAATCAAATGCCTATTGACATTGAGGAGACCTTTAAAAAACACAATCTTTGGTTAGCAGTAAAAATGTTGGGGTGGCAATTTCGCTGAAATCTTTTATGAATTGATAGATAATATCCTGCATGACCAAGGAGAACTTTTGATGCCAGTCTGATTAGTTGGTGTAGGTAATTAGGTGATGGCTAATATCTTTTTGGGATCCACCTATATACCTTGGGCTGAAACATGTTGACCTAAGATAATTCTTTGATCAACCATCATTAGACATTTTTCATGACTCAGAGATAGTTGGTGTTGTTCACATTGACTAAGTACATTCTCAAGATTATTCAAAGATTATTCAAAAGTGGATCCATGGATAGTGAAATCATCCATGTAAACCTCAACACAATCGTTAGCAAGATTTGTAAAAATGACCAAGACTGCCCGTTAAAATGTACCAGGGGCATTACAAAGCCTAAAAGGTAAGACTCAGTAAGCAAACATACTCCAAGGGCACGTAAAATTAGTCTTATCCTGATTAGCAAGGGCAATACTAATTTGATTATACCCACTAAAACCCATCTAAGAAAAAAAAATATTTCTTACTAGCCAAATTGTCCAAGACTTGGTCAGTGAAAGGCAAGGGAAAATAATCCTTCTTAGTGGCTTTGTTAAGTTCCCTGTAATCAACACATATTTTCTAATTACCATTCTTCTTGGGAACAATAACTAATGGGGAGACCCATTGACTATCAAATATAGGATAGATGAAACCTACCTTTAGGATTTTTTTTATCTCACTTTTCACTATGTCTCTCAATGCTGGCTTGATTCTTCATTGCAGCTACCTTATAGGTTTGACGTCATCAGTGTAAATATGATGTGTATAGATGTTAGGATGAATTCCTTTCATATCATTGTAATCCCAAGAAAAAGCATGGGAATGTTTCTTTAGAACCTCAAGCACCCTAGCTTCTTGATATGACGTCTAAGTTGTTACTTATGGTCAGCTCTTTTCCCATACTGACAAGCACTTATTTGGTATCATTTGCAAGAGAAATCTCTATACTAGTGATAAAAGAATTCAATGGGACAAACATGCAGCTGAAGCATGAGTAGGATAGGTATGTTGTCAAAAGACAGAATCTTGGTTAAATGATAATAGAAATTAGGAACTAAATATTCAGAATTATAAGCATAGAGTTTCCAACCAAACTCAGCAAAGATAATGTCTACCAGAGAAATAGAAGAAGAGATGTCTAATGCTGGTATTATGGATTCCATAGTAGCAATAGTGCTAATTTTCGTAGTCACAGAGTCCTTATAATCAGTCAGTGTATATGACTCCACAGCTTCCACCATATGATTGTGTACTATAATAGTGGCCAAAAAAGAAGAACTCAAGGAGTTAGCATCAAAATAATCCACCCATATCTAGTCATAATTGTTCATATAAGGATGGGCAGGAGGATATAATGAAATGTGTTTGGATTTTTGCCCATGTACAATTGTCATGTTGTCCTGACCTACAGTCAATGTATGCATCAAATGTAGCCAACCAGGGTCTTCCCAAGATGGCTGGATATTCCAACTTCTGAGCTTTAGGATATAAAACCATGAAATCAATTGGGTATTCCCATGATTCAACAGTGACCATTTTATCTTTAACCACACCATTAGGTACAGCAATAGATTAATCTACTAACTATAGAACAATGTTGGTAGGTTGAAGTTCATGTTAAGGATAGTAAATTAAATGTTTTTGTTATGATGACATTAATAGCAGCACCAAGATCCACAAAGATGTTAGATATTTACTGGTTGTTTATACAAATAGTAATTATAGGACTCCCAAGATCCCCATATTTTGGTGAGATAAGGGTACCAGCAACTAAATCAACCAAATTCCCTTCGACTTTGATAGTATTTAGGTATTTATTTTTCCTTCTTGGTGTCTTTATATACTCATTTTTAATGGTTTGGTTTAGTTTAGGGATGGCCCTTATTGCTCGCATAGCAGTGGGACCTCAATATGTACTTTTTTCAATTCCTTAACTAGTTTTGTTTCATTTGCAGTTCGAAGTGTCAATATAATCGCTCAAGAAAAGGGGTTGTAGTTTATTTGGGTTTTTGATCATCCAATGTATCTAGTATTAGTGAAGAACCATTATTACCCTCAAGGTTTTCTTTCTTATTGGCATCAACAAGTAGTTCTTTGATAACAATAGGAGGGTTTAATATTTTTCCAGATCGCAGATGTAAATTACCAATAGTATTAACCTACATGGTGTTACCAGGGTCTGTGTCATCAATTGAAGATGTCCATTGATTTTTAGAATTTGATATTGGCTAAGACTAGAATTTTTGTTTGTGTTGCTTGTCCTTGATGTTGTTAGGCTTGAGGTGGAGGCATTAAAGCTTGTTGTGGCTACTGGAACTTGCGTTGTTGATTACCATTTTGTGGTGGTACTCCAAGACTGATTTTGGCAAAAAAATTGTTGAGGACCCCACTGTTAATTATGCTAACGATTGGTTTTGGGTGGTGGAGCCCGACCTGGCAGAGTGTAGGGATTTGTCTAAGGTGGTGGATATGGATAAGTCATCCAGTTTGAGTTTTCGCACTCAGGTTGTCCCCAAGAAGACTAAGAGGCTTGATTTGGCCATGGCATCCTCCAGGGATTCTGAGTTGGTCTAGACGGGAACGCACCCTGATTGGTTGGTCTTTAGATAAAGTTAAATTCAGCACTTTTTTGAGATATGGAATTCAAACCTCCCTTCAACTATGGTAAAAGTGTGCAATGCTTAGTGTCATGGTTAGTAACTTCATAGATTAAGCACATGTCTGTGACATCCAAAGGACATTCTCTCAAGGGGTGTCTCTTTTGACACTTAGGGAAATACATGTCCAACAATTATTTTCCAGGGGTGACTTTTGCCTTGAGTCCATATATGGTGGATGTTAATTGCAGCAGAATGTCTATTTTCGTGTTGTCCATTTCTTCCAGAAGTTCAAAGGTACTCAAATACATAGATGTTTGTTTTCTTCGTATTCCTCCATGCGTTCTAGAGTATCTTCTACATAGCTCGGTGATTTGGTCCATGGTGAGTTTATGCACGTCTCCTCCTCCCATGAGATGGAGGGAATCCTTAGTTTCCTTGTCCAGTCCTTTAAGAAAGATTGTTTTAGTGATGTCTGCATGTAACTCATACCCACTGTGTTTATGGAGAAAGAGGAATCTATCCAAACAATCCTCTAGGTTCTCATCTTGCTTTTGTCTGTATTTAGAAGAACTCTTCCTTCCTATCCCTTACCCTATAGTAGTATTGGTATTTATCCAGGAAGGTTGTTTCCATGGCTTCCCAGGAATTAATGGAGTTAGATGGTAACCCTATAAACCATCTCATAGAATAATATTTGAGAGTGGAGGGAAAAAATTTGAGTTTTTGATTGTCAGTTCGGTTATCATATGTCTGGCACAGAATTTTAAATTAAAACAAAAACTGATCAGGGTCTTCTTTGGTCATTCCTTGAAAGATGGAGAGGATAGATGGTGAGATGTTTTTCATGGGTTCATCCTCATCTACATAGAGGACAATGGGATATGTAAAGGTTTTCCCTAAATTTTGGTCTTCAACATTCCTAAGGTTCCCCATTGCCGAGTGGTGTGAAGAGGATATAGAATGCTCAGAAGAGGTTCTAGGCCTTGGGTTGGAATCTGTATCACACTCAGTGTTTCTTCCTTTTGAAGTGTCTAGAGATATTTTTTGAATATTACATGCTAAAAATCTCCCTTGGTTATCTTGTGACCTATGGATCCATGTTGGTTAGTTTAAAACGAGGTCTGAGAGAACTACTGGTTTCCTATATGAACTCCATTAACACTCATAGCATATGGAATAAAAATAATGGAGCTTATGGTTATGTCCCTGACAACAGTGCCAAAAATGATGGGTCATTATATTCTTCCAATCATTTAACAGACATAATTTATGTCAATGTCATTCTAAACCAGTGTCCTAGGCAGTATGCAATGGAGTCTAGGGGAACCTGTTATCTGTTGGGTCTGTTGGGGGGTTGTTTATTTTAGTGACTATTCTACGAAAATGCAATTCAAATCTACATAATTTAAATACAGTTCTATGGAATTCAACTATTTGCGATGAAAGGAAATTTAACAACTAATCTTCTGCTGGAAAATTAAATATGCACACTCGACTCTTAATAAATGAAATTACAACTGTATAAATGAAACTTAGAAGAAATCGAGATTACTTGTTAACCAAATTTGCATAACAGAAGCATCTAAATGAAAGCAGTAATGAAGAAAATAGATACAGTTAATCAAAGCACACATGTAAGATTTCTCAAATGATAATTTTAGGAAATCAAATCAAAGAATTGTATGCATGAACTCAAAATATCCTCTTATCTCCTTGGTTGAGTGGGCCCTTGCTCTTCCTCAGGATAGAGGGATCAATAACCTCTAATTCTCAAAACATTGTGGCTTTCATTAACTCAAAATAAGTTCATAAGATAGAAAATAATTAAGAACTGGATGTAGATAATCTCCTTCAGTATATCAAAAAGTGGTGGTCCAAGTTCTGAAGACAAAGTCTTCATATAGATAATGTTGGTTACAAGATCCACCATATCAGGTGACATTAAACCCTATCCATCAAATACTAATTAAAACACATAAATTTCTATGGTCCATTAGGAACAAGCCCAGACTAATAGGTCAACTTGATGGAAATAGTCTTTTGGCGCATGCTTCAAACTTGAGCTCCATAACTACCAACAACTTCTGTCATTTCCTGCATACATCATGACGTTTGATATCACAAAGATAGTTAGTAGGAGGTTCGTGTGATAATCGGTTTTCATAAACTATAGAAAGGAAAATGCATCAAACCTACTAAGATATAAATACACAAAACATCCCTATGTATTAATAAGTTATCAAAAAGAGTATTTTCAGCCTGAAGAAATAATATTAATGAGCCAAACAATGCACTCATCAACAATTGAGAAAAAAGTGTTCCAGGGATTTTTTTTTTAATGGTTTCTATTAAAAATATGGACCATGTAAGAGATCTTAGTTTTTTCCTTCTCCAAGGTGTTTGGGTAAGGAATATTTGATCAAAATCTCGCAGGGATCGGATGAACAGTTTAGAAGATAAGAGAAAATTGTGATTTTCTTGTCCTAGGGTTTCTAACAACTCTTGAATATGGATTTATCTTGAAAATCCTCATTATTAACATTTCAAAAGTGTGGAGTGATGGATAAATGATGCTAGAGGTGATGGAAATGTTGTGGAAGTAGCGGCAACGGAGGAGAGAAAGAGATCTCGACAATTATAGAAAATTTGTGTGTGAAAGGAAGCAACAAGTGGCAGTCCAATAGTTAGAAAAATTCACACAATTTGAAAGGATGTGAAGGAGTGCACTTTTTTGCACCAATTTCACTAAACTTTTGGTGTACTTGGTAGCACACAATTTGAGTGTGGGGCTTAGAAAAGGCACCTTAAGCAATTATCAGGGGCACATGGGTGACCAAGAGACTAAATGAGAGGGATGGGGAGTTTTTTTCATGATTTGTAAAAAACTTTCAGTGCACTTGGTGCAAAAAATCACACCCTATTTGGATTGGGCCACTTGGCAGCACATGATTGTATGGATCGGGGGTCAGGAAATGAGCCCTAGGGGGATTAACTTGAGAGAAAGGGTTGAGTGGTATTCATCTAGAGGTCCATGGGCTCAATTGGGTAGGGGTATATTTTATTTCACCTTTTGGATAAAAATTTTGGTGCACTTTTTGCAAAACAGTGTGCTACATTCCTATTGGTTGGTTTTCCAACCCAGAAATTGGCTAACTATTTGGACTTGTCGCGACTTGTTAGGAACATAAATTTAGTTCCTGGAGGACTTTTTTGATGAAATTTTATATGATTACACTTGAAAATTTCCTTATGAATCCAATGGTTGTGGTATCGTCTCTTGATTTATCCATTGGATCCCTAAAAAAAGGATTTAATTTCTATCTCCAAGGTTGTGCATGAGGAAAACTGGATGGGAGACATAGTGCACCAAGGTGTTGTGAAGAATATGATTCCAAAATATTGTATATATTTGAATTTACTTTTTGACAATATCTTGTTTGAATCTTAACTCCTTTTAGAGCTTTGGGAATAACTTCCCAAAGCTTAGTAGATTTTTTGGCCATGTGTATTGCTTAGGTCTCCAAGACCCACTTTTATTGATCCTGATCCAAAACTTGTGAATATTACCAAAACCTTGAAAAAATGATTTCACAATGGATTTAACTCTCTGATATGCCTCCTTGATGAATTTATCCTTTCAATCTACTTTAGAGGGTGTGCACCAGCTCCGAGAAGATAAAAAATGGTCTTTCCCAAGCTTCCCAAAAGGCTTGTCTTGATGGATATTACTTGGGAAGCACTTGAAAAGACTAGAACCCATAAATAACCTTTGGGGACACTGAATTGGGGATTAGAGTTACATGAAGGAGGGATCATAATGGCATTTATGTAAAAATTTTGGGTAGGGTGTGGTTTTTATGCTAAAAAATTATGAATTTCCTTGTTGCACATTTGCATGACAACAAAAGGTTTTTGAAGATGTCATGTCTATGCACACCTACTTGAGTATATGGGCTCTAATGGAGTCTTGAGGAATACATGGTGAGTTGATTAGGTTTTCAAGGCTTAATAGTAATATGATAGATCACTTTCAATGTGCACAAAATATAAAAGAACTTGTCATGAGTTACTTTTTCTAAAATACAATGGAATCTATAATAGGAAGAAGAAGAAAAAACTTAAAATGGAAGTTATAAATTCAAATGTCAGTCTAAAAAATGGAATATTTTTAGTTAATTCAAAGGTGATGGAGAGTTGAGGAGATATTTATAGCTCATCTTAGGTGTCATATGTGTCATTGTAGACACTCAAAATTTGCACTGCTAATTTCCTCATCATATACACTATCTTCACAACTATATTAAAAATAATCAATATTTAATTCATACATCTCTTATCCTAAGTCTAAAACCCACACAATATTTAATTCATTTAAATATTCCTCTCACACCGTCTCACAACTATAAAATCTTATTTTACCTCTTAAAATAAGCCAAAATCACTTAAAAACTAAAAAAAAAAAAAAAAAAACAAATCAACTATTTTTCAACCTTCTTAACCTCCTCACCTCATCCTCCAACATCACCTTAGTCATTTACCTTCATCCCAAACCAAAAATCCTTGATTAGAAATTTTTTTTACCACTTTTGAAGTTGTTTCCTCGTAAAAATCAGATCGCCAATGATTCAACCGAATTGCTAGCGATTATAAATAACACTTTTGTGCTCTCCCTTAGGGATCTTAAATATCAAATCTTGGGCCTTCTTGATGCTCCTGCACTTCATTTCTTGACACTACAGCATCTAGGACATCTTCAATCATTATTTGGCATCAACACTAATCATTATCAATAATCTTGGTGATCGTTTTCATCACTCAAACTTCAAGCAACGTCGCAGGACAATAATTCCACTAAGATCCTTCCCACTGAAACTTTTAGGTATAATTTAGCTCCAAGTCCACTCAAAGGTATTCCTCGATCTCTATTTATCCTTTTTCAGTGACATCAAACCTTCAAATCATTCAAAACATCATTTTAGAGTTTTAAACTCTCCTTTTTAACAAAACTATCAAAAACATAGAAATCGCTAGCGATTGGCCTAAATCGTGGGTGATTCCTGTAAAAATAATATTTTTATACATTTGTAAACTATCTATTATTTTTATAAAATCTTCAACATTTAACTTGCTTTTTACAAGCATGGCTCTCTGTTAGATGGAATTTTCTGACCATTCACATCCAATTACAAGCATTTATAGCCTTCTTATAGTCCAACACCCTTTTTTTTGGAGTAGTACAACATCCTACACAAGCTTACACTTTGTGCAATCCAATTTTACATTGACAAACAAGACATTGGGGATCAGATAAAATTCCTCCCTTATATCCAATAAGAGACTGATGAATTCTAGTGTTACTACTTTGACAAAGTTTAGATTGCATCTACACTTGCTTGGGCCACCTTCGAAGCTGCACAAGACCTTCCCTTCAACCTTGAATTCTAGATTTCTGCATTTGTTTATCATTTATCTATTAATTTATTTTTTTATATTTATCTCTATCAATCCACTTAATTATTACAAAGTGAGTTGACATCCTCTAAGGAAGCCCATTTGGATTCCTGAAATTGGCATTTTCTGAGCAACTCATTTATCCATTTGTCTAATCCTTTTTATTTAGTGTTTTTGAGTACAGGTTGCTTAGCATGATAGGAGGACTTGTACATTCATTCAGATGTGAAAATATCAATCAAACATCAGCTTCAACATCCATCTTGTTGGTTATCAGTATACCCCGTCGTCTTCTGAGGTCATTTTTTTTAATTGTTTCACTTCAATAATTTAAAGTAGGAAAGTAAAAACATCTCTGAACATTCTGGCATGCCCAGTGGGACCCTTAGTCCCTTTTTCATTTCTTTTAAAATTTATTTAAATAAGTTTTTTTCATTTTTTGGTTTTCTACTCTGCAATCATTAACAATCCAGTCAAATCTCTCGTGATTTAGGAGAATCGCTAGCAATTCCTATGAATTGTTGATGATCTCTATTGATTGTTCCTTATTTATTAGATAGTCAGCCTCTAATACCATTTTTCTTGCTATTTTTTGTATTATGTTAATGATTCTTACAGGTCTGTGCTTCAAATATTTTTCTTGCTGCTTATTGCATTTCTAAAAAATAACAAAATTAAAATTAAAAAGAAAGCATTTTTCAGTTGTTTTTTCTCCTTTTCATTGTCTTTAAAGCATCACATTTTACTATTTGTTCTCATCAAAATAAATCATTCTTTTGGGATTGAAATGAACCTTGCATCCTTCTTGATCACATAGATTAATTTATTGCATTCACATTAGCTTCCCTCACACACAACCAAACCACATCAAATATCAAATTTGCATCAAAAAATCCTATCCAGGTGATAACTATTGGGATTTCATTACCCAATAGAGAAATTGACTCGGTGTTTTGACCGAGTATAAAAAACCGTTTGTCAGTATATTGGCTAAGCACTCGACTCCCTTATCATTGTGGGAACATGAAGTGAGGGGATATGCCCCAATACCAAGCCCCATATTGGTACCAACACAGATTCTGGCCTCACTTACTTTTGGGTATATTGAGGACTCCAACCTTAAACATTCATGAAACCATCCATTGACGGCCATTTCCTAAGATCCTATTATCTATTTTACACATTTCACCTTTTCAAATTAATCAAGATAATCAAAAAAATTCTATGCAATGTGTTTTCTTCTTGTAATCAACCCATTTAGATGTCCTTTCATTTTATTAGGTGATTGATTGTTTGTTATTATGGTGCTTACAATACAACAATCACATATCCAAACTTCTAAAAACATGTCTATCCCATTTCAACAATCTACACAATATTTTCAGCAAGCCTTACAACATTTTCATGCCCAAATAGAATATTCTCAATGAATTATTGATCAACCTAAAACTTTCCTATCAACACCCTAACCAGAAAATCAAGAACAACCACATTATCCTAGTAGTCATTCTTATTCATCTAAGATTCTTGAACCTTTAAGTCCCCGTTTCTTCGATGGTGGGGATCCTATCTTTTCACAAATATTATATCCAAACAACATAGCCCTTAACACCTATCTTACAGTTAGCGGTCTTCATCTTCAACCATCACTACCCAAACCACAGCCATATGTTCTTGATCCTTCATACAAGTTTTTCCATCTCATCGATCTGAACCGTGAACCCATTATTTAGTAGATATACTCTTATCCTTCTACCATCTGACCAATTACATTTAATGTTGTGTCTTCAGTCCCTATCTTTGATCTTAATGTCATTTCTTCACAAGAAATAACCACTCAACAACCCACATCTTCACTATATCCTTCCACTGGTTCCACACCATTTCAAAACAACATGAGTGCCTCTTCATCCACACACATCCCTCTAGCATCCTCTGTTGTTCAAACATATCCTATGAGTTTTTCCACTATTCCTACTAGCATATCTCAATCACCATTCTCTCAAAAAACCATGACACTCATCTACAACATTACTATATCGATTCCCACATACACACCATTAACCAACACTAGTGTCATTTCTAGTACTCATCCTTTTTCACTACGATACTTGATTCCCTCATTTCACAATACACACCTCAACCATCTCAACCACCTACCTATTCTCAATATATACAAAAATATTCACAACCTTTTCCCTTCCAAAACATCCCACAATAATCGCAACCCTTTGTCATCACCTATAATCCCTTTCAACAAACACCTCCATATTCACAACCTCTTATTCACACATCTATCCCTTTTCAACATGTATCCCAACAGTCACAACCTCTCTTGAACACATCCATCCATATCCCATATCAATATATTCAACCATCATAGCCCTTAGTTTCACAACCCACCTATAACATCCCCATGAACATTCCTCAACAGAATACCCCCTTCTAGCAAAATATTTCTCAACAGTACCAACCATATCTGCAACCTAATCAACTCACATTCAACCAACTTGCCTCATCCTCGTACAACACATACTAACCACCAAAAATGGACTCCCTTCTAGCTCTAATGAATAGGATATCCAACCTTAAAGATCTTCCATGGGCCCTAAAAATACACTTTCATATGAGAAAATCTATAAAGATCCTATCCACCTCACTAGAAGCTTCCAAAATTTCTCAAATTTTATAGAAAAAAAGATCCCCAATAACATATCCAATATTTCCATCATGTTTGTTATCTTATAGCTCATGACCATGATTTGATGCTTAGGACATTCCCTATTTCTCTAGCTATCCCTACCCTAGACTGGTATAATAACATCCCACAATACTCCTTATTCTCATTTACACATCTCATTCAGCTCTTCCTTCAACACTTTTCAATTAACATCACCTGCAAAATCACCCTTACCAACTTTTATGCAATCAAAAAATTTCAAGATGAGTCTATCATAAACTTTGTTTCCCATTAGAGGGGTATAATTAATCAAATTATTCTCTCGATCATGTGCTAAACACATTTCTTCTACACTCCAAATCCAATATTTTCAAACATTCGACTAAGCTTTTACCATGGCCCGTAAACTTGAACTTTGAGACCTCGAAGAAGGTAGATTCAAACTTAGACCAAAGAATCCAAAAATAGAATTCTTATCAAAAACATCTTCCGATCTAGATAAGTTCAAGTCATTAGCCAATGTCATAGTTGTTAAATCCGTCTCTAAGAAATGTTCGACCACTGAACTCTCTAGACCATAACATAACTATACCCCAATAAGAGAAACTTATAGCGTTGTTTTTGACAAAATCCTTGCCATGAACATGATCTCTCTTCCACCCATTCACCCAATCGACACCTCTATTTCTAAACCCTCTTGGTATATGGATAATGACTATTGGGAATAACATAGAATTAAAGGTCATGACATCAAAAGGTGTTGATCCTTATGCAATTTCCTTTAGAATATTATTGCTAAAGGTGAGCTACATTTATACAATACAAATGCATGCCAAAATCAGAACCTCGATGTATTTAAACAACCATTTCTGAATTATTCCCCATCAAGAAGTCAACCGTAAACCAACAACGTACATTCTCACCACACCATAAATACTATTAATAAATCATTTCCCATCACCAAATCCATGCCTGAATCAATATCCAGTAAATAACCATAAATATTTCCAGAACCCATCATCAAAAGTGAATCCTTTATAACTGCCACCTCCTCACCCATCTCATCTAAGGACTCTTAACAAATACGCCAGAATTGACTTGTTATTCAAATCATGAAAAGTTATTATGATAATTTTATAGCCCAGTATCACTTGTGTAACCTTCAAAAATTCATTCCACCCTCGTCTAAAAAGGTTACTATGATATCCCACACTCATTCAACTACTTAAGCACAAAAATAGAAATATCAACCATCTATTTTGGGTCCGCACCCTTCATCTAAATCACCTACTACCAACACACCTTCAAAATCTATTCATCCACAAAATACTAAAAACTCCACATCTAAATTAATGTTTCTTGTAGATATCAAACCAAGTGAGACACCATTACCTTCGACATCCACACCTAAATTCCACTATACAATAATGTTAGAAAAAATTCTTCAACAATCACTTGTAGTGTTTCTGTTGGGGATGGGTATATGCGGAAACATTTGCAACTATAGAATATCAAATCCAAAACATGTAAATACGGATCTAACAATCCCTAAAAAATCTACAGTAGTGGAAGTATAAACAAGAATAATCCAAATCACAAAAAATTACACACACATAACATAACATGTACCATGGTTCATCCAATATGGGCTACATCCACCAAAGATAGAGATATCATATATATAATAATGAACAAGAGTACAAACCAAATCTTCTACACAAGAGTACATGTATCTCTATAAGAGTATCTCCTCCTCCAAACCTCCAACCATATCTTCCAGAGTACACTAAACTACACCTACATACCACCACATGTGTCTCCTCTAGATCTCTAACAAGATTCACCGGGGTACACTACAACCATGCCTCTAAAACATCACCAAATTGCACATACTTGAAGCTACCCTGTATCTACCATTGTGCAACCAAGCTCTCATTGTATTGTGAACCTGCAAACAAGACCTCTAAAAGGGCCTACCAATGTGCAACCATAACCGTGCACCAAGAAATAATCCTCTCCATCATCACTACATCAACTTGTGCAAACATGAAGACAACTTCCTCTAAAATACTATATTCGTATGGATTAACAATACATCATGATCTCATGGATCTATAATACAATATCTCACAACATGTGGATCTACAATAATGAGTAGTAACAATATCTCACAACAACCTATAGATCTAACAAGAAGAAACACTAAGTTCTTTTCATGCTATGCAAGCCATTACATGAGACTAAATAATGCAAAGGAAATATAGTAGAAGATAATACCATCTTCTCACCAACAATGTACCTCCACTTTCCTTATGTTCAGCTTCTCTCTATGAAAGCTCTTGTCTTCATGAAATCTACTTTTTCTTCTTCATCACCATCCTTTCAACCAAGGATTATGCTCTTCTTCACTTCTTATAACACATATGACCCTATTTTTCTAGCTTATATAAGCCTAGACAAACTTATGGTAATATAGCCATGCAATTACATTCTTTAAATCAGCTTTAAAACAGAACCTAGACTAAATTCTTGTGAGTTAAATATAAAATTTCACGCATAGGTAATTGGTGTTGGTTACCCTGAATGGTGTTAGTTACCCTAACTGATGTTCGTTACCATGATGCTGACTAATATCGGTTACCCTGATTGGCACCAATTACCATCTGACTGATGTCGGTTACTGATTAAACTAGCAAGGTATAAATCATGCTCATTGTGAAACAATATCGATCCACAACCCAACAATCTCCCACTTGGAGATAAATTGTTGAACCTCTATACATGTACCTCTACATTACCATCCTCTACATACCGTGAAGACCAACTATTCTTTCCTTCAACAATTCTCTCAAGTAATTAGGAAGATTAAACCATCTTCTAAAAAACTAACAAGATAACAAATCACGACTTACCATATACCTGCACAAAGCTACTACTGATCTGTGATACTTGAGCTATCAATACATCAAGCTACCACTAAATCATAACACTAAGCCTCTCATGCAATCAAGCCATCATGACTAACGAACCTGTAAAATCTCCCACTCGAACTAAAGTATTGTGCTTCTATCGTAACCATAGCCATCCAACCATGTTCTCTAACCATCTATCCATGTCTCCATGCTACTACCAATGTAATTGACCAAAGACAAGTCAAACTAGAATATGCGAAAGCAAAAACTAGATCGCAGGTCTAAAGACAACCCAAATGAGTACTACCTATGCAACCAGTGGATGATCAATCCACAACACTTGCATATCTCAAAGAATCCAAACACTTGTAATATGCAAATCCAATCCTGCATAAACCACTTGCATGTCCAAGACAACCATTTCTACATAACATCTATCAAGGAGTAACATAGTAACAAGAGGAAATACAAACATCCCCTACTCATGCTCAAGGCATCTGAACCATGTGCACATATCATGCTCAATGCATCCATGTGCAAATCAAGCATCTGCATCATCATAGACTCACAAAACTAGAATCTATCCACATGTACAAACTCACCATGTACATCCATCCATATCACCAGGCTCTCCAAAAGCTCCAAGTCTGCCACCGACTAACTCCAAATCCCGAATATGAATCTTGTGCTCATCAATGTCAATAAAAAACATCCATGCTAAACCATGCAACTAATACCAAGTGCAAATACTAGCAAACATGTCATCAACATACTCTGCACAATTAACCAAGATGAAAGCAAAACAAGGGTACCATCCATAAAAATGGTAAATAACCACTGATTGTCAAAACTATGACCGAATCGACCACGGTTTCGTAACCGACCCCGGTCACTGCCTGACTGACCATGGTTACCAGATGACTAACCATGGTTAACCCTAATCAATACAGGTCTCTGTAACAGTAGATTTTCTCTTTTTCACCCTTCAAACTCTGAAAATTTGCTCTATCATCTAAACCCATTTAATTCTAACATAAACTGTAATCCCATAATGGATATCCAGGCACCACAAAATAAAACCAGAAGTGACATCATCAAAGTAATAAAATCAAAATACTTGCAAAACCATGATTGTCCTCCAAAACCAACTTGTGCCTCATGCCACTCTATGAATAGTAGCATACTCCTCTCACTCTGCATGTGCATCATGTATCCAATCCTGCAATGCCAACAACCATGGCTTGCTCTCACTAAACACGAAATCCCTTGCACTGCCTCTAACACAAAGCTCAAAAGCTAATATGTCAGTGAGAAATAAAACCGGATGAAAGAGAATATAAAATGATTCCCTTCTTATCAAAGAATACTTTTACATCACAGAAGTTTGGACTTCTTGTGAAGTAGATGAATCAACATATTTTCATCCATGTGTACTCAACATCTCTCATTACCTGCAACTGTGTCTAACCAGGACTTTTCATTGAGGATCTCATTCTTAGACTAGAAACCCTTTTCCTCAAGATTCCACACAACCCAGGAAATAAAAGTCAAACAACACCAAGAAACCATGGTGTAAATTTGTGCACACAGTCCAAACATAATATCAGTTGCTCCAAACAAAAGAAATAAAACATGAACCATATAGAGATACTTGACTCAAAGTCTCAATGGACTAACCGAGCCAACTCCATCCTCTTTCTAATCCAAACCATTGAAGTGATCAACACAGTTTCTATCTGTACACACTGTGCCAGAAACCAGATCCTCCAAAACAGGACACTGAACCAACTACCCTCTCTTGCTACAAAAAACCTTGTACATATAAGTTGCCACAAAGACTAACCACGATCATCCCTTAACCAACCATGGTTAGCTGACTAATATCATTTCCTCTGTGATCAGACCTTGGTTCTCAGACTGATGTCAATGCTACCGAAACAAACCTAATGCCACACAATTTGGCATAGCACACCACACCAGGTGCCTACTTCAACCGAAGCTGATAGTTGAGATGAGTCCAATCATTTCAAGAAGCATCCAAACCTCATACAAAAAACAATACAGAAAATCCATGCAATAAATTGTATCAAGATGAAATACATCACCTTACCAGCACCAAGACACTCAACCGCATCTTCAACTAAAGAAAGTACATGCTTCTCTGATGGAAGCCCTGTCTTCGTTCTGTGCTACTACCTCTCTACCAAAGCCCATGCATCTAACTGTACCAAAGGATCCATAACTGCTCCTTTTCTCTCATTCTCAGATCTAGATCTGTCAGTCCCAAACATGCATGTGCAACTACCAAGGTAAAACCATACCTAAATAACCGGATCTGCAATCTGACCAACATGCTTGTGCCTCTAAGAACTGGGGACACCTCAGAAAATAAGATACAATCTATGTATCTTTCCATTTCTTCAGATCTTTGATTTTCTGTTTAAAACTAGGCTACTCAGTAACCAACCACGGTCACCCTGTAACCGACCACGGTTACCCTGTAACCAACCACGGTTACCCTATCAACGCCTGTTACCACTTAACTGACGCCGGTCACTGTGTTCTCCAGCAACCTTACTCTTCTAGCTCCCACTTGAGATTAAATCTCTTCCTGTGATCTTCCCATCAGGAAAAACAAACCATGCTCTGCATACACCTATCATAAACCAGTAACAAAACCATGAAGAAACGCTTATCTAAAAACTAGGCCATCAGCTCTAAAACAACACTATACTAGTTTTAATAACAAACAAAATCATGCACACATGATCCAAACAATTGCCCACAAAATCTACATCAGTGGGAGCATAAACAAGAATAATCCAAATCACACAAAATTACACACACATAACAAGGGGATGTACCATGGATCACCCAATATGGGATTACGTCCACAAAAGATAGAAGATCTCATATATATCTTTGTTATATAACAAGAGTTATAAACCAACTCTTCTAATACAAGAGTACATGTATCTCTATTGAGGCAACTCCTACTCCAGATCCCTCAAAAAAGTGGGATCTGCCAGTACACTACAACCATGCCTCCATACCACCACTTGTGTCATTTCCAAATAGCTTCTAACCTTTGTGATCTGCCTGAGTGAACTACAACCATGACTCTTTAAACTTAATTCCATTGTCACATACCTGAAGCCTATTCCTGAGTCTACCATGTGCAACCAAAATCTACACTGTATTGTGAAACAAAGCTTATAAACGAGACCTCAGTGAACAATAACAATATCTACATGGATCAACAATTTGTTACAAGAGAGGTAAAGTCACTCCATCTACAATGAAAACACAGTGATCTTCATAGATCTCATTACAATATGTGGCACATGCTGCACTATTTGATGTGAAGAAAGATCTTGGGTTCTTGGCCATACTATGCAAGACCATGCCTCTACAATGAGACGATTCGTGACGACTTATACATCATGATGGATATGCCTTCACCTGCAAATGTGTTCTCATATCCAGCTCCTCTCCATGTTGGGTCTTCAATAACATGTTCCTTCTACTTCTTTTCTATAACAAACTTCATCCTGAATAGAGAACCAAGGACAACTAGTTAGATTTATCTCCTTTCTTCATCCTGCCGGTTTGGGAGATATACCTGATCTAAAGCGATCCCTGGTTTATTTTGTCTCAGCTTCCTCCTTCTATTGACGTTAACAGTCGAGTCTCCAAATCTAACCGAGTTTTTCTCTCCTTTATGCTTATATCCTTTAAACTTAGGAGAACCTTAATGTCTCTCTAATTACATCCAATCCTCCTGCTTTAAAAAGAATCCTACTTTGATGCTTACATTTTGTTGCCTACAATTTTTAGGTAACCGGTGCTCACATTAGACCCAACTCTTCTTCCCACTTCGATTTGACCGATGTCTGATTCCATCTCTGCTAATGACGGAACGTCAAGATGAAGCTCCGGATGACTCAACCTTGACTGGGCCTGCTATATTTCCAATCTCTTTCCTTGCATGCTAACTGTGAAGAATTCTAGCTCCAAAGTTAACATTCGGAACACTACTGAGTTGTGCTAGGGAGATATGATTCATCTATACGTTTTGAGGCTCGAAAAGTGAAACTTGCAGTGGTCAATCTAGTAATGCAGCTATGGAGTGAAGTCATCTTCTTCAATTTTCAGGAGCCAGGGGTCAAGTATTAACAAGATCATTCATGAGGTGAGATGAGTTAAATTTCATTTTATTTAAATTAGAGAAAGGAAAACATTAAGCCAAGAAGGTTGGATATGCATGCTTTTTAATCATTGACTACAGAAGTTCTGATGAACAATGACCTTAATGTGTATGCCAAGATGGTTTCGGCACCGAGAATGTATAGGATTGAGGGTATATTGAACCATGTAGCTCTAAAGAATCAGGGACTAAGAACGCATAGTTTGAATTATGATTGATTGGCATAAATTAGACATTATGTAAGTCTTACATTCCCTATTGTTTGATTTAATTTCGATTTGATGGATAATTAAGTTAGAAACTTCATTTGACTTAAAGTTAGAACAAGAATCCATAAATATGTGTAACGTGGTTTCGATAGAGAGAAAAGTGTGCAGTTACTTTTAATTAGGCTAAATTCATTCCCAGTGAATTACCAAAACATATATTAACAGGTTATCTAATCAGTATTTGTTTGCTATTTTAAAGCCTTCGAATTTCAAAAGATAATGGGGTCCACAAAGGAGCACACATTTACTTTAATATATTGTTGTTTAGAATTTAAATAAAATTGTAAATGAGTTATTCCAACTTCATAGGAAATTTTAAAATTAACATACTACTTTTAACAGTAGAAAGCCAAAAAATAAAGATAGCAGATATATCCCCTTGTTGCAGGGTTGTCTGAAAAGTACATCACAACTATTGTTCGATATCTTTAACTGTAGATTTATTTGATCTAAATAAATATGTTTGTCTAAATGCCTCTGCTGGAAAAGCTTCTGGCTCAAGTTTTCTAGAAAAAATGAAAGCTTCTTAGAAATCAATTTCCTCTTTGTCGTATGAACTATGTGGTTAGATCATCTAAAATGCTAAATTAATTGAAAGATATCATTATAATTCAATGCATGTTCTTCACTTCCTCTAACTATTTTAGCATTTCGATGAATGATATCCCTGACAAGGATATTGTGCCACTCAAGCAAGAAGTTTCGAGGTTCCTTCCAAGAAATATGTTGAAAATTGGACTTCGTATAAATGAACAAATACATTTGGGACTTTTCATGAAATCTTTCTGAAATCTATTCATGCTACCATTACGACGTCTAAAACATGCCCATTCTTTCAATCTAAATAATGAAATTAATTCCTAGTTTCACTAATTTCTTTTAGTCATAGAATGGCATTGAGCTTAAGACTATAACCTGTGATGCCAAAAAATTGAGGTGAGCATGTAGTTTATCCTCAACTTTCCATGTAATTCTCCCTTCCAAAGATTAAGTCCCCTTTTATCAAGCCAAATGGCCCATCAGGGCCAGCTAGTCGAAAGAAGAGAACCGTGGTCAGACTGACTAGGTTGGCTCAAGAAATGCTAAGAGCTTTTATGAAGAATAAAGCAATGAGTTAGTTTCTATGTGGTTCCTCTAAAAAATTCAGCAGTAAGGGGGTCACTACCTCGAGAATCGTGATAACAACTCTAACCCATCAGGAAAACTTAACTATAGTTTTATAAAAATTGCCCCTCCATGAAGAATCAATTACATGCGTCTCAAGGGTTGAAAAATCATCAAAAGGAGAGGTGCCTTCAACATATAAATAGGGAGCTTGGGGAAAAGAAAAGAAACTCAATCACTTGATTTCAATGAGTCCTTCTCATAGGCAAAATGGTTGAGAAACGAGTGCGCTTCAATACACTTATGGATGCGTTGAATCCCATGTGTGTTTTAGACTCCTGATAGCTTCGGTGGTGAGAGACCACCAGTCCCTACAGACTGGCGCATTCTTTATACAGACCGATGGGGTGGTTAGTCTTGTCATTTTGACACTTACGCAACGCTTTCTGGGTCGTTACATAACTATGGCTCAATATTATACCAGAGGGTTAAGAGGAAGGGTTGACAAGAGGATTTTGGGGGGTTTTTGGGGAAGATAATCACTAAGGGTTCCAACCCCATGAGACTTACGGATACATTTGGGAGGGAAGGATATGACCTCAGGCAGCACGGTTGGAAGGCGCCTCCATCATTTATCAGTCCCCATTGCGAGACATTACTTGCAGCCTTGTGTCAGCACCATGTAATTGGGGGTGCATAGTCGGCCGTTCCTGTGAATCTAGCTGTGAGAAATACTATCTTCATTCTATCTGCATTGTATTATCAAAGACCCTTAATTTTGCCCCATGTATTTAGAGGGTCAAAAACATATCTGAAGTTAATCAATGTTAGTTGATTAATTAACCGCCTAGGGCATTAATGTAATTTTCTGGTAACCTAATTGATTCATCACATGTGTAAAGCCATATGCTCCATCCCATCCACTTGTGAGTTTTATTATGTCAAATTTATATTCATATCAATCCTCTTGTAAATTTAATCCATGATTCATCCCTCGTGTCCCTCATCTGTTAGGAAATAAGGGATAAAATATGCAGAATAATCCCTCACAGAATCGCAACAGTAGAAACTAATATGCAGAAATTATTACAGATCTCAAATAAAATTGCAGAATAAATAACACAACACAAGAGACAGTATTTAACATGGTTCACCCAATTTGGGCTACGTCCACCAAGAATCACTTGCTCAGATTTTATTACAAGCCACCACTCTCTCAATACAATACCCAGATCCGTTTGGAGCTATGCTCAACAAACTCTACAGAATTCACACCCGAATTCAAAACACATCTGCAATACATTTGCTTGTATATCTATCATATGCATAAGACCATATAAATAGACAACTGCTTAAGCAGTTTTACAAAACCGTGGGTATCAAAACCATGGGCAAAACCCGTCCCATAAACCTATGGGTCAAAAAACTCACCCATATGAGAAAAGCACGTTTCTCGATATTTCGGGTGCAATTTTTCGAGGCCAAAAAAATTTACGCCTAAATTTTTTTTTTTCAGGGGGTTGCGCCCCCAAACCCCTGCTACTGGGGGCTGTCGCCCCCGGACCCCCGCTCGGGGCCATGCCCGGCCCCGAACCCCGGCGAGGATACATGAAAAGTGTACAGTACTCTTAGTGTACAGTCTTCAACACTTTCACACATGAAAACAGGCTCCACAACCTAACAATCTCCCACTTGGAGACTAGTTTTCCTCTGAGCAAGCTTCTCAACCCTTCACTAGTTTCTGTGAAGACCAACCAAAGCTGAACACAACTTTAGTTTTTCCCTTGTGACCACCTTGGTCATCATGTCTGCAGGATTCTGACTGGTATGAATCTTCTCCAACTTCAACTTCTCTTCCTCCAAAGCTGTCCTAATGAAATGGTACCTTAACTGTATATGCTTCGTCCTAGAGTGGAAAGCAGAGTTCTTAGCTAGGTGTATAGCACTCTGACTATCACTATGCAGCTTACATTCCTCCTGCTTATGCCCCAACTCCTCAAGCAATTGTTGTAACCAAATCATCTCTTTGCTTGCCTCTGTGGCAGCAACATACTCAGCCTCCGTGGTTGACAAAGCCACCAACTTCTGTAGTCGTGAAATCCAGCTCACTGTTGTCCCACCTACAGTGTAAATATAACCTGTCGTGCTCCTCCTGCTGTCTACATCTCTAGCCATGTCTGAATCTACATAACCACGTAAAGTGGTGTCTGATCCATTGTAGCACAAAACTATCCCCATGGTCCCTCTCAAATACCGAAGGATCCACTTTACTACTTGCCAATGCTCTTTACCTGGATCACTCATAAATCTACTCACAGCTCCCACTGCATGGGCAATATCAGGCCTAGTGCACACCATAGCATACATCAAACTACCAACTGCTGATGAGTAAGGTACTTGGACATCTGGTTTCTTTCCTGCTCTGTCTTGGGACACTGCTCCTTTGATAACTTAAAATGGCCTGCCAAAGGAGTCCCAACCGGTTTAGCATCTTGCATGTTAAACCTATCCAATACCTTCTTAATGTACTCTTCCTGAGATAAAGTTAGCTTCCGTTCCTTCCTATCCCGAGTTATCCTCATACCAAGGATTTTTCTGGCTGCCCCCAAATCCTTCATATCAAAGGATTCACTTAGCTGTTTCTTGAGTACTTTTATTTCCTGCATGTTTTTACCTGCAACCAACATGTCATCTACATACAAACACAGGATAATATAACTTCCATCCTCAAATTTCTTTGTATACACACAATGGTCAGAATGACATCTAATATAACCTTGCTCCATCATGAAGCTATCAAACTTCTTATACCATTGACGTGGAGCTTGTTTCAGGCCATACAAGCTCTTCTTCAGTTTGCACACCATCTCCTCTTTACCTTTGACTTCATATCCTTCTGGCTGCTGCATATATAGCTCCTCCTCCAAATCACCATGGAGAAATGCAGTCTTTACATCTAACTGTTCTAAGTGCAAGTCTTCTGCTGCTACTATTCCAAGAACAGTTCTGATAGAAGTCATTTTTACTACAGGAGAAAAAATCTCATCAAAGTCTATACCTTGTTTCTGTGCAAACCCCTTGACCACCAACCGGGCCTTATATCTTTTCTTTCCTCCTTCTTCATCTTTAACTCTGTACACCCACTTGTTCTGCAATGCTCTTTTGCCTTCCGGTAGCTTCACCAAATCCCAAGTCTGGTTCTCCATGAGAGACTTATGCTCCTCATCCATGGCTTGCTCCCACTTCTTACTGGCATCTACCTGCATTACTTCATCAAAGCTCTCTGGCTCTCCACTATCAGCGAGTAATAAATAATAAAGAGAAGGAGAAAAACGTTCAGGTTCTTTTCTTACCCTAGAAGACCTCCTCACTATAGGAGTTTGGGGTTCCTGTTGAGTAGGTTCCTGAACTGATTCATGGGTCACTTTCCCATCCAAAAGATCCTCTACCACTGCATATTCTTTCTTGGATTCTTCCCTATTTTCCTGCAACTATTGCTTATACATGAATTTCTCATTAAAGACCACATCCCTAGACCGAATGATTTTCTTGTCCTTAATACTCCAACATTTAAATCCAAATTCATCACCACCATAACCAATGAAAGTAAATTTTTTTGATTTAGCCTCTAGCTTGGTCCTATCATCCTTGTCTATATGAACAAACACCTCACATCCAAAGAATCTAAGAAATGAATAATCAAATTTCTTACCGGACCAAGCCTCCTCAGGTATGCCTCCATCCAAGGCACTTGAGGGTCCTCTGTTTATCAAGTACACAGCTGTGCTCACCACTTCTGCCCAAAAAGAAAGAGGCAGTCCTACATGTAACCTCATGCTCCTAGCATGTTCCATTATTGTTCTGTTCATCCTTTCTGATACCCCATTCTGCTTTGGAGTTCCTGGAACCATCTTTTGCCTGTGGATTCCATTCTTAGAACAGTAATAATCAAATGCATTGCTGCAATACTCCCCTCCATTATCTGATCTGAGACATTTTAGCTTAAGACCTGTTTCATTCTCTACCAAGGCTTTCCATTTAACAAAAGTGTCAAATACATCAAATTTGTTTCTAATACAATAAACCCAAACTTTCCTTGTTACATCATCAATAAAAGTAACATAATAACTTGAACCCCCAAGAGATGATACCTGAGCCGGTCCCCACACATCAAAATGTACCAGCTCTAACTTACTCTCTTTCTTCGTAGGTCCAACCTTGAGAAACCTTACTCACTTCTGTTTCCCATATATGCAGTTCTCACAGAAATCCAAACCTATTTCTATATATCCAGGAAAATTCTTCTTTATGATGTTCATGCCCTTATGGCTCATATGACTGAGCCTATAGTGCCATAATGTTGTATCTACATCTGAAGCCACAAGATTACAATCATTAGTACTATCAGTGGTTAAATACAAGGTTCCAACCTTCTTAGCTCTTGCCACCACAAGAGCACCCTTGGTAACCTTCCAAGAGTTAGCTGTAAATATCACAGTAAAACCATCACTTCCCAATTACCCTGCCGATATCAAGTTTTCTCCTTGATGTAGGCACATGTTTGACATCTTTCAATAGCCATGTATTCCCATTCTACATCTTAACCTGAATAGAACCTTTTCCAACTATGTTGCAAGGCTCATCATCACCAAGAAAAATATGCCCAAAATCCCCTTGAACATAATCAACAAAATAATGCCTATGTGGAGAAGCATGGAAAGAAGCCCCTAAATCTAAAACCCAAGATTCAGTAATATTGTGTAAAGAAATAATCAAATCATCCTGACATACATTACCCGTTGCCACATTTTCCTCCTTGTTTTCTTCCTGTTGTTTCTTCTTATCCTGAAGCTCCCAACAGTCCTTCTTTGCATGCCCAGGATTTCCACAATTCCAGCATACAATCTTGTTCTTGGATTTTGACCTTGCCCAATCTTTTGATTTTCCATGGTTTCCTCTATTCTTCTGTCTCCCTCTAGTTTCCACTGTCAAAGCATTCCCTGAAGTAGAAGATTCCCCAGAGCTTTTTCTTCACATTTCCTCGCTTAGAATCACCCCTAAAACATCCTCAAACTTCAACTTTGAGTTAGCTGGAACCGAGTTACTTACCGCCATTACCAGGCTATTCCAACTCTTAGGTAAAGAGCACAGAATTAATAAAGCCCTAACTTCTTCTTTAAATTCTATTGTAACCGAAGCTAGCATATTCACTACTGTTTTGAAATCATTTCAATGATCTGCTACAGAACTATTCTCAGACATCTTCATATTAAACAACTTTTTCATTAAAAATATCTTATTAGAGGTAGAGGGTTTTTCATACAACTTCCCTAATGCATCCATTAGATATTTTGTAGTCTTTTCCTTTGAAACATTAAATAATACCGAAGATGCAAGACATAACCAGATTGTCCCAAGTGCTTTCCTATCCAGAAAATCCCATTCCGCATCTGTCATACTCGAGGGTTTGTTCACCTTCTCAGACAACGGAGTATAAAGATCCTTCTGATAAAGGTAATATTCCATCTGCATCTTCCAAAGATTAAAATTCTACCCGTTGAATTTGTCAACCCTAGATCTTCCTTCATCTGCCATAGCTCCCACTCAAGCTAAAAACTTTCCCTATGATTCAACACTTCAGAAAACCAAACCTCGCTCTGATACCAATTGTTAGGAAATAAGGGATAAAATATGTGGAATAATCCCTCACAGAATCACAACAGTAGAAGCTAATATGTAGAAATTATTACAGATCTCAAATAAAATTACAGAATAAAATAACACAACACAAAGAGACAGTATTTAACGTGGTTCACCCAATTTGGGCTATGTCCACCAGGAATCACTTTCTCAGATTTTATTACAAGCCACCACTCTCTTAATACAATACCCAGATCCATTTGGAGCTATGCTCAACAAACTCTACAGAATTCACACCCGAATTCAAACACATCTGCAATACATTTTCTTGTTTTTCTATCATATGCATAAGACCATATAAATAGACAACTGCTTAAGCAGTTTTACAAAACCATGGGTATCAAAACCATGGGAAAAACCCATCCCATAAACCTATGGGTCAAAAAACTCGCCCATATGAGAAAAGCATGTTTCCCGATATTTCGGGTGTAATTTTTTCGAGGCCAAAAAATTTTACGCTTAAATTTTTTTTTTCAGGCGCACAGCCCCCGAACCCCTGCTACTAGGGGTTACCGCCCCTGGACCCCCGCTTGGGGCCCGGTCCGGCCCCGAACCCCGGAGAGGATATATGAAAAGTGTACAGTACTCTTAGTGTACAGTCTTCAACACTTTCACACATGAAAACAGGCTCCACAACCTAACATCAAGACATGGATCAAAACCATATATCAAAGGTCCTAGCTATGCTTTTTTTATTACAAAAATTTTACAGACCCATCCCTTAGACATGATAACATGCCTACAATCCTCTAATGAGAACCTAACTCCTAAGGCCTCCTAGTATTTTTTGTAGATATTTTCTCTCTTCATACTATATGTCCTCCATTTATGTCTTCCTCGATGTCTCTTCTTTACTTCCAAGCATATCTCTTTATAGCACCAACCCCCACCACCATGCCTTTTCTCAGGATTAGATTGGATGCAAAGTGTCCATGTGGTCCTTCAATGGTGCATGATTATTTTGTTCTAAGCTTTCCACTTTCAGTAGTGATGTGTTCCTATGAATATTCCATGCATGGAATATTTTTTCCTTGGCCACCAAGTCTCTAGGCTAGCACCTTCTCTTTTCAACATGCCTTGTTGGGTCACATTTTTCCTCAAGTTCCTTCATAATGCTGAATATGGCTAAGTATTTAGACCCTACGTATTGCCTTACATGTGTGCCCTAGTTTCTCCTAAACCCTTCTTAAACCCTTGTCTTGTGCAGTTTTCCCCGCATGCCTTTCTTCCTATTGAAGCCACGTACTCACGCGCCCTTTGGTACTTACCCAATATTTTGAGACCCAACATCACCCCACACTAAGCTTGTTCTCCATCCTTGGAAACTTACTGCCCCTTCAAAGAATAACAAATTGTGGGATCTAGAAAATTTGAATGAAGATTTAAAGAATGGAAGAATGAAAAATAGAAGAAATGAAATAATCAAAGATCTTGCTACTACTGGAATAGGAGTGGGAACTCCTTCCTTATTGTCACCTCGATCTTTTCCCTGGTGTCCACTTCACCCTACTCTTGCTGAAATAGGTCACCCACTAGAGCGCTTACCTCCTCATAAACTTAGTTCACCTCCCTTAGCGTTCAACGTATCAACAATCCCTTCAAGTTGTTTGCTAAGGTCATCTAGTGCATCCATTCTATGGGTGATCTGGGGATACACCTCCTTAATCCAGTTCTTGATCTAATATCGTAAGGTTTCAATTTCTTCCATCTTCTTTTAAACCTTGGCTAGGATCTTATCCCGTTCTTCCCTATTCCCCTTATTCTTCTCTTTGTATTCCTTCAGACCTGCCTCATGTGTAGCAACTAGTATACTTGTTACCTTGTCTTTGCTAGTGCAGTTATCATACATAGCCTCAGCCATTTGTGTGGAAATTTGTATAGCAGAAAGGAGCCCATAATATCATGTCACTGTCTCCCTAATCTTCTGCTTCTCTTCCTTCTTTTGGCACGATAATACCTCTTCTACTGATTCTAGAGTGAGCGGTTGTCGCTCCATGGTAAGGATGTGGGTTAAGTACTCCAAGCATTACAACATTTAATTGTATTTCTTCTCAGGCGTTACTAGCTCTGGGTTTTTCAAAGTGATGGTGTCTATGATAATTTCAATCTTATTTCACACCTCACACACATTTTCCTTCTCCTCCCTCAGTTCACACCTTAACTATGCACTGATCAAATCTTCCTGCTTCAAATCCTTGCTCTTCTGAATAAGTTCCTCCTTTTTCCTCTCTAGTTCTTCCTCTAGGAACATTACTTTGTCATTCTTTCTGAAGAGTCTTACCTCAACCTAAACCGATACCTTGTTGAGGGCATTACAAAATTTCTCATCGGATATCTATTGAGTGTTTATTAGGGGATTCACTCCCTTGGTCTTTTGTACCTTCATCAGTGCCCCTTTGTTAACTTAAAACTAGGGCTCATCAACATGAGACTCAAAAACTCAATATAGCATCTTCCTTGTTTGTGGGTTCGTGCCTTCTTCTTCAAATGAAGACTATGCAAGGATTTGGTCTATGGGCATGGTACTCTAGAACTACATGTGTAATACCTTACTTGGATTGTTTATATAACTCATTCCCTGCTCCTGCACTACTGCCACACTCTTTCCTCTTGTGTGTGCTACATTTGAAAAGCTTACCAGTCAGCTGGGATCTCCGCCAATGCTCCCATGCTATTTTCCTACACTTTCCTCCTCTATCTCCTTGAGCACCTCCTCAGCACTACACTCCACTTCCTACTCTACCAAATCCTTTATTATGCCCACTACTTCTCTTTCTGTAGCCTCTTTTATCTGCTCCTTGGGTAGGATTGGGGTCCTTTGATCCTTTGTATTCAATTACTCACTCTCCCCTTTTCCTTGAGCGCCTTCCTCTTCCTCATCTTTTTCTTCATTTCCCTCATCCTCGGAGTCTTGCACATCATACATAGGATGGTCCTGAGCATCTTCATTCTCGTCATCATCTCTTTCAACTTTTTAGGCCTCCAATATCTTAATTCCTTCTAAGTCTACCTTCTCCACTACCTTATACCTCTTCCTAACTAGTGATTCCAGTATAGGAGACTCTTTCTTCTCTTCTTCTTCAACAGGAAACTCCTTCCTTGGCAATTCTTCTTATGCAGGAGGTTCTTCTTACTCTGACACCTCTTCCTCATGTGATTTCTCAATTTCCTTAATGGGGGAATTATTCCTCCATGCATATGTGCTTGGCTTCGCACTTAACTCCTATGCACCCAAAGATTGTGTTGTTTGCACACTTGTTTCCTTCTTCTCTGGCACTTATTCTCTTTCCCTCTTCCTTGGTGTGGCCTTCTTCTTCCTGATGGGTTCTCCTGGGATGGGGACATAATTCTCCAAGCAGGAACCCTTCTCATACTTGGATCTGATTTGTAGTTATACCCTTGTTTTGGTCCTTCTAGTAATTGGCAGTATCACAGGTTATGTCATGCGCACCTCATGGGAGACATACTTCTCCACATAAGCATGCTTTTTAGGGTATACTAGCTTCCTTTGTAGGTCACGACAATCTTGATCCACTCCGCTGAGGTCAAACCTTAGTATTTTGGCATCCTTAAAGTAGTTGACCCCTACTTGGAAATATTACGTGGTGAAGGGGAAAGGTAGTTTACACCATGGGCTCTTGGTCCCATTTGTCAACTTGAATCTACCAATGCAGAAGTACTAGTATACAAAAAATTCAGCTTCTCCCTGCACTAGCACTGGTAATTGTTCAGGTATCCTCCATTCAGCCCTAAAAGCATCGCGCATCCTCTTATACCATATCTCCAGGCAGTGGTTGTCATGGTATCACAAGTGTATTTTTCAAATCTTTGTACGAGGGAAGGATCTTCATCTATATATTAGTATATAAACTTCTTTGGCCCATCAAGCACTCCAATTTCTAAGGAAATGATGGTGAGGAGGAAATTGCCAAACATGATCTTCTCTCCTTTGTGCATGACACTGATGATTTCTTCTGCAATGAAGGCAGATAGGTTATAGATGGTTCCTTTCAAAAAAATTCGGCACACATTCAACCAGGCCTTGTTTATCTGTTTCCACCCTTCTTTTCCATTCAAATTGGATACCAAGTGCATGGCTATCCTCATTACTAGATCAGAGATATCTGAGATATCGAAATAGTGTGAGCTCTTTTTATAATCATAAGCCTGGACTATCTCCTTAATGGCTTCCTTGTCCTCCAAGTCATCATCTAGCAGATCCCCTTCATAGACAAGGTACGTAAACTTAGAGATTGGTTGATGGGTTATGCACATCCTTCGGCCTGTGAAGTAGAAGTGATCCTCGTGTACGGGTGACATCAACCATTAGTACAATTACTTGGGTTTTCCAAATTAGGGAAACTCATAAAGTTGTAGTAACCTGACCTTCTCTAATTTTACCTTCACTTCATCGCTGTAGATTGGCATCCCTTCTGGTGTCCTTTTGTCTATCAAGCGAACTAGTTATAATGCCATCTCCTTCTCTTTGGTGCTCGTGAAACAGTTGTAATCACTTACTGCCATCTTCAGTACATGGGATACCCATTCTTTTTTGAGAAATATGTTGTCTGGGTATTACATCTCTGCATACCACTCCTCGTTGAAACCATTAAAAAGATCTTGTTTCCCTTTTCCCTTACCCTTCTTCAATGAAATGCTTTCCTTCTTTGGTGTCATCTCCTTGTTAGGTTATTAAAAACTCATCCTTGCTCCATTTCCTTGCTCTGCTAAAATTTTTTGCTTCCTTCGTGAAAAATCCCCTTACTCTTGTGCCCTAGCTGTAGAACCCTAACCTTGGAAAAATCCTTCCTTCCATGAGATGACGTAATTTCTTACAGGTTTCAAAAATTCCAACAACCCTCTCCTTTATGCTCATGTACTTGTTCTTCCACCCTGGTTTGTAAATCACACTAGTCACGCACTCAAATCTTCACAATCTCCTTTCGTGCAACTTCTCAAGGATGTCATAGTTCGCAAGAGCTCTTCTTTATCATAAATGTAATGTAATAAAAATGTATCCCAACCTTCTACTTATATCTTTTCACTCATCTCCCGTAATAAATGATATGCTAGCTACTAATGTACTTTTGTAATAAAGGTGGATTTTTCCACTAAATCCCACCCTTAAGCGTTCTTACCTTCATGCCCAATTCTACGTGAAAAATCTCTACAACCTTCTAGCATGCAAAAATTCTTACTGATTGAAAATCCCCACGTGCGTTCTTGCAGTGCTGAAAGTACTTCTTTTGTCCTTAACTTGATTTTTTCCCTCGCCTACCTCATATTGTTCCTACACTTCTCATCCTTTATACATTGTCTTCGTAAAACTATCCTGACACCAAAATTCCTTTTCCACCTTTTCTATGTGTGCTCTTTCACACTACATGTTTTTCATCCTTCAATCTGGGCTATATCCTTCAATCTGGGCCATCGAAGAAAAACTTCCACTACTAGCTTCCATTTTTCTTTGCATTACTACACCCCACACAAAAATAGATGTGTGGTCCTTTGCGCATAGACAACCTTTCAAAAATAATACTTGTCTGCTGACGCATAAGGACCACAAAACAACAACCCAATAAGAAAGGAACAAGAAACGTGAAAGGGAAAAACAAGGAAAAGAAATGCATAAAAGGAAATCCTAGGCTAAATGGAAATACTACCTTATTTACAAACACAAGGAAGACTTATTTATAATAGGGCTTCAACCTAATCCCATTGAAATGGCCTAGTAACTGTGTTCCATCAAGTGCTTGTAACTGGAAAGCACCTGAATCAAGGATATACAAGATGATATATGATCCTAACTAATGGAATTTCAGTTTCCCAGATTGGCGCAGAAACTTGGAATCATATAAAAAAACCATCTACCCAACCTTGAATTATTTGTTTTTAATATGGTGATCATGCCATGCTTTCTATCATGCCTTTTCAATCTTCTGACTCCATCTATCAAGTGATAACCTTTCATCCAACTACATTAATCTCTCCATGCACTCTTGAATTACTTATTCATCAGCTAACCCTGTTGTGCGCCCAATACACAGCGATGGTAGCATAAATTCAACCGATAAAATAGCCTCTGTGCCAAACACCAACTGAAATAGTGTGGCCTTGTTCAATTTCTTGTAGGTTTTCCTATATTCCCATAGAATGGATGATACCTTGTCATCCCAATCTTGTCTTCCCACATAACATTTTTTTTTAGTGTGTGACTTAGAATTTTGTTAAACACATCAGTAGTTCCATTAGCTTATGGGTGATATGAGGTAGTCTTATGATGGGCCACCATGAGCTCTACCAACAAAACACTGACTGTTTGATTCAAAAATGTGTACCCCTGTCACTAGTCAAGCTTAAAGCAATCCATTGTAGGCGCTGCCTCCAACCACCCTTTTAAGTTCTCATTGCAAGTGATGATATAGTGTGAACCGGTCCTTCGTGCGATGGGTGAAGTTGGTCCTACAAAATTAGTTTCCCATTTTTCAAATAGTTATGCACTGGCTATTAGCCTCAAGGGATTTTCATCCCTTATTCCTGGCTTACCAAGGTGCTGGAAATGGTCACAGGCCTTGCAAAACTCAATGCAATGCTGGTATATACTTTCCCACCAAATCCCTTCCAAGAGAATATTTCACACTACAACATTTCCTACATAGTGTCCTCCTACAATCCCACCATGTGCTTCCTCCATGATTGTAACGTGCTCATGTTTTAACATGCATTGGCACATAACCTCATCATGACCTAACTTTCATAAGTCTCCACTAATTAGCATGTATGGTGTGATGCATATAGCTAACTATTTACTTTCCAATTTTTTCATTCCTTCTGGCACCACACCTATTTTGAGAAACACAACATTATCTTCTAAGTCAGATGGCATGTGCCACAACCTAAATAGTTGTACGTTTGGCATAACATCCTCAATGCTCTTTGTGTCCTCCCCTGAGTCAATTGTTGACAAATGGTTAGGCCCTGAGTTAGTCTTTCCTCATTTCACAACAACTGTAAACTCAAATTCCTAAAACAACGAGACCCACCAACATATGCACCCTTTCACAACGGGCTTCTTCACCAAGTACTTCAAGGCCATATGATCTATGTAAAATATGAAGGGTGTTTCTAGTAGATACTACCTAAACTTATGCAACACATAGATTATCGAAAGTGCTTTGTGCTTAGTAGTGGTGTAGTTTTTTTCTACTCATGTCAACTTCCTACTTGTAAAGAAAAGGCAGTGTTCAAAAATTCCTTCTCCATGTTGTGCTAATATTGCTCCAATGGTTTTCCCTGAGGCATCAACATGCATGTGGAAAGGTTTATCCCAAGAGGGAAACTGTAATATGGGCACAGTGACAAGTCTATCCTTTAAATTGTCAAACGTCGTCTGTTGCACCTCTCCCTGATGAAAGGCACTCTTTTGTTTTAGTAACTTCTCTAATGGTGTGGTGATTTTGGCATATCCCTTTATAAAATTTTAGTAGTATATTGTATGCCCAAGGAATCTGTGCACTACGCTTTAACTGGTAGTCTCCCCCAACTCCACAATAACAACTTTGGAGGGATCCACTAGAAAACCTTCCTTACATATGATATGCCCCAACAGAGTCCCAAATGGAGTAGAAAAAACACACTTCTTGATGTTGAGGGATATCCTCAAATTGTCACAACGGTCTTTCACTAGTCCATACATCGTCCAATCTTCAAGGTAGACCTAAAGGAACTTATGGATAAAATCCTGAAATTCCTAGACCACTTTGTGTGAAAATACAACAGGCGTTCTTCAATCCAAAAGGCATGACCATATAGGAAAAACTTCCCCATTCAGTGGTGAAAGTTGTCTTCTCTTGGTCTTCTCTAAAAATTCTAACTTGATGGTTTCCTGAGAATCCATTAGTGAAGGAATAGATCTCACACCCAGCTACTCCCTCCAAAATATCTTCGATGAAGGGGGTTAGGAAAGGGTCAATTACACATACTGCATTCAGGTCGTTGTAGTAAACACATATCCATATCCTTCCATCCTTTTTAATGTTGATGACCATGGGGCTTATCCATTATGATTCCTCCACAACTTCAATGATGCCTGAAGAAATCATTTTATCTATCTCCTCCTTAACCTTGATGTGAATATTTAGATTCATTCAATAAGGCCTCTTCCAAATTGGGCACACACCTTCTTTCAAATTGTTTTTTATCTCCCCTAAGGAGTGGTGAAATCCTTTAAGCTCATGGTACCCATGTGGAAATAAATCCTGAAACTCACATAATAGATCAATGATCTTTGAGACCTCCTTCTCTGACTAATAGTCTCCAATAGTGGCCTCCTTACATTCATCCTCCTAACCAATGTTAACCTTCTTTATTTTCAGGGGTTCATGGTATGCGTGCGCTTGCTTATCAACACTATCAATAAATTTGCACGTACCTTTAGTATAGTTAACATCCAAACTCTCCATTTCTTCACCATCTATCATGTAGACCATATTTTCCTTTTCTTTCTCCATACACACATGCTCAATTTATACCTCTTTTGACTCTTTTTCTTAAAAGTTCATTTCCAAACCACGTTCACCAAATAACTCTAGTATTCCATATTTTTCAATGGCACTATCTCCCATCGTTAGGTGCTTAAAAACCCATAACACCTATCCATTGATGGTTTAAAACTCTGATATTCGAAATCCTAAAGAAGGTCATCCATAAAATCCTACCAATTTCCTATTTGACGACGACACATCTCAAAGTGAATATACCATGTGCACACGTAGCTTTGTAAGGTGGAATAATAATTTTGTACCCATAAAGAAGTTGGCAAGGCCTCTTTGCCTTCCATCCAAATTTTCTCACATTCTTGGACGTGAAATGAGGCAGATTCCTTCCCATGGTAGTCTTTTATTGTAGTGGGTGCATTGCTTTAGGAGAACCTAACAAATAACTTGATTCTTACCTTGCTCCATTCTAGAAGGCTATCGTGGTGTGTTGCCCACCAACGCGATACGGTCCCAAATAAGCTATAGCTGAGCATCCCTCTTCTTTTGATCTCATTTTTCCATTGAGCATTTATTTCTCATAATAAATCATCAGGGTTATACCCTCCAGAGTAACTCAGTAACTTCTTCTGTCCTAGGTTCTTGACTTGGCACACCTTTGTCGCCCTTGTCACAGAGTCTCTTAACTAGCACTTAATTAAATCATATGTCTTGTGCACCCAATTGTCACATCCCACACTAATTATATCACTCATGGAATAAGCATCTTCAAACTAAATAAATCCCTCTTTAGGGTGAATCACCTTAGGATCCTTGATAGATTGCACATAGATCCTGTTAAGAACTTCTTCTCCCAAGGGCTCAGTATATGGTTCTGATTTTTTATTGGTTAAGGGGATGATGATCTACTTCTCATTTTCAAAACTTATGCATCCCTTATTGAACCTTAGGTCAGTATTATTCTTGTAACAACAGGGGTACCCAAGTAACGCTGGAAAGTTGTCAGCCTCGGCTAGCACCAAGACTTTGAAATCCCTAGTGAAAGTTTCCCCTTTGATAGTGATACCAGGATCCTTTAAGACACCAATGGACATTTCCTTTATCTTTTTGGCCATATACAACACATTCAAATATGGTTATAATGGGGGCCTTCCCATTTTTTGACATCTAGCTAGAGTGAGAACATTGACCTCTATGCCTATGTCAATCAAAATATTGTTCAAAATCCACCCATCTACAACAACATTCAAGATAATATCCTTGTCATAATCAAGGCTGTGGGGAGGAAGGTTGGCATGAAGAACATGCCTCTAACACCCTTCTCCAGCATGATGTACCTTCTCCTATAACCATTTTCTTAGTAAGGGGATGATATTCTCTTTCCTCAACATTTTACATACTTCTCTAACCTCATCTAGATCCTTTTGTGGAGCCCCAACATTCCTCCTTTGCTCTGATGATCTTGACTTCTCTTTGAGGAACTTGATCTCTCCTTGTAGGCTTCGAATCACATCAATGGTTTCTTGATACACTTATTTCTTATGAGTAGGATCTGGATACTTTCCATGCATCACCTCTTCTCTAATAACCAGTAGTATTTTCCTTGGTATATCCCTTGCGCATGCATCTCACGTCGCAACTAGTATAGGCTCTAGTTCCGACTTGCATGCCACTCTTAACATCCATTGTGAATCATCCTTCCTCATGCTTAAATTCACAAGACCTTTTTCCTTTCATTTTTTTGGCTCATATGTTCAAATAGCTCCAGGTGCTCCTCATACTTATGCTTCTCCCCACACCAATAGTATTTTAGCAGATCAGGGCATTCACACTTATAGTATTCCATAGATCCACAATTGTAAAAGGTTCCACACGAGAACTCACTTTTTCCTCCACGCTTACCACAACCACGAAATCCTCCTCAGAAACCTCTTCCACACATCCCTCCATCCACGTGCCCTTCATAGTGACAACCATCATCCTTGGATTTGTTCACGAGGTTGGTCTGACACACACCAATATCAATGGCTTCATGTATCTGGTCAATCAATCTACAATCCTTGTTGTCATGGGTAGTAGAGCTACAGATCTTGCAATAACAAGACACGTTCTTACAGATCGCACACTGCAGACATGGAAATCTACTTGCATCATTATCTCCATGGAAAATTTCACAGTCCACCGTCATATCACATACCGATCTCTGGGGACAATTTTCCTCTGTATTCCCCTCTACCTCACAATCCATGCACCATAGACCACTACGAGTCTCATGTGCCAAGTTCATAGATAGATTCTCTAGTTGCTTCACCATTGCATAAATATAAGCCTCAAGGAAGTGGCTAACACCGGTATCCATGCTTCGGACAACCTCGGCATGCAGGGTAGCCTCTAAGGCCTCACACGGGTCTGTGAAAGTCTTGTGCGAAAGTGCTCTCCTAAATGGTGTAATCAATCCCCCAAAAAACCACTAAGCATTCATAGAGGGGTGAATATCATAGGATATATTTTATAAGAGAGTTTTAAAACACGCGTCCTATTCCCACACACTCTCTACCATTCCTTGTTGGATATCCTTTAGTGTTTTGATGCTCTCTAGTTCAAACTCGGGGATATGAAATTCAGCCAAGAAAGTATTCTGCAATGCAATGTAATCTACCACTATCTAATGGGGGTCATACTTCTGTTACAAACTATGCATGCATCCTTGCAACATTTTTGAAAACTAACATTCCTTTTTCTCCAAGGTAGTGATCCCCTTTGCATGCCATAACAATTCAAACTTGTGTACATACTCTGCAACATTCTCAACACCTTTGTAGTATGGTAGGTACAAAGACATCTCAAAAAATACTTGCTGAGGCAGTTGAGGTCCTTGTTTTCCTAACCCAAAACCTTGATTTCCTTTGGTGTTACCTCCACCACTAAATCCACTAGATCCACTAGGTCCTGTCCCTCATGACCCACCAAATCCTCTAGATCTGCCAGGTACACTAGTTCCTCCATCTCCTATACCACTAGATCCACCTCATGTAGTTGGTAAAGAGCTTGAAGTGGTCGCGCCTAACATTCCCAATGTCCCACTGAACTTCTCACCAATAGTTTTTGATATTTCACCACTACCATATGTGTGTCCCATGCTACTCTTAGATGCAATACCAAATATTTTCCTACTCACACTTTTCCCAAACGTCATTCCAAACAATATTCCTCTAAACACAGGAAATGATTGTTCAGCGATAGATGTACCAAATGAGAAATTATATCTCCTAGGTGTAGATCGACCACTCCCACCGATACCAACTATGTTAGAAATACTTATCTCTTGATTTGGAAGAATAAGAACCATGGGTTGGTCACTAGGTAGAATCAAATGCACGTCAATGTATCTCCTTTCTCCAAGTGACAAACGCTCATCAGAATCTGAAGTGATCTCTCTTCCGTGCTTTCTGAGATGGGGTAGTACAAACTTCTTAGGCTTTACTTCCTCCATACAAACCTTAATTCTTTCCCACAACATCGGCCTCCGTAAATTCATCACTCCTATAATATCATGTTGTCTGTCCATCTCCCTTTCATGTGCTTCGTTATACTTAAATCATCTCTCCTCTCTCTCTCTTTCAATCACAATGTCTATCATCTTCCTCCACCCTAGCTTCCTCACCCAATGCTCAGAGAAGTTTATTCTGCCATAGGGAATGCTTCCAAACTTAGTGTAATGAGCATGATATTTATGGTTAAAGGGATTGAATGAAAAAATGATCCTCTAGGTTCCTTTAAGAACTCAAACTCAGCAACCTCAGGACAAGAATATGTAGAAATAGCGTATTCAAGGGTATAACTTGGTAAAACTTAGTTATAACACTCTCTTCTACCAATGATCAAGAACATGCATTAAAGTTAGATCAACATTTTGCAGCCTCTGATATTCATCTTGGGTCCACACACGAGATCTATAGTACCAACTTGATCTAGATGCATACATAGAAATCCGTTCATACAATTCTATTGGAAAGTATAAAAATAAGGTCTCATACATCTCATGATACAAGTGTTCTTCTACCCATTTACGTTCATCAAACTCAGGTCCAATACTAAATCTCTAAGAAATATATTCCTCCATGCTCTTAAACCATGCCTCGACACTATCCAAGGTCAAGTGCTCTGTCATCACGCATCATTCTCACAACAACTTCAAAAATAGTTCCCGACAACAGAACTAAGATGTAGTCATTTTTACCCATCTACTAACTTCTAACCTCGTGTGCATCGGAATATCACCCAGTGGGTGTTGGGCGCTCACCTGAGGCATGCACGGGTGCCAAGACCATTTTTTATGTGAGCATTGTGAGAAGATATTGCCATTTTTTAGAGGATTAGTTGTAGCGAAGTGAATATTCATGTAGAATCACAACATGATCTATCATATCCTCATACCCAATCATTTAATAACATGAGAAACATCATGACATGAAATACAAAGAACAAATTTTCCATAAAATATAAGGAATTGACACTAGGGTTTGTACCCCTGAACCCGATAATTAGAATAGAGCCATATATTTATATTGATCATAGTCTCAACAACTACATTACATTCAAAAGAGTCATATTAGACCAAAAGTATCAATAAATAGATACAAAACATATATCAGAGGTCTTAGCTATGCTTTCTTTATTTCAATTTTTTTACAGACCCATCCCTAGACATGATAACATTCCTACAATCCTCTAATGAGAACCCCAACTCCTAGGGCCTCCCAGTATTTTCTGTAGAGCTTCAATCTCTTCATACTATATTTCCTCCATCTATGTCTTCCTTATTGTCTCTTATTTTCTTCCAAGAATCTCTCTTTATAGAACCAACCCCCACTGTCATGCCTTTTCTCAGGAGTAGATTAGATGCCAAGTGTCCATGTGGTCCTTCAATGGTGCATGTTTATTCTGTTTTAAGCTCTCCACTTTCTGCAATGATGTCTTCTTAGGAATATTCCATATCTAGAATATTATTTCCTTGATCACCAAGTCTCTAGGTTGGCACCTTATCCACTCGGCATTCCTAGTCAGGTAACTTTTTTCCTCAAGTTCCTTTACAATGCAGAATATGGCTAAGTCTATAGACCTTATGTATTGCCTTACGCGTACACCCCATTTTCTCCTAAACCCTTCTTAAACCCTTATCATGCGCACTTTTCCCCACGCACCTTTATTCCTATTGTATCCACCCACTCACACACCCTTTAGTACTTACCCAATATTTTGAGACCCAAAATATGCACTATGCATTGTGTTCCCTCAAGGATTCACCGATGCCTTAAATATGAACACGAGTGCTCAACATTCACAACTCCCACAGATCTAAACTTCTTTGCCAATTGCAACATGACACACCGCCCTAATCATGTCCTAGCACCCAAATACAAATTAGAGTCATCTGATGAAGCATCTACTAATACATCCATCCCATCATCAAAACTACTAAATGATTTATTCCACCTTGATGTTATGGAACGTCTTTCACTGGGTATGTACCATCTCCTCATGCTTAATTCGCTACCTACACCTAAAATGTATGGTATACTAGATAAAATACTTATGTACAAGCCTAATATAAGATATTTCATCTCTTATGGCCCCTCTTATTTGAAAACAAAACTTTTTTACGAAGGATTCAACCGAACATCATCACAATCCACACATCAACATCATACCATTCCCTTCTTATCAGATTTTAAATCTTTATATAATCAAAGCTTTGCACAAATATATCTCAATCGCTGGGTATGGAAAATATTTGGTTTTCAAAATTGTGAATAGGGAATAAAATATTTAATTTTCCAACACTCTCTTAAACGACACGAGAATTATGTCCTATGATATGAAATTCCCAATACCGAATCATCTACACATACCGCATCTTTATGTATCACAGAGCTAGAACCATTGCCTTCCTCAGAATATGATGATCCCATGAACACTGATGACATTATCTCCATCTCACCTAACATTTTTTAGTCAATAATATTTCCTTAGGACCATTGAATTATCAATCTAACCAGGAAACAAAAAAACTTCCTTTAATTTGGCCAAAAATGATTGAAGAGGATTCACCCACCATCGATATTCTTCAATGTCATGATGATCAAGATATCATCTCCCATTTGGGAGTAGAAGACCATTTCCTTAAAAATTCCTTGCCACCCAACACATAAACCCTTCTCAATGAATCCACCATCAACATTAACTTAGGAACCCCTCAATAATCCTACATAGTTAAGGTCGGTCAGTCATTGAATCGACAAGAATTAAAAAACTTCACTAACTTCTTATCCAAATATAGTCAAGCCTTTTCCTAGTCTTATAGTGATATGATAGGTATCAATCCGAACATCATTGTACATAATTTTGTCACTTATCTAAATGTTAAAATAGGAAAACAAAAACTCTTAAGAATGCATTCCTGTTTGGCTCTCCTTATCAAAGAAGAGTTACAATACTTGCTTTCCAAAAATTTCAGCATACCCATTGACTATCAATAATGGGTTTCTAATATCATACCTATGACCAAATCCTTAGGAAAGTTACGCATTTGTAATGAATTCCAGGATCTCAATCTTTCCTACCCTTAAAATTATTTCCCCCTTCCAAACATCAATCATCTTGTCGATCTAATAGTTGGCCACGAAATTCTCTCTGTTATGGATGGATTTTATGGTTACAATCAAATCCTCATCACCACTGATGACCAACACAAAATATCCTTCATTACCCCTTGGGGAACCCTCTTCTACCACATCATTCCCTTTGAACTTAAAAAATCAAGAGCCACTTATCAAGATGTTATGACATATATCTTCCATGATCTTATCCAAAAAACTATAGAAGACTACATTGATAACCTCTTAGGGAAATCTAAACAATACAAATACCATCTTACCATCCTTGAATTGATCTTCACTTGACTTATTCAGTACTTCCTTCATCTCAACCCTGCTAAGTGTGTTTTTGATGTTCTCACTAGTAAACTCCCAAGGTTCATCGTATCTATCTGAGGTATTGAAGTAGACCCAGCCATAATAAAAGTAATTATTGAAATTCCTCCTTCATTAAACCTTAAACAACTACATAGCCTTCAAGGTAAATTGTAGACTATCTGATGTTTCATATCCCAATTATCTAACCATTGTCAACTGTTTCATCATCTTCTTCACAAGGATGTTGATTTTAGATGGAACCTTACTTGTCAAAAGTATTTCGATGAGCTCAAACACTACCTCTGATCACCGCATGTGCTTATACCTCATCATGAGGGGGAACCATGCTATCTTTACATATCCGCCACAAATCATGCCTTAGGAGCCCCACTCACCCATTGTGATGACCAAGGCCATGAAAAATCCATCTATTACATAAGTCACACATTCTATGAATATTAAACCTTACACCAAAGATGAAAATTTATGTTGCTCCCTGTACTTTGCAACCTCTAAGGTGTGCCACTATCTCCTTAATCAAAAAACTTACATTGTCACTAGCTTTAATCCACTCAAAACCATGCACTCTAAACCATATCACAGTGATCACATAACTCAGTGGCTTATGTTAGGTTGTGGAGCATGTTTTCATGTGTGAAAGTGTTGAATACTATACACTAATAGTACTATAAACTTTCCACAGTTGTCTCGTCGAGGTTCAGGAAAATGTTTTTGGCCTCAAAACAAAACATGCCCGATATACTGGGAAATGTGTTTTTTCTCATATGGGTGGGATTTTTGACCCATAGGTTTATGGGACTATTTTGGCCCATGGTTTTGATACCCACAGTTTTGTAAAACTGCTTAACCAATTGCTTACTTATTTGGTTTTATGCATATGATAGGTATTATGTAACATTACAGATGTGTTTTGAATTCAGGTGTGAATTATGTAGAGTTTTTTAGCATAGTTCCAAACAGATTTGGGTATTGTATTGAGAGAGTGGTGGCTTGTAATAAAATATGAGTAGGTGATTCTTGGTGAACGTATCCCAAATTGGGTGAACCACATTAAATATTGTCTCTTTGTGTTGTTCTTTGATTATTCTGCACTTTTATTTCAGATTTGTAATATTTTCTACATATTAGTTTCTACTGTTGTGATTCTGTGAGGGATTATTCCACATATTTTATCCCTTATTTCCTAACAATTGGTATCATAACCTAGTTTGGTTTGCTAAAGTGTTAAATCACAAGGAAATTTTTAGCTTGAGTGGGAGCTATGGAAAATGATGGAAGATCAAGGGTTGATAAATTCAACAAGCTAAATTTCATTCTTTGGAAGATGCAGATGGAAGATTACCTTTATCAGAAGGATCTTTATATTATGTTGTCTGAGAAGGTGAACAAAACCTCAAGCATGACAGATGTGGAATGGGATTTACTAGATAGGAAGGCACTTGGGACAATCTGGTTGTGTCTTGCATCTTCGGTATTATTTAATGTTTCAAAGGAAAATTCTATAAAAGAACTGATAGATGCATTAGGGAAGTTGTATGAAAAACCCTTTGCTTCTAACAAGATATTTTTAATGAAAAAGTTGTTTAATATGAAGATGTCTGAGAATGGTTCAGTAGCATATCATTTAAATTATTTTAATATAGTTGTAAATATGCTAGCTTTGATTACAATTGAATTTGATGAAGAAGTTAGGGATTTATTAATTCGGTGCTCTTTACTTGAGAGTTGGAATAGCCAGGTAATGGCAGTAAGCAACTCGGTTAGAGCTAACTCAATGTTTAAGTTAGAGGATGTTGTAGGGGTGATTCTAAGTGAGGAAATGAGAAGAAAAATCTATGGGGAATATTCTAATTCAGGGAATGCTTTGACAGTGGAAACTAGAGGGAGACAAAAGAATAAAGGAAGCTGTGGAAAATTGAAAGATCGAGCAAGGTCAAAATCCAAAAGCAAGATAGTATGCTGGCACTGTGGAAAGTCTAGGCATGTAAAGAAGGACTGTTTGGAGCTTCAAGACAAGAAGAAACAATGGGAAGAAAACAAGGAGGAAAATGTGGCAACGGGTAATGTATGTTAGGATGCTTTGATTCTTTCTTTGCACAATATTACTAAATCTTGGGTTTTAGATTTGGGGGCTTCTTTCCATGGCATTCCACATAGGCATTATTTTGTTGATTATGTTCAAGGAGATTTTGGGCATGTGTTTATTGGTGATGATGAGCCTTGCAACATAGTTGGAAAAGATTGTGTTTGGGTTAAGATGCAGAATGGTAATACTTGGCTATTGAAGAATGTAAGACATGTGCCTATTTTAAAATGAAATTTGATATTGGTGGGCCAGTTGGGAGGTGATGGTTGTACTATGATATTTACAATAGACTCTTGAAAGGTTACCAAGGGTGCTCTTGTGGTGGCAAGAGGTAAGAAGGTTGGAACCTTATATTTAACCACTTATAGCACTAATGTTTGTAATCTTGTGGCTTTAAAAGTAGATAAAACATTGTGACACTATAGGATTAGTCATATGAGCCATAAGGGCATGGAGATCATAAAGAAGGATTTTCCGGGATATACAGAAACAAGTTTGGATTAATGTGAGGAATGCATATATGGGAAACAAAATCAATTTTTCTCAAGGTTAGACCTAAAAACAAAGATATTAAGTTAGAGATGGCACATTCTTATGTGTGGGGGGTGGCTAAGGTATCATCTCTTGGGGGTTCAAGTTATTATGTTACTTTTATTGATGATACAAAAAGGAAAGTTTGGGTTTATTGTATTAGAAATAAATTTGATGTATTTGACACTTTTGTTAAATGAAAATCCCTGGTAGAGAATGAAACGGATCGTAAGCTAAAATTTCTCATGTCAGATAATGGAGGGGAGTATTGTAGCAATGAATTTGATGATTATTGTTCTAAGAATTGATTCAACAAGAAAAATATAGTTCCAAGAACTCTGTAGCAGAATGGGGTATCAAAAAGGATGAACAAAACAATAATGGAATGTGTTAGGAGTAAGAGGTTACATGCAGGACTGCCTCTTTCCTTTTGGGTAGAAGCAGTGAGCATAGCTGTGTACTTGATAAACAAAGGACCCTCAAGTTCCTTGGATGGAGGCATACCTGAGGAGGTTTGGTATGATAGGAAATTTGATTATTTGTTTCATAAAGTCTTTGGATGTGAGTTGTTTGACCATATAGACAAGGATGATAGGACCAAGCTAGAGGCTAAATCAGAAAAATGTACTTTCATTGGTTATAGTGGTGATGACTTTGGATATTTAATGTTGGAGTATTAAGGACAAGAAAATCATTTGATATAGGGATGTGGTATTTAATGAGGAAGTCATGTATAAGAAATAGTTACAGGAAAAAAGGGAAGAATCCAAGAAATAATATGCATTGGTAGAGGATCTTCTGGATGGGAAAGTGACACATGAATCAGTTTAGGAACCTCCTCAATAGGAACCCAAAACTCCTATATTGAGTTCTTCTATGGTAAGAAGATAACCTGAATGTTTTACTCCTTCTCTTTATTATTTATTACTCATTGACAGTGGAGAGCTAGAGATATTTGATGAAGCAATGCAGATAGATGTTAGGAAGAAGTGGGAGCAAGCCATGGATGAGGAGCATTAGGATCTCATGGAGAACCAGACATGGGATTTGGTGAAGCTACCCAAAGGAAAAAGAGAATTATAAAACAAGTGGGTGTTCAGAGTCAAAGAAAAATAATGAGGTAAGAAAATACACAAGGCCCCGGTTGTTGGTTAAGGGGTTTGTATAGAAAAAAGGTATAGATTTTGATGATATTTTGTCTCCTGTAGTAAAAATGACTTCTATTAGAACTGTTCTTGGAATATTTACAACAGAAGACTTACACTTAGAGCAACTTGATGTAAATACTGCATTTCTCCATGGTGATTTGGACGAGGAGCTATATATGCAGCAGCCAGAGGGATATGAGGTCAAAGGTAAAGAGGAGATGGTGTGTAAACTAAAGAAGAGCTTGTATGGCTTGAAACAAGCTCCATGTCAATAGTATAATAAATTTGATAGCTTCATGATGGAGAAAGGTTATATTAGATGTCATTTTGACCATTGTGTGTGTACAAAGAAATTTGAGGATGGAAATTATATTATCATTTTTCTATATGTGGATGACATGTTGGTTGCAGGTAAAAACATGCAGGAAATAAATGTACTCAAGAAGCAGCTATGTGAATCCTTTACTATGAAGGATTTAGGGGAAGCCAAAAAAATCCTTGGTATGAGGATATCTTGGGATAAGAAGGAATGGAAGTTGACTTTATCTCAGGAAGAGTACATTAAGAAGGTCTTGGAAAAGTTTAATATGCAAGATGCTAAACCGGTTGGGACTCCTTTGGAAGGCCATTTCCAGTTATCAAAGAATAAGTGTCCCAAGATAGAGCATGAGAGAAACCAGATGTCCAAGGTACCTTACTCATCAGTGGTTGGTAGTTTGATGTATTTCATGGTGTGCACCAGGCCTGATATTGCCCATGCAGTGGGAAATGTGAGTAGATTTATGAGAAATCTAGGTAGAGATCACTGACAGGCAGTAAAGTGGATCCTTTGGTATTTGAGAGGGACAGTGAGAAAATTTTTGGGCTACAGTGGATTAGAAATCACTTTTTGTGGTTATGTAGATTCAGATATAGCTAGAGATGTAGAAAGTAGGAGGAGAATGATAGGTTATGTTTACACTGTAGGTGGGACAATAGCAAGTTGGATTTCATGACTACAGAAGTTGGTGGCTTTGTCAACCACGGAGGTTGAGTATGTTATTTCCACAGAGGAAAGAAAATAAATGATTTGGTTACAACAATTTATTGAGGAGTTAGGGCATAATCAGGAGGAAGGAAAGTTGCATAGTGATAGTCAAAGTGCTATACACCTAGATAATAACTCTACTTTCCACTCTATGACAAAGCATATACAGTTAAGGTAACATTTCATCAGGACAACTTTGGACGAAGACAATTTGAAGCTGGAGAAGATTCATACTAGTCAAAATCCTATATACATGATGACCAAGGTGGTCACAAGGGAAAAACTGAAGTTTTGTTAAGCTTTGGTTGGTCTTCACGGAAACTAGTGAAGGGTTGAGAAGCTTGCTTAGAGGAAAACTAGTCTCCAAGTGGGAGATTTTTAGGTTGTGGAGCCTTTTTTCATGTGTGAAAGTGTTGAAGACTATACACTAAGAGCATTGTACACTTCCCATAGTTGTCCGCATATGTCAAAAAGTGCAGAAAATTTCAACAACATTCAAACCTCGTCCATGTTCCCAATCAAGCTTTTTAAGATTCTTATGACCTATAAGCTTTCTCATAATGGGGGTTAGACCTCATTGGCACTATCAATTCAAAATCATCCCAAAAACATCACTCAACTATCACATTCACTTAATATTTTACAAAATGGGTCAAATCCATCCCCTTAAATTCACATAAACTAAATAAAATCATCAATTTCATTTATCAATACATCATATGTCATTTCGATGTGTCTCACAAGCTTGTCACAGATAATGGAAAATCCTTCAAGAATAAGGATGTTAATAAAATATGTGATGCCTTCAACATCAAACTTAGTTTTTCATCACCATGTTATCCCCAAGTAAATGGAAAGGCTGAAGCCTCAAATAAAACACTTAATAAAATTCTCATGAAAATGATAGATGACGCAGGTAGGAATTGACATCTCAAAATCTTGTTTTTTCTCTAGGCCTATGGAACTACCATCTGTACCCCTACAGGTTCTTCACCCTTTTCACTAGTCTATGACTTTGAGGTGGTTCTACACCTTGAATTTTAAATTCCATCACTTTATATATCCCTCGAAGACTTTATCCATGACGAATAATATAGACAAAACCTCCTAACATAATTAAAATTATTAGATGAAAAAATTTAACATCCCTCGAACATCATCAAGTATATCAAGAACACATCAAACATGAAAATAATAAACATGTAAAAGAACATGACTTCAACATTAGTAATCTCGTTCTCAAATAATAATAAAATGTCACTACTTTAGAATGGAGTAAACGTGGAAAGTTTTCCCTTAATTGGATAGGTCCATATGTCATTACTCACAGGTATGGGTTGGGAGCTTATCATTTCACCTCCCTTGATAGTACACTTAAAATGTAACCTTTGAATGCCTTACACTTGTGGATTTTCTACTGTTAACCTTTGATAATCAGAACAGTCATTACATCAAAGATCTTAATCCTCTATCAACAATTCATTTTCTCATTGTAATGATTTGAAAGTATGTGGTCTTCCGTAATTTTCTTACAAACCTTAAAGATGAGGACCATGACATTTTTCATCACATATTTTATTAGACAAGTTCCTTCGTAACAGGAACCCCACAATCATTACATCAACCTACCTTGTACCAACTAAAAACATGACATGGGGCATGTATGTGTAGGTTGTATACACATCTCTCTTCCCCTCCTTGAAATAATCTATTGGGGTCTTTCCCTCAGCTCAAAGTAAAAAGTCAAAAATATATATGGATACTTCCTATCAAAAGTCAAAAATACAATATACTAATCCCTCCAAGGACAGTTATTCCAAATATCAAAATCTTATTTTCAAAAATAATAGTAGACTGATCCCTCGAAGGATGACTATCTCTATAAAAATCAAAAATAAAAATTTTATACCACTCCCTTGATGGATGAATATCTATGTAAAAATTCTTCTCACATCGACCAAACTTTAAAAGGTAAAAAATTATCCTAGGAAAGCTTTCGGCATCGATCAGTTTGTGTCAAAAACTAAAATGTGTATAGAAAGGGCATTTCTCTGTGAAATTTTTGAAAAGGAGAACCTTCTCCCCCACATAAATCTACACGTGAAACCCCTTTTCATGTCCTAGGAAGGTACACTTCATCACCCTATCTCTATAGTTAAGATCCCATGAGTAACTACCCACTGATAATCTCATTTTAACATTTTTAAAGGCTAAAAGTGCAAGTGATTTCACATTTCTATACCCATCACGTATGTATAAAATCCATATTAAAGAAATGATTCCACTTTTTACTCCTATATTTTAAAGCTAAATTTTGATAAAATTTTGGATCACATTTAAAGTCACATCAATCATACATCATCATCTAACTCATGTAAAAAATTCACATCACATAATTTTTTCATATTCAAATCTCATGAATATAAAATGAAACATTAAACACATAAATCATATACCAAACCACACCATCATAAATATATATAGATAATCAAAGTCTCAAAATACATCATCAAGAAGTCCCCTCACTCTGTATATCACAAAGTTATACATCAAGGATTCACAAAGATCCATGTACATATCCAAACACAAATACACATAACAACTAACCATTAAACTAGTCACCTCCAAGGAAATTTCTAGCTTGAAGGGCACTATCATCACCTCCCTACACACCACCATCAACACCAACTCCTCCATCTAGTCCTCGAGGTGGTTGACCCACAATCCCTGCACTAGAATTAGAATCTTCTCCTTGCGACACCAAGTGATCAGCATACATATCTACATTAGGAAAATTATGTATCACCATATCTTCATAATAAGTCAACTCTACCTACAAATATTGATAATGAACAGAGCTAATAATTCCCGAGGAACCCATCTAACTAATGTACTAGGCACAAGACACCAACTTTGTACCTAATATCGAAGATCCTGTAATACCCAAATTCCTTTTCAGGTTCTCTCATTGCTATCTATATCGATCCCTATACGTAGTGGCCTATGTTAACTTCTCTCTCAATATATTCCACTCAACCATTGCATCATCCCTCTCACCAATCAATGTAGCCATGAATATAACTAAATCATCCCTCTCCCCCCACAAATTGTCTCTCTCAGCCTCCACTATGGCCTTCTCAGTCATTAACTGTGCAACTATGGCCTCTAAGTCCTCCTCATCTCCATCACCCTCCTCATCGTCACTAACATCAAAAACCTATTGTACTCCCTCTACTTAAGAACACACTCTCCTCCCTCTCTGAGTCAATCGAAACCTCTCATAATTTACATATGCACTAGTCCACCATTACCTGTAACCAGCAGTCACTCCAGCATCATCAATCATAACTAAGTAACCATGCTCATCTAGACCCATGGCTCCGTGCTCATCATCTATAATAGGAGTCTATCTCACAACTAGCTTGGGAGTTTCCAAATCTCCTTCATCGTGTCTCTATAATACTAGAGCCTTAGGCACATATTATATCAAACTAACCTTACATCTATCATGGCTAAATCTAATAATCTCCCACTCTCCCCCTCATCTCTAATGCATCCATTACTCATGTTGTAAACCATAAAGCTCACGCTCGCATCCTTGCCACACTAGAAAATAAACATATGCTCTCAAAAAAACATCTCCTACCTATAACCCTGCAAGGAGATATTTGTAATGAGCCTCCTTCCTCTTCACTCTTAATCACCCTACATCCCCCCACCATCTCATGAATCTATCTAATCTATTGATCATGTTTACACATCCCCATGGTAAAATATGCGGATGAGCTATAGCAATGTTCTCGAACACCCAACAATGAAATATAACTGTAACATCTATCCCAAACCTCTTGTGGACTCTCCAAGCCCACATCTCCCTATATGTATGTGTTAATCATGTAGAGGCCCAAGAAAACAAAGTACAATGCTCCACATATTTATAACCACTCTTGTCATAATCTATGGGAATCTCCCTCCTCCAGAATTAGGTAAAGAAAAACACAAGATACCCATCATCAACATAGTCATATGTGTACACCCCTCTCTCTATGAAGAATATAGAGACTAATAATTAAAAAACCCCTGAAGTATATTTGACATCATCCGCATCATCTCCATGCAATATCCTCATCACATCCTCTCTTTCCATCTCATCAATACAATAGACACCCTCTCCACAAACTATAGTCTTGTAATCATATGGGTATCCTCCACAGTAATAATGATCTCACCTGTCGGTAACCAAAGTTTACAAGTGGTTGTATCCCATATCTCCATCAAAGCCAACAACAACCCCTAACATCTGTGAATGCATCTATAATCTCTCATCCCTATAAACCCCACATCCTCCTCATCCGACATATCCTCTTTTACCTCCGCTAAAATAAATGGAATCTTGTCTCGAATAATCAACTTCATCATCACCTATAATCATAAAACATAAAAATATACACATTAGAATTCAGATTTATTACAAAAATCATCAAAATATACAAGTTGCTAACTACAAAATCCAGTCGCATTAAACACAAACACATCACTGGTGATTCACTTGAATTGTTGACGATCAACCTGAATCATTGTTGATTCTAACGATTTTATCACTAAACCTTCCATACCATTGAAAAAGATAAATGAAACAAAAATGATAAAATGCCATTAAAATTTGTCAGTCACCTCTTCTTGTGTGAGTTTCCTCTACCTCGTTGATGATACCATTACTCTAAATCACCCTTTTCACTCACTCAATGTCTCATAAATTGCTAAACAAAGTCACAAAAATGAATTGGGTAACACCGACTTAGGTCTTTTATAGCCTCCCTCCAACTTTTGCAGTAATTTCTGATGATTCCTTGAATCACCAACAATCCTCCTCAATAACTAGCGATTGCTTAGAATCGCTAGCGATTCATTCTATTTTTAACCACCATCAATATATTTGTAAAACCACACCCCTTTATCACGTTTTCCAACAAAATGTCTCATTTAAAGGAACCTCAATCCTCAAAAAATTAAATATTAAAATTCAATTACTTCGGGATATGTCATACATCTATGAGACGTGTGCCCTTTGGCCCCCCATCACTTGACTTCCCTATCTTTGCATTCTACCCTGTATGATTCATATGTCTATAGGAAACAAACCCCTTGGTTCTACCCTATCACTTGATTTGTGGTAGTAGTTATTGTTTTGACACCCCGTCTTGTGGCAATTTTTAACAAAATGCACATGACAAACCTATCCAATAACCAACTTTGTCAAACCGCGTCTTCCTTACACTGCACTGTTACATTCACCCCATTTTGAGGGGGCTCACCCATATAAATTGATTTATCATAAATCATTTTTTTCTAGCACTTTTCCTACACCAAATACTCGACAAAAAGGGGCAAATGTAGACACTCAAGATGTGCACCACTAATTCCCTCATCATATACACTATCTTCACAACTATATTAAAACAAATTCAATATTTAATTCATACATATCTTATCCTAAGTCTAAAACCCCCACAATATTTGCTTCATGTAAATATTCCTCTCACATCATCTCACAACTGTAAAATCTCATTTTACCTCTTAAAACCACCCAAACACCACTTAGAAACTAAAACCAAACAAAACAAAAAAATAAACTATTTTACAACCTTCTTAACCTCCTCACCTCATCCTCCAACATCGCCTTCATCATTTACCTACATCCCAAACCAAAAAACCCTTATTAGAAATGGTTTTAACCACTTTTGAAGTTGTTTCCACGTAAAAAGTGGATTTTCGGTGATTCAATCGATTTGCTAGCGATTAAAAATAACACTTTTGTGTTCTCGCTTAGGGATATTCAATCTTCAATCTTAGACCACCTTATCACTCTTGCACTTCATTTCTCAATAATACAAAATCAAGGACATTGTCAAACATTACCAGGCATCAACACTAATCATTCTCAAGCATCTTGGTGGTCATTTTCATCATTCTAACTTCAAGCAATGTTGTAGGAAAACAAATCCACTCATATCCTTCCCATTGAAGATTTGAGGCATCAATTAGCTCCAATTCCACTCAAAGGTACTCCTACATCTCTATTTATCCCTTTTCAATCATATCAAACCTTCAAATCAGTCAAAACGTCATTTTAGAGTTTTAAATTCTCATTTTTAACAAAATTGTCAAAAACACAAAAATCACTAGCTATTCACCCTAATCACCAACGATTAGCCTAAATCACTGGTGAGTCCTATCAAAATCATCTTTTTATAAATTTGTTAAATTTTTATTATTTTTATCAAATCCTCTGTATTTAACTTGTTGTTTCCAAGCATGGTTCTCTTTTAGATGATAGTTCCTAGTCATTCACATCAGATTACAGACATTTATAGTCTTCCTATAGTCCAACACCACTTTTTGTGGGAGCAGTACAACATGCTACATGATATTACACTTTGCAAAATATTATTTTTTGTTGATGAACAAGACATTGAGGATCAGATTGGATTCCTCCATTAAATCCAAAAAGAGACTGACGAATTCTTGTGCGATTACTTCTAGAATGTTTAGATCACATCTACACTTTCATGGGCCACCTTTAAAGATGCATAGGACCTTCCCTTCAACCTTGAATTCTAGATATTTTCATCCATTTATCATTTATCTATTGTTATCCATTGTTATCTTTATCTCTATCAGTCCACTTAATTGTTACAAAGCGAGCTGGCATCCACCAAGGAATCCCCTTTGGATTCTTAGAATCATAATTTTCCTGTTAGCTCATCTATCCATTTGTCTAATCCTTTCTGTTTAGTTTCTTTGAGCGTAAGGTCCTTAGATGGACAAGAGGACTTGTACATTCATTTGGACATGACAATATTGATCAAACATTAGCTTCATCATCCATCTTTGTGGGTATCGGTAAACCCCACCATCTTTTGAGGTCATTTTTATTATTATTTTACTTCATTAATTTAAATTAGGAAAGTAAAAACATCTTTGAACAATCATGAAAATCTTATACAAGGTCAGATCTTGTAACTTACAAGTTATAAATGCAATGATTGGATATATGGATAGTTTTTATGATGACATCAAGAGACTTGCATTGGAATTGAATAGACAAGTATGTGAAGGGTCAAAATGGGAAGATGAATCAAATGTCATACTCATGTATTTGTGAGTCCAAGTGTGAATGTAAATTATATTTTTTGAAGGAGTATGTCTTGATGTAGCAAATTGACATGCAAAACTAGGTGAATTAAGGAGTATATTGAAGCCTTCATGAATAAAATTTTTTACAGCGTGATGTATGCTTGAAAGAGGAGGTGTTTGAATGTTTCATCCAAGGAGAGAGACATGAAAAATGTGAATTTGAAATAGGGAATTGAAATCTCTTCTTACAGCAAGATGAAGTGAAGGAAATAGAGGTGAATCAAGAGGTGACAGATAAGACAAAAGAGTTGATTTAGTTATCACAATTTGTTTTGTTAGATAACTAAGTGAGGGTGATAAAAACTTTGTTAGAAATCTAATTTGCTGCTTAGAAAATAGGGATTTTAAGGTTCCTCATAAGTTGTAGCTTATAGAAGGTCAGTGGGTGTTTGACTGAATTTGGGAGTTGGAGATTCCATGCAAGTAGGAGCTTGCTAAAGATCAAGTGGGTGCTTGGTTAAATTTTAGAATTGTAGCTTCAAGTTGAGTGGATGCTCAACATATTGAAATATTTGTAATATTTATAGGAAAATTTTCCACGCTAGTGCATTGATTTCAGTGGGGTTTTCTCCCTTTAATAATTTCCCACATAAAAATAAGATGTTCATGTGTGGTTTCTTATTGTTTTCTCATGGTTGAATGTTATTACTTGCATATAATTAAGGTTGATTAAGATTAAATAATTTATTTGGATTTTAAATTGGTTTCAAAAGTTTGAGAAGAACCGATTCACCCCTCCCCTCTCAATGTTTATGTTTACAACACAAGTTAAACCATAAATGGGCTTAGAACCCTTCTTCGAATTTATTTTCAATTTGAATTTATAATGTTGTGCGGTGATGATATTTTTTCCTTTGATCATATGAATTTGATGGATGCCCTCAGTAAGAGGATAACTTTTTCACTTGAAAAATTATATGAACAATAATTTATCATTATGTGATAGTGGTACATGTGTAATTATGTGTTACTTACCGTATAGGAAAAACGTATTGAAATAGGTCTAAATTAAAATGGGTGGGATTTAATCCCTATGATTTTCCTTCTGATAAAGAAACTTTAATCTCATTAACCAAAGTTTCATCCTTTTTGCATTGCAGGGTTGTGTTTTATTTTTATGAATTCATATCAAATAGACTTAATTACTTAGAGCTAACCAATTTGACTCACCCCAAATTAAGTTCCAAATGGTCAACATGTAAAATAAACCAAACAAGAACCTAAAGCCCATAATAGTGAAAAGTAAATTATTTTACGGTTTATGTAAAGTCTTATAATAACGTTTCTTGTGTGGTAAATATGCAAACTCAGCAAATAGAATTAGAAATAACATCCACCTTACGTGATATATTTATAGCATGATAATTATTCATGTAAATTTGGCACATGTGGATAAACTCAAAGAAAATAGGCTATTAACAACCATAGAAAACATTTCTTCAAGGGTTTTTTTTTAATGTCTAGAAACGTAGTGGACTAACCATACAAAGTGGGAGTTAATTAATATGCCACTCTAGTTTTAGCATTAAGAGAGATTGTAAGTGTGGAGAAAAGGAGGATAGGAGGTGAAACAAATAGATGTATGTGCAGGAAAAGAATAATTATACACAGAGATAGATTGAGGAGGGAATTATTTATCGAGTATATATAGTTTTCTATTGGAATATTTTACTTCTTGGAAGGATATGGCCAGGGATTGAGGAATAGGGATGATAGAGAAGGAGCTCATAACTAGAGGAAGAAGAAGATAAATAGTAGTGTCAGAACTAGGTTTCAGATGTATTTCCTTTCTTTTGGAAATAAGTGTCTTCTTTAATAAATTTTCTCATTATGATTAATGATTAAATTTGAAAGACTTAAAACCTAGGACATTGGTTCAAGTTCATCTAGAAAACATGTAATTTATATCAACCTTATCCCTGGTGATTTAATAACCATCTAACGTGGAATTCATTGTCATTAAATAGGTTTTATGAGTGGGAGGACATCGGATCGAATCCCTCTACTCCATAGTATTTTTCTCATTTGTCCTCCTTCACAAATTTTGATTGCAAAAAATTAATAGTGAGATTACAATAGAGATCATTAAATACCCGTATGTGATATCATAAAAATATGCTTTATAAAACCTTGTAGGAAATCATGAATTAAGTGTTTTGAAATATTGTAAGGTATTACCAAATAATGTGTAATAAAGTACATAAGGTTTTACAAAAAAAATTATACGAACTTGGAAAATTATTATGGGTGATCAATTCTCTAAGAAGATTTATATAATAAACAAAAACTGCAATCATCTTGAGATGGAAATCAATGATCATATAACTAACATAATTATATTAAGGTGGTTATGACATACAAATATTATGGGGTTACTTATTTTTATTACACTTAGTATAGGTTTGAATAATGTTACCTATAGGGATGAAACTAAAACACATAGAGGAGACATGGAAACTATACTTTATTAATTATCCAAGCCATATATATATGACTTTTTAATTAGTGAAGATGTTGACCACATATCATAATTACATTTTCCATCATGATTAAATATGAGCTTGCTATGAAAACTTGTTGTAAAGCCAATTATGAAATTTATAGAGACTACAAATTTAATCAAGAATTAGAGAAAAAAAGATATGATGGTAACCATATTAAAGATTCACATGAGTGTTAACAAACTCTAGTGGATGTATAACTAAATTCTTAAATGTAAAACTATTATGAACATCTATATTCATTTGTAGGAAATGACAAACCAGACTTAGGATGCTAGAAATATTGATATCTGTAAGTGGTATGGAACACTTAAGGATATTGTGATTACATGCATGTTGATCTTGGCTTGATGTTAATAGATCATGAGAAAAAAGAAGTATAATTGATTATATGTCTTTAGCTATTAGTGAACGAGAGGTATGGGACATTTAGGAATGATGTTTTTCCCTTATAAAGTCTTGAAGATTGGAAAAAATCAAAACAATTGGTCATTTTGAGTGATTTGGGAAAAAATGAGTCTATTGCGGTCATTTCTGGTTCTGGAGGAATAGGAGGAACTAGTTCCTTCGAGCCTCCCATTCTCCAAAATATCATTTCACCCGCATTGATTTTTGTTTTTCTTTGTGCAGATATTTATATGTGTAGTCATTTTTATACCCTTAGAATGACATTATAATCCCATGCAAGCCATCCTATCACCCAGCGGGTGTTTGGCGCTCACCCGAGGCACACATGGGTGCCGAGCCCCTCCTTTATGTGAGTCTTGTGAGAATACATTACTTAATGACAGAAACTTAGATGAAAACAGGTAAAGAACCATGCATTCATTCTGAGAGCTTTAAGATGAGTTATCATATCATTATACCTAGTTCAATAATAGGAGAAACATCAAATGAATAATAGATCTAATTCATATCATAAAGGAAATGCACTAGGGTTTACACCCATGAACAATACATATTTTGAAAAAAAACCATATATTTCATATTGATCATAGTTCAGCAACCATATTACATTCACCAAGACCATACCAAGATAATGTATTAATACAGATAAGCCTCATGCATCAGAATTCCTAACTATACCTCCCATGGTACAAAAATATTTTCATAGACCCATCCCTCTGGACAAGCTATTAATCCTGTAGTCCTTTAAATGAGAAACCCAACTCTCTGGAACCTTCTTACTATTCCAGTAGAGCTTCACCTTTCATTCTCTTTATTTACATTCTCTTCCTTGATAGCGTCTCTTCAGTTGTGTCCCCTCCTTCTACTTGAGAATCTCTATATATAGCTTTATTGCCCACCGCCGTGCTTTTTGAAGTAGCATATCGGTCTCCAAGTGTCAAGGTGGTCCTCTAATGGAGCATGCTTATTCCCATCCGGACTCTCCATTCTCTTTAATGATGTATTTTTGGATCCTTCCATCACATGGAAGATTCCTTTCTTGACAACCAAGTTGCTAGGTTGGCACCTTATCCACTCTGCATGCTTAGTTGGGTCACACTTCTCTCATGTGATCCCTGAAACGCTGAATATGGATAAGTCCTAAAACCCTTTTCTTTTCCTTGCACATGCACCATGGGTTCTACTAAACCCTTCTAAAATCCTTTTCCTGCGCACCTTTACCACACACACCCTTCTTCATATTGGTCCCGTACACCCATGCACCTTCTTGTACTTAAACAATATTTTAAGGCCCAACATCACCCCACACTAAGCTTATTCTCCATCCTCGGGAACACTTGTTCTTCAAAGAATAAAGAATAGCGTGACTTTAAAAGTTTGGAATAAAGAATGAGGAATGAGGAATGATCGAATTAAAGAATGGGGGCAACGAAGAAGAATTTGTTTATTATTGAAGGAGTGGGAAATCCTTCCTTATATCCATCTTAAGTTTCTCCCAGACATCTACCTCACTCTGCACTTGCTAACAGAGGTCACCTACTAGGGTTCTCACCTCCTCAAAACTTAGTTCATCCCCTTTGGCACTCATCGTATTAGCTATCAATTCCATTTGTTTTCCAAAATAATCAACTGCATCCATCCTTCGGGTGATTTGTGGGTAAAATTCCTTAAGACGATTTTTGATCAAGCCCTGTAAGGTCTCAATGGCTTCTGATTTATTCTTCACCTTGGCTAGGATCTTATCCTGCTCTACTCTATTCCCTTTATTCTTCTCCTGAAACTCCTTCAATAAGCTTCAACAATTTACACGGTGGCCTTTACATTAACAAGGAGTTTGGTATACTGAGCAATGATCTCTATAACCTTCAGCTTCTCCTCTTTTTCTTGGTGCACCAATGCATCCTTTGCAGATTCTAAGGCAAGTGGCCATCTTTCCATTGTGAGGATGTGATTCAAATCCTCCAGGAACTACAAAGTTGATTCATACTTTTTCTCGGGTGGCACTAGGTCGGGATGCCTTAAGACAATAGCATCTGTAATCATCTCAATTTTCTTATGTACTTCGTGAACACTTGCCTTTAACTCTTTCAGTTCTCACCTTAACTATGCACTTATTATCTCTTCTTGCTTCAGGTCCTTTCTCTTCTCAAGGAGCTCCTCCTCCTTCTCCAATTCCCTTTCTAGAAATCTCACCCTATCATTCCTCCTAAAAATCCTAGCCTCAACCTCAACTGAAACCTTATTGAGTGCATTATATACTTTCTCATCTGAAAACTATTGAGCATTGACCAAGGGGTTGATTCCTTTTTCCTCGGCTACCTTCATCAGCACCCCTTGGCTCACTTCTAACTTAGGCTCATTAACGTGGGACTCAAATTCCCAAGATAACATATTCTTGGTCCATGGATACATGCCTTCTTCATGAAATGAGTACATGGCCAAGAGTTGTTCTGTTGGCATGGTGCTCTGGAAGCACGTTCATAGAACCTTGCTTGGATCATTGATATAATTCATTCCTTTCCCTTGTGTTGCCACTATGTTCTTCCCACCCATTCGTGCAACCTTTGGAAAGCGTACTGCTAGGCCAGGTTCTCTGCCCATACTTCCATACTCTCTTCCAATGCTCTCCTCTTCTATCTCCTTGAGAAATTCATCTGTGTTACACTCTACCTCCTATTCCAATAACTTTTTGATAATGCCTACCACTTCTCTCTCTATGGCCTCTTCTATTTTCTCCCTCATGAGGCTTGGGGTCCTCTCATCCTTTGTGTTCACCTCTTCATTCACCCCTCTACCTTGAGCCTCAACTTCCTCTTCGCCACCCTTCTCTTAATTTCCTTCTTCTTCTGAATAATGTATATCATACACAGGATGATTCTAAACTTCTTCTTCATCCTCATTGTCATCCTTCTCGCCCCTGTAGGCCTCTAACCTCTCTGTCTCCTCTGATTATTCCTTTGTTGCTACCCCCCCTGCTTCTTCTTAGCTGGGGATTCTTCCTTTTCTTCCTCTGCAGTAGGCAACTCCTTTCTTAGCAATTCTTCTCATGTGGGAGGCTCTTCTTGTTCTAGTGCCTCTTCTTTTGGGGTCTTCTCCCTAACTAGAAACTTATTCTAACACGCATAAGTGCTTATTTTGGCACTTTTTTCTGGCACAGCCCATAGATTGTGCTATTTATACACTTAGTGCCTTATTTTCATGCACTTCTTCTCTCTCCCTCTTCTTCGGTGCAACATTCTTCCTTCCTGTGGGGTGTTTTGGAGTTGAGACATTATTCTCTAGGTAGGTGCCCTTCTAAATTTGTCCTAATGCACAAATATACTCTTGTTACAGTCCTTCCGGTAGTTGGTAGCGTCAATGGCTTCATCATTTACACTTCATGGGAGACATACTTCTCCACATATGCATGCTTCTTTGGGTGTACGAGTTTTCTATGCAGCTCACAGTGGTCTTAGTCTATCTCACTCATGTCTAACCTTGGCCTTTTGGCCTCCTTGAAACGGTTGACCCCTACCTAGAAATATTGCACTGTGAAAGAGAACAAAAAATTACACCATGGACTCTGAGTACCATCCATCAAAGTTAATCTTCCAATGACAAAATTTTGATATGTAACAAACTCAACCTATTCATCTACAAGTGTGGTCAGTTTCTCAAGTATTCTCCAATTTACCTCGAATGTGTCACACATTCGCTTGTACCATTTATCCAGACGTGCCTTGTGGGCAGCCGTCATGGTATCACAAGTATACTTCTCAAATATTTTTCCAGGTGAGGGATCTTCATTTGGATACTCCCATCTGAACTTCTCTGGCCCATTGAGCACTCTAATATTTGAGAAGATGATGGTGACGAGAACATTGATGAACATTATCTTGTCCCCCTCCTATGCGTTGCTAATTATTTCATCTGTAATAAAGGAAGAAAAGTTGTATATGGTTCCCTCTGAAACTTCCAGCATACATTCAACCATGCCTTGTTTACTTGTGTCCACCTTTCTTGGCCATTCAGCTTGGTAACCACGTGTGGCCATCCTCATTACAGGGTCAGGGATATATGTGATATCAAAGTATCGCGAACCCTTCTCATAGTAATGGGCCTCCACAGTCTCCTTGATGGCATCATGATCATCCAAGTTGTCATCTATGGAGCTCACTTCGCAAACCAGGCTAGTAAACTTTGATATGAGCTGAGGGGTTATGTGCATTTTTTGGCCTACAAAATAGAATTGGTCTTTATGTATGTGCAACATTAACCAATGGTATAACCACTCGGGCTTTCCAAAATAGGGAAACTCGTATAGTTGCAGTAACCCGACCTTACCCAACTTTACCTTCACCTCATTGTTGTAGATCAACATTCCTTCTAATGTCCTCATATCAGTTTCGATGAACCAATTCCAATGAAATTTCCTTCTCTGTGGTACTTGTGTGATGGTTTTGGTCACTCACAACCATCTTCTTGATGTGTGATACCCATTATTTCATCTTTGTATACCACTCCTCATTAAAACTAGATATGGCAGTTTGTTTCCCATTTCCCTTCTTCTTCAGTGAAATGGTCACCTTCTTTGGTACCATTTTTACTTGTTAGGTTACAACCTAAACTCTTGTTGCTCCTCTTCCTTTCTTTTCTTAATCCTATGGCTCAACTCCGCAGAATAATCCTTCTACTCCAGTGCCCTAGCTATAAAACCCTAACTTGGAAAAAATCTTCCGCAAGATGGCATACTCCTCTAAAAATCTCTTCCCTACGCTAGTGTACTCCTTCCACTTTGGTTTATAGATCAACCCTAGTCACATACTCATATATCTATGATTTTTTATTTGCAAAAATTTCTCTTCATGGATTCCCTAGTTCACAAGAGCTCTTCAATTTCGTAATCACAAGGTAAATAATAACATGCCCCACTTTAGAATTATAGCTTTTTTCCCTTTTCTAGCAATAAATGTTACACCACCTACCAACACACTTAGCATTAAATGAATATTTTTCTTCTAAATTTGACCTTAAGTTTCCTTTCCCATGCGCCCAATCCTATGCGAAACCTTCTACAACCTTTTAGCATGAAAAAAATATATTCCTTACTGACTGAAGACTCTTACATGTGCGTCTGCAGTGCCAAAGGCACTTCTTCTGTCCTTGACCTAATTTTTTCCCTTGCCTACCTCATGTTGTTCATGTGATTATTATCCTTTGTATGTGGTCTTTGTTAAGCTATCTTAACACCAAAATTCTTATCCACTATTTCCACGCGTGTTATTATATCTTTCACACCTTTAATCCTTTCATCCAGGCCATACAACTTTTACTACTAGCTAATCCTTCACTTCGCACTACCCCACCCCACACCAAAATGGATGCACGGTCCTATGCGTATACATAACCTTTTTGAAAGTAATAAGTGGTTACTGACTCATAAGGCAAAAAATAGAACAAAAAGAAAGGAACAAGCAATGAGAAATGGAAACACAAGGAAAGGAAATGCATAAAGGGAAATCCTCAGCTACTAGCAATGCTACCTTTTTTACAAACATAAGGAAGACTTATTTAGAGTAGGGCTTCAGCCTACTCCCATTGAAATGGCCAGGTAACCTCATCCCATCCAGCACTTGCAACTGGTAGGCTCCTGAGTCAAGGATGTATGAGATTAAGTAAGGGCCCAACCAAAGGAATTTCAACTTCCGAGGATGGCACAAAAACTTGGAATCATAGAATAGAACTATCTTCCCAACCTCAAACTGTTTATTTTTTATATGACGATCATGTCATGCCTTTTTTCTGGCCTTTTCAATCTTCTGACTCCATCTAGCAAGTGATCTCCTTTTGTCCAACTACATTAACATGTCAATCCTTTCCTCAAGCGCTTGTTCATCAGCCAATCCTCCTGCATGCACTATACATAGCGATGGTAACATGAATTCAACTAGAAAAATAGCCTCCGCACCAAACACCAATTGAAATGGTGTTACCTTATTCAATATTTTATAGGTTGTCGTATATGCCCATAAAACTACCGATACCTTGTCTTTTAACATCACAAATTTTGGTTAGAGTGTGATTTAGTATCTTGTTAAATGCTTCATTTGTTCCATTCACTTGAGGGTGCTAAGGGGTAGTCTTATGATGGGCCACCATAAATTCTGCTACCAGAATTCTGACCATTTCATTCAGGAAATGTGCACCCCTATCAATTATTAGGCTCAAAGGACATCCATTCCCAATGATTATGTTTTCCAATAAGAATCTAGTAGTTGTCACTATAGTACAATCCTTTGTAGGCCTCTGCCAATATTTTCAAGTAATCAGTGCAAGTAATGATATACTGCGAACGAGTCCTTTGTGCAGCTAGTGAAATTGGTCCTATAAAGTCGATTGCCCATTTTTCAAATGGCTCTATACTGGATATTGGACTCAATGGCATCTCATCCCTCTTTCCATGTTTGATAAGGCACTGACTATGGTCACAAGCCTTGAAAAACTCAATACAATCCTGGTAGATGCTTTCCCACTAGAGCCCTCTGAGTAGAATCTTCTGTGCGGTTGCATTTCCTACATAGTGTTCTCCTAAAATCCCACCATGTACTTCCTCTATAATCATCACGTGCTCATGTTCTAATACAAATTAACACAAAACCTCATCGTGTCCTAACTTATATAGATCTCCACTAATCAACATGTAGGGTGGGGCATGTTTTGCTAATTGTTTTGTCTCCAAAGCCTTCATCCCCTCCAGCGCCACACCTATTTTAAGAAACACTACAATATCCTTCAAGTTAGAGGGCATGTGCTACAACCTAAATAGTTTCATATCTGGCATGGTATCCTTAATTCTCTACCCATCCTCCCCCAAGTCAATCCTTAATAAGTGGTCAGGTCCTGAATTAACTTTTCCCAGTTTTACCACAACTGAAAACTTGAATTCTTGAAACAACAGGACCTAATGACGTATGTACCCTTGTAAAATGGGATTATTTACCAAATAATTTAGTTCCATGTGATCTGTGTAGAATATAAAAGGTTTTTCTAGTAGATACTTCCTGAACTTATATAACTCGTAGATCATTGATAATGCCTTACACTCAGTAGTTGTGTAATTTTATTCTGCTGGTGTCAACTTCCGACATACAAAACAAAGGGGGTGATCAAAAATATCCTCACCAAGTTGTGCGAGTACTACTCCAACGGTTGTCCCTGAGGCAACAACATGAAAATGGAAAGTCTTATCCCAAGTAGGGAAACATAGTATGGGCGCAGTAACAAGTCTATCCTTCAAATTACCAAATGCATTTTGTTGCGCTTCTCCCCAGTGAAAGGCACTCTTGTGCTAAATAAATTCTTCCAAGGGCATGGAGATCCTTGCATATCCTTTGATGAAATTCCTATAGTACCCCATATGCCCAAGAAATCCATGTACTCCGCTTTGACTAGTAGGCTCTCCAAATACCACAATAACAACAACTTTGGACGGGATCCACTAACAAGCCTTCCTTACATATAATATGTCCTAACCAGGTTCCAAATGGAGTAGAATAAACACACTTCTTAATGTTGAGGGATATCCTCAACAAGGAAAACATCTTAATCATAAACCTTAATTTGTCACAATGTTTCTTCACTAATCCATACATAGTCTAGTCATCTAGGTAGGCTTGAAGAAACTTATGAATGAAGTCTTGAAATACTTGTACTACGATGCGTGAGAACATAGCAGGAATATTATTCAGCCCAAAAGGCATGACCTTGTATGTAAAAAATTCCCCATTCAGTGGTGAATGTTTTCTTATTCTTGTCTTCCTTTGCACTCCTAACTTGGTGGTACCCTAAGAATCCATCCATGAAGGAATAGACCTCACACCTAGCTACACCTTCAAGAATTTCTTCAGTGGCTGGGGTTGGAAAAGGTTCAATGAGACACACTATGTTAAAGTCCCTGTAGTCAACACAAATCATTATCCTTCCATCCTTGTTGATATTAATGACCATTGGATTATCCACTCTGATTCTTCCACAGTTTCAATGATTCCTAAAGTGATCATTTTTTATATCTCTTCCTTTACCCGTACGAGCAAGTTTAGATTCATCTGATAGGGTCTCTTCTAAATTGGGTGTGCGCCTTCCTTCAACTTGACCCTCATCTCCCCCAAGGAATTGTGAATGCCTTTGAGCTCATGGTACCTACATGGGAATAAGTCTTGAAATTAGTACAACAGATCAATTATCTTTGAAACTTCTTTCTGCTGACCAATAATTCCCAATGATAGCTTCCTTAGGTTCTACTTCTGACCCAATGTTAACCTTATTTGTTTTCAATGGCTCATGGTAGGTGTGCACTCGCTCATCAACACTATCCATGACTTTGCATGTACCTTTAGAATGGTTAACATCTAGAATTTCCATTTATTTACCATATATTACATAGACCATTATTACTTTTTCCTTTTCAATTCACGCACATTCAAGTTGTATCTCTTCTTATTCCTCTTCATAAAAATGTGTCTCATAGCTAGGTTCACCCAGAAATTCTAGTAGCCTATCTTCTGTCATGACACTATCTCCCATTGTAAGGCTCTTGACAACTTGTAACACTTTATCCACTAATAGCTTGGTACTTTTATCCTCAAAATATTGAATGAGATTATTCATTAATTCCTTCCAATTCCTTGTCTGATGGCATGTCTCTGAGTGAATATACCATGCATGTGCACTACCTTATAAGGTGAAATATAACTTATGCACCCATAACGATGGTGGTAAAGCTTCTGGGCCTTCCATCCAAGCCTTCTCACATGCTTGGATATGGGAAGAGGTGGGTTATTTTCCATGGTAGACTTGGATAACAGTGGGCACATTGCTTCTATATAACCTTATAGAGAATATGACTCTTACCTTGTGCCACTCTAGAATACTCTCGCAATTTTTTTCCCACCAACCGTTGTAGTCCTGAGTAAGTTACAATTGAGCATACTTATCCTTTCATCCTCATTTCTCCACTGAGCCTCCATCTCTCACAAGAAATCATCAAAGCTCACTCCTCCGAAGTAAATTGGTAGTTTCTTCCTTCCCAAGCACTTGACTTAGTGCCCCTTTGTTACCCTTATTACAAATCCTCTTAATTGTCACCCAATCAACTCATAAGTCATGTGCACCCAATTGTCACATGTTATGCTAGTTGTATCAATCACCGAATGAGCATCTTCAAATTAGATAACTCCTTTTGTAGGATGAATTATTTTAGGGTCTTTGATGGAGCTCACATAGATTCTATCAAGGAATTCTTCTCCCAAGGCCTTAGTATAGGGTGTTGATTTCCCATTTTTCAAAGGGATGATGACCCATTCTTCCTTATTCTCCAAACTGATATACCCCTTGTTGAACTACAGGTCAAAATTATTTTTATGACACTAAGGGCACCCAAGTAGTGCTAGAAAATTATCCTCCTTGGTGAGTGTCAAGACTTCAAAGTCCCCGGTGAACTTGGCCCCTTGAATAGTGATAACTGCATCCTTCAAGACACCAATGGGCATTGCTTTTTTCTTGTTTGCTATATACAACACATTCGAATACAATTTTAATGTGGACCTTCCCATTTGATTCCAAGCATCTAGTGTGATAACATTGACCTCCGTTGATGTGTCAATGCAGATATTGCTCAAAATCCACCCATCAACAACTACATTCAAAGCTTTTATCATAGTCAAGGTTGTGAGGAGGAAGGTTGGCATGCAAAACATACCTTTCACACTCTCTCCCAGAGTGTGGTACCCTCTCTCCTAACAATTATCCTAGTAAGGGAATGATATTCTCCTACCTTAACATTTTACAGACTTCCCTGACCTCATCTAGATCCTTCTTCAAAGCCCCAACATTTTTGTTTGCTCCAAATGCCTTGAGTGCTCCTTTAGACACTGGATCTCTCCTTGTAATCCCTAAATTACATCCATAGTCTCTTGATACACCTCCTTTGAATGAGAAGGGTTTAGATACTTCTCATGTATCACTTCTTCCCTAACAACTAGTTTATGTCTTCGCATCTCCCTTGCACGCGTAGCCTCTATTTGCAATGTCACTAGTATAGGTTCTAATCCTAACTCATTGACCACTCTTGGCATCCACTGTAAGTCAGCCTTCTTTATACTTACCATCCCAACAACTTTATCCTTTCGGTGTTGTTTACTCATGTGTTCAAATAGCTCAGGATACTCCTTGTACTTATGCTTCTTTCCACACTAGATCATTGCAATAGATAAGGAAACTCATGTTTATAATGCTCTGTTGATCTGTAATTATAACAAGTTCGATGAGGGAACTCACTTATTCCTCCATTGTGGTTAGTGTGACCACAAAATCCTCCGTAAAAAACCTCTTCCATGTGCCCCTCCATCTGCATGCCCTTCATAGCGGCGATCGTCATCCTTAGAACTACCTGTAAGGCTAGTCTGGCACATACCAAGATCAATGGAATCATGAATCTAGTCAATCAACTTACAATCCTTGGTGTCATGGGTCGTAGAGGTATAGATCTTGTAATAGCAAGACACATTATTGTGGATCACATGTTGTTATAGAGGACACCTACTCACATCATGATCTAAATGGAATATTTCATAGTCTGTTGTTATGGTTGTTTCACATGATTCTAGATCATCTCTTTGAAGTATTGACGAAACAAATAGGGTAGCAGGCGTAGGAGGAATACCTATTCAAATGTTGGTTAATGGGTTGTTACACGCGTATGACTTCTAAATCCACAACTGATTGTGAGATATTGCTTTTGGCTAGAAGGAACTACCTGTAATGGAAAGCAAGACCACCAGAAAAAGTTAAACAATATATGCAGTGAACTGCCTAATGTATGCTAGATCCGGGAAGTGTGATACTTCCTAGATGGCTATCAGTCCACTATTTTAAACAATTTAATGTGGTAAATAAGGTAAACCTATTATAATTCGAAATGATTTAGGTATCTCACTTAAAACACAATAAGAAAATAGATCTAATCTAACAGGCTAGGTTAGAATAGGATCCAAAGGTCAAATACTTCTTTGGTTTTGGGTCTCTGCAGGTCTAACAAAGGTCTCAGGTAGATCACATGTGAATGAAGGTGAAAGGGAGTTAGGTGGTTAGGTCACTGTTCTAGGTTGTATGGGAAAATACAGAGACCAATGTCGGTTAAGGGTGATTGACGGCGGTTAGGTGTAACCGGTGCCAGTTACTGTGGAGTTTTGGGAATGCCACAGAACAAAATTTAGGTCTCCTTTGTGATTTCACAAAAGACTTTGGTTGGTCAGGATTGAGGTATTGGGTGATTTAGAGGGATTTGGTTAGGTTTTAATGGGTATATGGAGGGGGAATGTTGAAGGAGATCAATGGATGGCTAGGTAAACAAAAGATGATAATATAATGATGAAATGGAATAAACCAAAGAAGTATAACATTTACTTACTCAGATTTTGGTCTTGGATGCCTATGAGTGAGGGTTGGAGGTGCTAATGAGAGCTTTGAAGGCTGCAGGTGGTCACCAACTGAAGGAAAGCTTCTGCATGGGCTGCATGTACATTCATCTTTGCTTGGTTAGATCATATCATTGCTGGAATGGCTGTGTAGGAAAATATGCTTGATCTCCTTCCTTGCATACGTGTTCTCGCTGGAATTTGCTAAGGTTCACCAAATTTTCCAATCATTTTCCAACCTTCTGCTAACCTTGAGAATAAGGTTTTTTTTGGGATAAAAGGGTAACCGATGGTGGTTCCAACTTAATCAGCGATAGTTAGGGGTAACTGGTGTTGGTCAAGGTGGGATTTCCTAGGTTTACTAAACTAGGGAGATCCTCTTGATTTCATCGAATCTCGTGCCATTAACCCACAAATTAGACCAGGAGCTTCTTGTAAGCATGTAGGAATGTGGTTAGAGGGAATGTAGGCATTGATTTTTAGGGTTTAGGTAAGTCTCAGTTAGTTATGACAACTTACTAAGAATAGGTCTTAGGTTGAGTTGGCTTGGTGAGGTGTTTAGGTGAAGTGTATGTGTGGATATTATTTAAATTAAGATATTTAAATAATAAATATGGTGAGGATAATTAATTAATTTAATTTAATTAATTAAATTAATATTAGTGGGGTGAAGGGGGCCATGACTAGGTGAATGTGATGAAGGGTGCTTATTTGTTGAGAGACCAAAGGGGAGTGTGACCTATATTTAGTGTCTAAATTTTTCCCCTTTTTGTTGTGTAACTTGTATTGGTAAGCGATGCTAACAAAAATATGATGTGGTTTCCCCATGTGTGGGTGAAGGTGATCCCCCTCAAACCAAGAATTGAAAAGGCAGAAGGCAGAATCGGTGAGTGGTTTGATAAAAGGGTGAATGTGAGGAAAAGACAGGTGGGCATGGGGGAAAAAAGGTTTAAAGGTTTACTCAGGTAATTCTAGGTAATGGGTCTGGGTCAAAGGTAGCAATAGTCAAAAGCATGCACATGTATAAACTGTAGCACACTACCATATTAAAGAGCAGGAAAACTCTACATCGTCTAAGGTCGATAGGTTTATCCAAACAAGGTTGAAGTGATTCCAGTATCCAAGGTATAGGAGATGGTCAGTACACACAATGTAGGTTAGGCGCAAGAACATTTAGGTATGTTCCAGTACACCAAATGTAGGGTTAGGATAAATGGTCACGACAATAGGCTAGGTAAGGTCATTAGGTCAACAACATAGGTAACGGTGCCCGCAAGGTATAGTGAACACATGAGGTCAAAGGTCACTAGCAATGGTCTAGGTCCAAATATCTAGGTCACGGCATGGGTAAGGCCAAGGTAGGGATAGAATAATGAGTCCTCAAAGGAGGAAAAAGGGAGGTAGTAAATGATGAGGTCAGGAAAGGTGAGGTAAATGCGTAGGGTTGAGTTAGGTTTGTTAGACATGGTTGAGGATAATGAATTAATTTAATTTAATTAATTAATTAATATTAGTGGGGTGAAGGGGGCCATGGCTAGGTGAATGTGATGAAGGGTTCTTATTTGTCGAGGGACTAAAGGGGAGTGTGACCTAAATTTAGTGTCTACATTTTGACCCTTTTTATTGCGTAACTTGTATTGGTAAGAGGTGCTAACAAAAATATGATGTGGTTACCCCATGTGTGGGTGAACGTGATCCCCCTCAAACCAGGAACTGATGAGGTAGAAGGTGGAATCGGTGAGTGGTTTGATAAAAGGGTGAATGTGAGGAAAATGCGTAGGTGGGCATGAGGGAAAAAAGGTTGAAAGGTTTACTTGGGTAATTCTAGGTAATGGGTCTGGGTCAAATGTAGCAACAATCAAATGCACGCACATGTATAAACTGCAGCACGCTACCAAGGTTGAGGAGCAAGAAAACTCTACATTGTCTAAGGTTGATAGGTTTATCCAAACAAGTTTGAAGTGATTCTAGTATCCAAGGTATAGGAGATGGTCAGGAAACACAACGTAGGTTAGGCGCAAGAAATTTTAGGTATGTTCCAGTACATTAAATGTAGGGTTAGGATAAACGGTCGTGGAAATAGGTTAGGTAAGGTCATTAGGTCAACGAGATAGGTAATAGTGCCACAAGATATACTAAACACATGAGGTCAAAGGTCACTAGTGATGGTCCAGGTCCAAATATCTAGGTCATGGCACGGTTAAGGCCAAGGTAGGGGTAGAATAATTAATCCCCAAAGGATGACAAAGGGAGGTAGTAAATGATGAGATCAGGAAAGGTGAGGTAAATGCGTAGGGTTGAGTTAGGTTTATTAGGCATGGTTGAGGATAATGGATTAATTTAATTTAATTAATTAAATTAATATTAGTGGGGTGAAGGGGGCCAAGGCTAGGTGAATGCGATGAAGGGTGCTTATTTTTCAAGGGACCAAAGGGGAGTGTGACGTAAATTTAGTTTCTACAATGGTGCATACCACTTTTTGAGGGAAATTGTCCTTTATATGCCCTTCCACTTAAAAATTTGTGCACTAAAGACCACTATGAACCTCATGCGCTGAGTTTGTAGAAAACTTCCCCAACTACTTGGCCATTGCAGCAATTTGAGCCTCCAGGAAAGGGATCACACGGGTATCAATGCTCCCAACAACCTCATCACACAAGGCAACTTTTAAGGCCTCTCGCAGGTCTATGTAAATCTCTTGTGTGATAGTGCCCTTCTAAACAGTGTTATCATTCCCCCAAATAACCATTAAGCATGTTAAGAGGGGTGTATGTTATAGGATAGTTTTGATAATAGATCTTTGAACCGTGTGTTGTACTCTCGCACACTCTCTACCATTCCTTGTTTGAGCTACTTCAAAATTTTGATGTTATTTTTGCTTGAACTCAGGGATATGGAACTCTACTAGGAAGGAATTTTTCAACACAATGTAATAGAAGATCTTTTGGTGGGGGTCATACTTGAGGTACCAACTATGTGCATGCCCATGTAACATTGTTACAAACTGACTTGACTTTCACTCTGAGGTAGTGATTCCCTTCATGTGCCATAACAATTCACACTTGTGCACATGCTCTGTAGCATCCTCAATACCTATATAGTATGTTAGGTGCAAAGACATCTCAAAAACTACTTGCAGGGTTGGCTGAGGCCCTTGTCCACCTGAACCAGAACCTTGGTTTCCTACTATGTTTTCTCCACCACCAAAATCCACTAGACCCACCAGGTCTTGTCCATCCTGAACCACCAAATCCTCCAGATTTGCTAGGTCCACTAGGTCCTCCTCCAGCCCCTACACCACCAAATCCACCTCCTGTAGCTCGAAAATGGCTTGAAGTGGTCACACCTAGTGTTTGCAACATCCCATTAAACTGCGCATCGATGGTTTGTGATATTTCCTCACTGTCATTTGTGTGTCCTGTGTCACTCCCAGATGTGATACCTAAATTTTTTGTATTTACACCTTGTCCAAAAATTCCTCCTAATACAGGAATGGTTTTTGTAGCAATAGATGTCCCAAATGATAAATTATATCTCCTAGGCACATATCGGTTACTTCCACTGATACAAACCAGGTTAGCAATACTTATCCCTTGATTTCAAAAAATAAGTGCTTGGGGTTGGTCACTAGGTGGGTTCAGATGCACGCCGATGGATCTCCTTTCTTCACATGATGAACTCTCATAAGAAGTTGAAGGGGTTTCCCTTCTGTGCTTACCAAGATGGGGTAGTGCAAAATGGTAAGGTCCATGTCCTCTACATGAACCTCAACTCCTTCTCATAATGTCTGCTTCCATAAATCCATCACTGCCCCAACCTCACGTTGTCTAGACAACTCCCTTTCACATGTGTCACCGTACTTGATTCATCTCTCTTCCCTTTCCTTTTCAGCTGTAATATCTACCATCTTCCTTCACCCTAGCTTCCTCACCCAATGCTCAAATAAATTTAGCCACCCATAAGGAATGCATCATAACTTAATGTAATGATCAAGATCTTCATATCCAATGGGATAACACGTAAAAATGATCCTCTTGGCTCCCTCAAGAACATAAAATCAGTAACCTCTAGACAAGAATTCATAGAAATGGTGTATTCTAGCATATAGTTGGTTAGAAATCCTCTCCACCAGTGGTCAACAACATGCATCCAAGTCAGATATGCATCCTACATCTTTTGGCAATCATCTTGGGTCCATACATGCAATCTATAGTACCAGCTCAATCTAGATGCATATTTTGAAAGCCATTCATAAAGTTCCACTAGAAAGTAGCAAAAAAATATTTCATGCAGCTCATAGTACATGTGCTCTTCTACCCATCTGTGTGTATAATAGTCAGGTCTAATGCTGAATCTCTGAGAAAATGCATCCTCTGTACTCTTGAACCATGCTTCAAAACTTTCCAAGGTTAAGCAATCTATCATTAATAGAACCAAGATGTAGCCATTTCTCATAATAAATTATAAAATATGTCTCGAAAATGGAACCAAGATGTAGTCATTTTTATACCCTTATAACAATATTCTAATCCAATGCTCATCGGCCTATCACCCAGTGGAGCACTGGGAACTCACCCAAGGCACATGCTAGTGTCGAGCCCTTCCTTTATGTTATTCTTCTAAGAATACATTACTTAATTATAGAAACTTAGATGCAAAAAGGTAAATAACCATGCATTCATTCTGAGAGATTTAAGATGAGTTATTATATCATTATACCTAGTTCAATAATAGGAGAAACATCAAATGAGTAACAAATCTGATTCATATCATAAAGGAAAGGCACTAGGGTTTACACCCATGAATAATACATATTTTTAATAGAACCATATATTTCATATTGATCATAGTTCAACAACCATATTACATTCACCAAGGCCATACCAGGACAATGTATCAATGCAGATAAGACTCATGCATCATAATTCCTAACTATGCCCCCCATGGTACAAAAATATTTTCATAGACCAATCCCTCTGGGCAAGTTATTACTCCGGCAGTCCTCTAAATGAGAACCCTAACTCTCTGGAACCTTTTTACTATTCCTGTAGAGCTTCAACTTTCATTCTCTCTAGTTGCACTATCTTCCTTGAAAGCATCTCTTTAATCGTTGTTTCCCCTTTTTCTACCTGAGCATCTCTATATATAGCTTTATTTCCCACTGTCATGCCTTTTTGAAGTAGTAGATCGGTCACCAAGTGTCAAGGTGGTCCTCTAATGGAGCATGCTTGTTCCCATCTGGAATCTCCACTCTCTGTAGTGATGTCTTTTTGGATCCTTCCATCACATGGAATATTCCTTTCTTGACCACCAAGTTACCAGGTTGGCACCGTATGCACTCTACATGCTTATTCAAGTCATGCTTCTCTCGTGTTCTCCTTGAAATGATGAATATGGCTAAGTCTTGAAACCCTTTGCTTTTCCTCGCGCACTCTCCAAGGGTTCTACTAAACCCTTTTAAAACCCTTGTCCTATGTGCCTTTACCCCACATGCCCTTCTTCATATTGGTCATGCGTGCCTATGCGCCTTCTTGTACTTAGCCAATATTTTGAGGCCCAATAATATGTCTCGTGGAATTATTCTCCGAAGTCCTTTATTTCACACAATTTATTTATTTTTGTAAATTTTTTATATTGCAGGATTTTTGTGAGATTTGGGAACAAATCAAAATTGTGCTTTTGGGTCCATTGTTCTCCACATATCTAATTTCTCCACATATTTCCAGTTCCTTTTGATTGAGGATATTTCATGCGTTTTGAGAACTCCTAGCCCTTATTCTTCCCGGGCTTCGGTTCCCTACAACTCCTTGTTTTCTACAGTTTCCCCCATCTACAAACCTTACCTTCTTTTCATTTGGTTCCCCTTAGTGTTACAGGTATTTTGGGAGTGTGTAGTACTCATGACCTTTGTTCTACCCAACACCCAGTTCTCTGCAGGCCTTCTCTTTCTGCATTCTATATAATGTTTTTACACTGTGGGTATCTCAGAAATTTTTGGAACTCCTGACCCTCATTTCCTTGGGCCACCATTTCCCTAAAAACCTGTCATGACTGCAATGTATTGAGAAAATGGTTAAAACATTCTTTTGGCATCCTCATTTCCCGTACTCTATTTATTTTTCCAACTTACCATTTTTATCGAACGTTGGATTATAAAAGGGGGTAAATTTAATTCATTTTCACCGTTTCAATTTTTGAATTCCAACTATGCATTGTGCCTTCACTCCCCAAGCCCTCAAGGACGTTTTTATTCGTATATTGCTCATTCTTCATTCAATTCCAAAAATTTAAATTGCAGTGGGGTCATTGTAAAAGTTTTTTTCTTTTCAAATTATAGTTTAGTCATTCCATACCCATTTGATTTTACTTGGTGGTGTTTTTTATTGTATTCCCTATCCTTTGATTCCTTCCTAAAATTTATTGTGGAACCCCATTTTTCTGATTTTTTCCCATCACCTTTTCAACATGAAGTTCCAGTATGGGGGATATGAACATATTTCTTACTTAGATACCTATGTACCAAACATTGGGGATAGTAACATTATACATTTTAATCTAGATGATTTTTAGGCCCGTATTTTAGAAGATAATCCCAGTGTCAAGGTCTAATGTATTAAGAATTGTGGAATTTCCTATGCTTATGGGTTTCCCCTCTCTATCTAGTGCACTGATACTATTATTTACTATGCCTCTTATTTTGATCCTAAAACCAAGGAAGTTAGAGATCCCTAAGGCCAATTCATTTCTAAATTTGATACCAGTTGTATGAATGTAGCCTTAGAAATCGATGTATCTAAAGACTCTAACACCCTAACCTTAGCCCAAAATGAGAATCTCTTTGATCAAGATAAGGAAAGATACAAATAAATGATATCCAAATCATTGCTCAAGGCCCTAAAGAGAGGAGTTTCAAAGTTACCTAACATCCTATATAGGTCATATTTCAAGGAGGAATTGACTGACATGATTACCTTGTTGGATAGATTGATGGGTCTACCTTGTAGAAATGAGTTCTAGTTCTAGATGTGTGTATATATCAACATCATTTGTGAAGGAAATAAAAATTTGAACTGGGGAGAAATAATTTGTGAAAAAATGAGTGAGAAATTGGTTAATGTGCAAGAAAGTTAAATATTCTACATGACCTCCTACCTCATGTATACAATTGTAGCCTATAGGGTATGGATAGGACTATCTCCTCAGGATGACAAGAAGAATGAACCATTCTATGAGTTTTATCCATAGCTCAGTTTTGAGAATAGTAAATTTCACCACAGAAGGGTAAATGATGGTTTCACCATGTCCATAATTAGGATCCTGGAGGGAAATATATCTTAAAGAGTGTTTGAAAAATTCAAGCAGTTGATCTCAACCTATGAAAACCTCTTTATTTAATTAATAAAAAATTCCTACATTACGATAGCTGGTTTTGATCATTCACCTAACAAGTTACCCATGTATTGAAATAATAAATTGTTTTTGTTGGAATTTTGTAGACAACTGGATATGCGTCACAAGACATGTTGGGACAATAAAATATCAGGCATCCAGATTCCTATCTCCTTGGGTAACTATACATGTAGATCTTCCTTGGATGCCCATAATTTTGAAATAATAATTATTGATTTTATTTTTCATTCATATCAAAGAAGGCCCTTCTTTGACATTAAGGGATTCATTTCAAAGAACTTAAGAATTTTCTATTATCATCCTCCCTCTATTGAGATTTTTGGAAAGATTTTTCTAATGAGTATGAGGTCAGGAAAAGATATTTTGGAAGGCTTTCCTACACCAAATCAGTGACTTCAAAGTGTACTAGGTTCAGATTCCTAAAGATTTGGAGGATGACAATGAGATTTTGTATTCTACAGAGTATATCATAACTATTCAACACATGCCCCTCCCAACCATTTACTGATCCCAAATGGAGAGGGATGATCCCTCTAAAATGAAAATTTTAGTTCTTACAAGAAAAAACATTAGTTCAATAAGAAAATGAAGGAATATAGTCAAAGTGTGAAGCAATATTCCACTCAAGAGGCTTCTTATTCACAAAAGGAGGCTCCCATTCCTCCTCCAAAAGTTGCAGAAGTTTCAAAAGTTCTAGCTGAATTATCTCCTTCCTCTTCACCATTGGTTTCCTCAATCAAGGTGTATATGAAATAATATAAGGCTAAAGAGATAGATAATATTAAAGAGACAAACAAAAATTATGTAAGAGAAGAGAAATATCATGAAGAAGCAACTCCTACTCTTTTGAAAATCTCCCAACCTTCAGGAGAAGAAATGAAAACAACTAAAGAACCACATAAGAATGAATCAAAACAAGATGATGGTGAGCATGAAAAGAATGATCAAGAAGAAGAAAATAAAGAGGAAGAAAGTGAGGAAGAATAATATCTAGTAATCATTGAACCTAACACTGGAAAAAATAGTAGGCCTAAGCTTGATGTCATGAGACCAAGTTCTTCCTTTGTGGCGGTTCCTACCCTTGATGTTTCTTTTACTCCATATCTTGGTTCACCTAATGTACTTACATTGGCCCCACCTTCTGCTACACTTTTCAATGAATCATTCACATGGGTTCAGTCCATGATTGACAGTAGGAAGAGGAATTTTTCTTCCTGAATTATTTCTCCTAGTTTTGATGTTTTGGTTGCCCTACCTGACACAACTCTTACTCCTCCTCCCAAGAAGGCCAAGAAACCATCCCGTTTGATATCTTATTCTAAGGGATAACAATTTTTGGAAATTTCTAAACAAAATGAGGATAAATATGAAAAGGATATCATTGTTTCAAACTTGGAGATAACTAGAATTTCAATTTGTGAATCTACTCCTGAAAGAGAGGTATAGAATTTGAAGGAAAATGTTTCTAAAGTAATTGAGTGAGTAGAAAAAGATAAACAAACACATGAAAATTTAGAGGAACAATTTCAATTTTATTCAAATTTTATCAAATCCTTTCTCTCCACTGATAAAGTTCCTCTTGAACCTACTCCTCTATCTTCACTTCCTCCTCCAATTTTTCTCTCTAAATAATATGTTAAGGATATCAAGGAGATCCGCGAACATGTAACATTGGGTAAGGCTACTGAAGCTTGGATGCAAGGAATGTTAATCTCAGGATTGATCTTCATTGATGACTAATGTAAAATGTATGATAGTATGTCTATAGCTCAAGATCAATTCAATACAAAAATTGTTGGTGTTGATAAGGAACTAAAAATTTGGATGAATAGTATTCAAGATCTTAGAATCATGAGCACCACTAATGAGAAGATTCTATTGTCTTATAAGATCTTTGATGATTCCAAATGCAACCTATTGAAGAAGTGGGTTTATTATGTTGAATGGAGGATCATTTTTCTTGAGGAAGCTGCAGGAGAATTGTAGAATCTAGTACAAAATATTGAGTCTCTGAAATCAGAATTATGTGTTGACTTTCAAGGCCTTCATTGTTAATTTCTCAAAAACAATGATGTAGAGAGAAACTTGGTAGATGAGAACTGATATCATGAATAGAGACAATAATAATGGGCCTATTTTTTTCATTTATGGTTGGAAGGAAGAATGATGGTATATAAGATATGGATTGTTCATCTTAACACCCCCATATTTTTCCTTCGCATATTTTGCACAAATGAAATGTGGTCCTTATATGACTTAGTAAAATAAATAAGAATACCATACATGGTAGATGAGGGATTTGAGTTATTGGGGGATTTTAACTAGGCTGACCATCTCCCTTTGCTTTGGTAGTCATATCCCCTACAAATCCACACACATTATGTGTGTCTCTTGTCACAGATGACAGGATTAGTTTAAATTATAGTCTAAGCTATACATTCTCAATCCTTTCACCACTAAATTTTTCACCTTCTATTTTCAAATGTCTAGAAATATTTTTGTTTCTTTCTTTGATGGATCGACATAGTCACGATAAATAAGAGAAAAGTTTTTTTAGATAAGGTAAAAATATAGGTATTATGGCTCCCAAAATCCATACAATAAAATATGCATCATGAGAGAAATAGAGGAGAAAAAGATAAAGCTATGAGGAGAAGAAGAAATGACGTCTACCAGTGATCAAAAAAGAGAAACCAAGAGAAAATGTAAGCAGAACCAAGAGGATAGTCAAGGAGTCTTGACCCGACTCCAGGTAGAGCCAAACATTACGCAACTCCACTGGAAGCCACCTAAGAGTGACTCCTTAAGACATGATCAGGCTTTGCAACTTTATATTTCCTATGATGGACCATAGTCCACTCTTCACCATCATTCATAGAAGCTACTAAATCAAACACATGTCCATCCCTAGACCCAAGACACACCTCTAATTTTTTGTTTAAGAAATGTGTTTACCCACTGCCACATAAAAGGCCCAAACCATCACACCACGATCCGTCAGCCCCAAGATGAGGTTCAATTAATGCAGTCCCACTCGTAGGAGCTAAAAATTCAGATTTTTATAGCATGTTCCATCCAGCAGGACCACCTATCCTCACGTGATATAAACGGACATCATGAGGCACAATATTGAAAACCATCACATAGTTGTTAACACCACCATTTTCTGCCACTTTACCACCCATTCCAAAGTCCTTAATTTCTGACCTAACTGATTCAAATTTTGAATTTCCTGCCTACCTGGCAGGCCAGCCATTCCACAAATCCTTGAAACAATCATTAGGAAATGACTCCTACACCTTCACCAACCTGTCAACAATAAACCCCATCAAACCGTCCCCATAACCAAGATTTTTTGATGACGCAAGAAAAGGATCCATCACCACCAAACCACCATCCTCCTCTACCCCATCATCCTTGTTATCTTCCTCTTTTGACATATCATCAATTTGAGACATGGAATTTTGGATTTTGCAGCCCTCCCCCACCTATAGTGAGGACAAAGCACTACCGCTACATATCTTTGATGTATAACCCACTTTTCTACATTTGTCACATATAACAAGGGAACTTTCAAACTCAATATTTTGCTCCCATATATCAATCTAAGAATCTAGAAAAATTATTTGGGGCACCTTAGAACCAACTAGAACCTTGATACAGAGCTAAGTGAAGGCCAATCTGGACTGGGATTTCATAGCAGTATTGACTGCGATTAAAACACCTAAAGTTCTTGCAATCCTTGAAAACACTTTGGGCTCCCAAAAATCTAGGGGAAGAGTAGGGAGACAGATCCACACAGGTAGCTCCTAAAAGGATACCTCTGAAATCATCCCAGGACGCAAACATCAGAAGCTGAGGGTAGTACGAAAAAATAACCATGGATCCCCTTATAACACTTTCCACTAGTCCTATTCTTTGAAGAGGAAAAAGAGAAATCCATCTCCCACAAGAGCTCTAACCTCCACCTTGCAATGTCACTTCCTTCTTAATAAAAGAAAAATGGAATCAAATAATCGTGTAAATATTTATTATAAATCCTCTTAATATTTTGATTCACATGAAAAACGATCTATTAGTGGCATTTTAATATCCCATAAAAATTCTCATCTAGGAGGAAGGTGAGAAAATCCATGAGTTCTACCAAGAATTGACAAAATAATAAGAATATTTTGATGAGGCGTGTTCAAAAATTCACGGTAACAATGCCATGGATCAAAAATTTGGCTCAAGGAGTATTGAATGAAACTAAATATTTACAAAGTTATGTTCAGAGCATGTTGCCTCAAGGATTTTAACTTCACACCCATTTTCTCCTTCTATAAATTCACACAAATGACATCGTCTAAATGTAACTTACTGAAATAAAGAATATGATCACCTAATTTCTCTTCAAAATTTTCCATTTTCCAATATTTCTCCTCCCTCTATCCCCTTGTTTATCATCCTTATTTCTTTGCAATGCTTCTCTTTTTCTCCTCCCTATTAGTGTCTCCATTACACTAATTCACTACGATTACATCAATGATTAGGCTACAGAAAAGAATCATTGACCAATTGAATAATTTTAGTTCTCTCAATGTAACCCATGTAACCTCCATATAATTTTTTTTTGGTTTTCTATTTCCATCATCAACTATTAACTCAATGGTTTCCAATTACAGAGAATTTGTACATTGACCTTGATTATCACGGTGATTTATTGAGTTAAGACTGTGTGGTGAATCTATTATGTTTCTTGTGCCTATCCCTATGACACTCATTGTCACCTTCCTCACATAATTTTTCTTCTTTTCTCCTCCATGTCGACATATCTATTACACCACTCGTGTGTGATTACTAGTAAGTAATACAAAAGGATTCATAGCCCTTAATACTCATATGTTATAATCTAACCAATAAATACATGTCTTCCAAATTCCTCCTCCTATCCCAACCATGATCCCATAAGCATATTTTAAGTTCACAATATTATTACCAATGAAATATTGGCTCGCCATCTTAGATGTATATTATATATATGAGGCTCAAAAATTCATTTGGTAAATTGGTCACCTTCAAAATCATATCATCAATTCATTGGATAATGAGGTCATTAGTGAGCCATATATTTCCTCTACATGTTCATTTGAGATTCATCCAAAATTTTGAAGAAAGAGTGGTAGTTTTAACTAATCATAGATTCATCATGGATCCCTCCATCCTCTAACACTCTTTTCTCATCTTGACTCCCAACTCATTTAAACACACCTTGTTTACCAATTTTATATGATATTTCCCTATGTTTCTTTCATTTTGAAATTTATTATGCTCTCTCTTATCATGGATTATAAAATAAACTATTATTATTATCAAAAAATCTAATTATTCCTTTGTCATTTTAGTCATTGTGTCCATTCAATATTGTATATTCTATTAGATTATTGCTTTGTAATTTTAATATCCCAAAAATAAAGGGTTTTATCTATCACAAGTTAACATGGTTGAAAATTTGACCAACCAATAAATTATTTAACATTTTTTGGATACTATTTTTCCATTGATTAGTTAACAATTTGACTTGCTAAATAATTTCATGGTTTTTAACCATGTGTATGCATGAAAGGATTTAGTTATGATAATAACATGAAATTAACACATAGTAGTTCCACAATATAACTAAATATATCATAAACATCAAGATGAGAGCTTAATGAGATAGACTTCTATAATAATGAATGAATCAAACTAACATTAATATGTTACCTTTACTTCTATAGATTGCTTAATATAAAAATGAACCTAGTTAGATCCTAATAAATCAATTTTCTATTGTTTGCTCCAAGTGGTGAAGTGATCTCTCTAAAATGGATACAAGACCATATTTAGATATTCTCCTACTAATAAAACTTGAAAGAATGGATGCAATATTGAGAAGCTACTATAATGAGGAATGGCTCAATATCAAATTCTTCTAGCTTTATCTAATGCAAATGAGATGTTTTCCAAAGTCGCAAAGTGTATAAGGTGTTTGATATGATAAGCAAGGTGTAAAATTTAAAGGGAGACATTAGCCTTGTATTTATAGGTTTCCATTTGGGAAAGTTTAGAATCCTAGTGCATGTGGGACAAAAGGTAAGCCCAAAATAAAATTTTACAAGTCAATGCAATTTTTGATTAGATTAGGATCTAATTAATATTTTAGGATTAATTAAGGAACCTAACTAGGCTTATGAATATTTTTGAGACCATATGGAAGGGGTTTGGATAGATTTTGGAGGTTCTGGAAAAGGGATTTAGCCAATAAGAAGGTTTATTGGTTGAATGCAAGATTAGAGGCTTAATTAACATATACTTAGATAATTAAGAGGATTATCACTAATAAAATTCCATTAATTAGCATCCTTAGTGAATTAGAAGAATAGTTAGATAACGAAGTTTTGTTATTTAAACAAAGTGAGAGGAAGTGAAGATGCTTTGTGTAATTTAAGTATTAAACTACGTAAATAGATTTTAGGTGTCTACATTTTCCCCTATTTGGGGTGGCGTAAGTGACGCCACTTCAAAGATAGTAGAAAAGCATAAACGAGTAAAAAATTTGAAGGGATAGAAGAAAAAATAATAGAATGAAGGATGCCCCCTTGAGTGTCGATAGGGCGATGAAAGAGGTTGATCGATGATCAAAAAAGGTAAAGATGAGAGACCAAAAAGGGGGTAAAATCCCATTGCAATGGGAGATAGATGGAAAGATACCGAATATATATCCCCACATAGTACCATTATGAAATTTTTTGTTGAAAACTTCATGGGCTTACCGTTGTGAAGTGTAAGATATGTTTTTCTTAACAGATATGTAGAAATGATTTGTAACAGGTTATCCCTATTGCCCCAAGTGAGTTGGAAGAATAGTGTAGGATAGAAGAGAATGATAGGGGAGAAATATGAAGAGAATGGAAATATCTTGCATCCAAATAATTTAAAAAACTTTATTCCATCATATTGTTAATGATCTACATCATCGGTCCTTATTAAAAAATGCACGCACAAAAAAAATGTACTATAACATGAAAAGATATAATACCAAGATCTGTTCATTACTAAAAATGATTATCTCAATGCAACATACAGAGTGTAATTCAATATGAGAAAGTAAACCAACTATCCTAATAGGGAAAACAAGTACAAACACACATACTTAAACCAACAACATTTAAGATAGTTATATAAATGGTTTTTATCAAGCTGTAATTCCCAAATCTTTGTGTGTAAAGAAATGGGTTAAAAGTGGGACCCCAAGAAAGGATGCATGAGAGGGGAAATATTATGGATGCAGGGGTCCATTTAAAAAGCATTCGTGAGCCATGAAATAGTACCAGGCAACTTGTGCCAAGATATTACAGACAGAGCAAGCAAACCACCTTTGTTAATAAAGGTAGATCAAAATTATATGTGAGTCGTTGTAACAAAAATAAACAAAAACAGAAGAAATATATAATTTGAATACAATGCATTTGATACATGCTTCATCTATGTAAAAGCCTTTTACCAAATTTTGTAAATTTTTGAATTTTTCAATGTGTAGGATTTTTTATTGATTTTTTTATTTTTTTAGAATTTTCTGAAATTTTGCCAAATTTTTGAAAAGGTTGATTTTTCTAATTTTTTAGTGATTTTTTATTTTTAAGAAGAAATTATATGAGGGAGTATCATCAAAAACTAATAAAAATTCCCCACGAAGCAAAAATGGTCACTAAGTAGGGAAACTAAGCTCCGACAAGGTGAAAATGGAAGAAAAATGACAATTTATTATAAATAAATATTGCAGCAGCCATATCCCACTTGTCGACCATCACAATGGGTGAAAACAAATCCTGAGGGGTCAAAACAACCATATATACCTCTCTCGGGGGGTAGATCATCACGAGTAATTTTTTGTTACCATGCCCTTTCTGATTTTACCTTGATATTTGCTCTGAACTTTGAGAGATATGGTTCGAGTTCAGAGGTGTATGAGGTGAGAAGACACAGTCCAAAAGTACATGTGGGTACACAAATATGGTCCCCACATGAGTACCTCATTCATTATTTATTTTTCTTGCATTTAATTACATTTATTATGCTTCAAAAGTGCAACGATAACATATGTGCACATCTTGGGGCGTGCATATGTTATCAGGGCCACGGGGGTGTGGGAAGAAAATATATGTGTGGGAACATACGTGGTCAAGGGAGTGTGGGTGTCAAGGTAATATGTAGGGTTTATACGCACGTGCGTATATGTTAGGATGACCATGCAAACGTTAGGGTTGGGTTCTACATATGGGCGGGCACGTGGGTGTGGGTAGGTGCGCACAGATGCAAGAAATGTCATGCAAGCACCAGGATTAGGTAAGTCAAAGGGGTTGCATGCACATGCATTTGAATGAGCATGTGGGTGTTGAGAAGGGTGCATATACACTTTGGGTGTGCATATGCCAGTAGGGGCACACAAGCGTCCTTAGGGGCGCGTGACTGCTGAAAAGGAGGGGTTAATCAACCTTAGTATAATTTAGGAAATTATCTAAATTAATTTAAGGGTGATTGGGTTAATGTTAGATGATGTTTGATAGATGAAATTCTAATGAGTGGTGTTGTTTAATCTTGCAGATGTAGTTTCTTGCCTTACAAACTCGGGAGTAGCACGATAGGTTAGTTACCTTTGAGGCAACCTTCTCTCAATGCAAGAAAATATTTTAGGATATTACTCTAGATGTTACATGGATTTCATACGTGGCGCAAATGCCACTGATCATTGTCGAAGGAATGATGAATATCTGAAGGGAATTCGTGAGCATCAAAACATTGCACTCAACCACAAAATGATGTAGCTTCAAGATCGAAGCAAGAAATCACCCATCAGAGAAATTTGCATACATTAAGGGAAAAATGGCTCAAATCCCATACTCTATTCCATGCCATTGTATTTCTCAACATGAAAGGGTTTACATATAGTATTCGGGGATGTAACTCCCCCAAAAATGTAGCTGTCAAGAGGTGGGAGTTACATTCCCAGAATAGTCGGTCAAATGTAACTCTTATGATGCTCTATAATGCACGTAAGTCCATAATGACACCCTAGGACACCTAAGCATGGGGAATAACCTATGTGGAGGAATCCCATGTACTTAAAATATATACATGGTAAATATCTTACACTAACACCCCCCCTAAAGCATAGCTTAGGTGGAGACATAGATGAAAACAAGGAGAATTGGGTCCTGGAAACAAGCATGATGAGATACTCACATACAAGAAACTCTCAAAGAGTTGAGTAAAAGGAGAAAACCTAGTGGGAAATACTCCCCCCTAAAATAGAGACACATCCACTCTCTAATATAAGAAAGATTCCAAGGATGTTTCCCAGCCACAGATGAACCTGTAAAGGTACCCATGTACAAAGAGGAAATCTCTCGAAAAGAAGAAGAAGAGAGAATAAGAGGGAGACGAGAGGAATGTAAAAGATGCCATGGACAGATTTTGAAATCTGCAGCTCTATGAGGTCTCCCAGATGAATCTCAATCACAAGATCCTCTACCTCTAGACTGAAGAAGAGCCACCCACACTGAACTATGTGCCTGCCCTTAGGAAGGACAAAAATGATGTGCTGGAATTCCACCCACTCTATGAAGGAAACTAAAGGTAGTAGCACGAAGAATTCTAAGCATGGTCCATTAAATTGTGACATAGGTCTATAAAATGAGCTCCAAGGAACCGAAGGTAATGTCACATGCGTAGAACTATCAGAGTGAAGAAGGGGAACACCTATAGAAAGGATGTCTAACTGATGTGAAGGAAACAAAACATCCCCCACAACAGTAAATGGATCCACAAGAAAGGGTGGATCAATGAAGGTCTCCAGAAAAGTGGGAGTGGTAAGAGTCCCAGAAGGGGCACTCCCAACAATGGAGATGATGAAATCCTCTAAAATAATGTAGATGGATGAGGAACCTATAGTACATCACAAGTGTACTATGCAAAAATAAAACTAAGGTCGGGAAGATACTCATCCCAATGAGGGGGTTTAACAAATAGTTTAGTGATGTTAGATAGGTATGAGTCATCCAATGAAGGTAGAGGAGTGAAAGGGGCCTCACATGTTGTAGGTGGAAAAGAGGTGGGTGTGATGACTATATGAGACTGTATAGGATACTACTCAATATCTGATGAGATGTGGGATGTGTCAACACTCTCTGGAATAGTGAGAGACAGAGGATAAGAGACCTCTGTAGTACTCTCGACATCGAAAATAGGTGCACAATCCTCATCATCAGAAGTAGAACCAAGCGATTCTGTGTCATTAGATCTGTCACCACATGAAGAAATAGAGGAGAGAACTGAACCAAAAATAGAAACAACAGTGATAGGATGTGAAGGGTCTCCATAGAGGGACTGAAGAATGCTCTAGAAACGGTGGGGTGGATCTGAGTCTGCCACATGAAACTAAAGATATGTGGAGACATGCATCATCATGTGACCAACAACATGGTCGCAATTGTCAAGAAATTCCTCAAGACAATAATGATCAGTGGGTGCATGAACTGGACCAAGTAAGAATGGTGAAAGACCCTCGTGAGTGAAGTAATGTTCCATGGAAGCATGCCAAGTGAATAGTTATCTCTCCCGATAAGAAGTGGTGGAGGCTGTAAAGCTATCTTATGATGCTCAAGTCTGAAAAGAGCACCCTCCATGATGTGGAATCAAAAATGCAAGGTACACAAATGTAAGACATCAAACATGACTGATAATGCATATGCATGTAATATAAGGCCCAACAGTAGTAGTGAAACCCCCCAAATGTGGCACTTTATAAAGTAGTGTGTTTACAAAATTGACAATTTCATCACGTAATGTGTGAAAATCCATGCAACTTTGACTAAAAAAGTGCTCAAAACCAAGAAGTGAGTCACAAGTTATAGAAAAAATACAATTCCCACAACTGATGGAAAATGCCAATAAGCTTTACAAACTGATTAAAAAAGTGCCCGAAATGGGTGCAAGGGGTGTCATGTGGGTACTCATTGTAAATGGAATCAAATTTTAGAAAGTTTTTATTTTTCTTGCGAGGGGGGGATTAGCCTCCTACCAACCCCGGACCTCGTCCTCTGTCTTTGACACTTGAATGAAGGACATTAAATACAAGAAAAATAGGTCCCAAAAAATATGAAAATGCCAAGATAAGAATGTTTTTGCCTTAAAACATTAAAAAAAAGATTGTTTTAACTGCTAGTTGAGTCTAAAAGGGAATGGGCCCAAGATGATTTGGTTCATAGTTGACTAAGCTAAGTGAAATACCACGTGCCAAAGGTCATTGGAAGGTCTCAAACCAACGTTAGAGTCTAATTTCCATAATGGAGTTGAATAGGTTGAAAACAATCTCTCCATAATAAGAGCCATGTGTAGGGTGTAATCATTCATTGCAGGATGCCAACACAGGTAGAGTTGAAGGATTGTCAGAAGACTGACTGCAAAGTTAAAATGGTATATTTGTGTTGATAGAGATGGTGGAGACATTGCATTAGGGATGAGTTGGAGTGGTGGATGTTAGGTTTGAGAGCCAAGCTAGGTCCATGAGCTAACAAGAAACCTTGAGCCACACCAAGATCTGCATCTAGGTGGAGGGAAGAAGAACCACAAATCAGGCACAAGCTACATCCAAAACTGACATGTAAGAGTTTAAGGCATATCTCTATGAAAAACATTGTCCATGGTAGAACCCTGTCAAATACACAGGTCGTAATCAAGCCTAATGAAGCATGAGCTTATCCATCGGATGCATACGGAGCAGGACCATCAAATCACCAGAAGGCAAGGTAAACCCAATGCATCCATGAGGAAATCAATGTAAGAGGATGTCACAATCCATTTATGGTGAAACATGAACTCCCACCCAAGACCAGCACCAAAGATAATAAGGCAATATTAACTAGATTGGGTGCCAAACAATGGAAATGTTTCAACTATTGCAAAAAACAACGTGAACACAATAGAAGCAATGTTGAGTAACGCATGAGTAACCGAACGACCCAATACAGGAGCTCACAAGGATCAGATCCGAGCTATCAATAACTTGGTGCTTGATTAAACCACTACAAACTGAATTATCGAGGAAGAAGCACAAGTCAAACAATAGTAATCGAGTGAGTGCAAGCCAATACAAGCCAAGAACCACGAATTTTAGATGGCATGAGCTAATAGAACGTGCAGTAGCCAAGTGCACGAGCCAATGGAACAAGCAGAAGTTCGTAAATGAACACAGTACGAGCCAGGACAAAAATGGGAGATAGCACTTCAATGGTCAAAGACGCATTTAAATAACTTCAACACAGGTAGTAAATCTTATCCGTAACCTTGAAACCTGTAAATTGAGACCACATCAAGACACCAAAACCCTTGAAAATGTATGTAGAGCACATGTAAAGGAGAGCTGGCACAAGAAACTATGAGGTAGAGAGTACTAGGAAACTGAGGTGAGCAACACGATTCCGATCCCTGAGCTCTAATACCATGTCAAAGGAATGACAAAGATTTGGAGGGAATCTATGAGCATCAAAACGTTGCACTCAACTATAAAATGATGTAGCTTCAAGATCGAAGCAAGAAATCACCTATGACAGAAATGTGCATGCATTAAGGGGAAAACGGCTCAAATCCCATACTCTATTCCATTCCATTGTATTTCTCAAGATGAAAGGGTGTACATATAGTAGTGGGGTATGTAACTCCCCCAAAAATGTAGCCTTCAAGAGGTGGGAGTTACATTCTTAGAATAGTCGGTCAAATGTAACTCTTATGATGCTCTATGACACATGTAAGGCCATAATGACATCCCAGGACACCTAAGCATGGGGAATCACCTATGTGGAGGAATACCATGTACTTAAAATATATGCATGGTAAATATCCTACACCAACACCCTCAACCACAACATTCTCACAACCTTGGTTGAGAGGTGGCATAATGAGAGTCAGTGTTTTTGGTTACCCACTAACGAGATGACTGTGACTCTTGAGGATGTTTGGCTTGTACTTGGAGTACCAATTTAAGTCTAGTTGATAGATTATGATGGGGAACCTATTCAGATCATAGATTTTTTATTGAGGTTTTTGGTGTAAATGAGATACCACGAGAGGGGATGGCAGTGTGGTTGTAGTTGTGCTTCAGAGTTCTGAGATTGTCCTGTGTTACAGTGTATCTTATGACTCTTATCAATGACATCCTATTTCTTGACAAGACTAGTGTTTCATTTCCATTGGGCTTGATCCATGGGGAGATGTATTTTTGGGGGCAGTGTTTGCTGGCACATTTATATTGGAATCTATATCTTATTACTTACCATGGTCAGAAGACTATGGGGCCAGTTAAACTATTACAAATATGGGTGTGGGACCATATTGACATCATTTGACCTACAAGAACATTGTGAGATCAAGTTCTTGATGATCCTTCAGTCATGGGATGGGCCCCTGTAGGTGAAAATGTGCATGGTCATATGGGTGATATCTATTTCTATCATCATTCATTTGATGATATTAAGTTACTAATGATTGGTTGGAGACCGTACAGGCATTTCTAATGGCCAGAGGATCTAGCTAAACTCAGTGTCACATTAGCTAAGAATTTTTTGAGCATGGAGTATTACATTATTGATTGGGTACAGTAGAAGTTTGGTGTTGTATAAGATGTTCCTAGTATGGATATGTGGTATGCACGTCGTGCTAGAGAGACTTTTGATATTGGCTCATTGATTAGGATGGAGTGAGTTAGAGATAACTTTGAATAGATGGTTCCACTAGAATGGGCATCTTTATATCATATTATAGATCCAGGGACCACAAAAGTGTATCCGGCGTAGTATGCAACAGTCCTTCCAAGGCATTTGACTATCCCATAGGCTGCACTTAACACGGGAGTGTGGATGTCACCAGAGCACCATCCTTACATAGGGAATTGATAGTGACGATGGGTCCAATGGAGATAACTTTGATGGATAGGGATAGAGAGGGGATGGACAGGGATAGGGACTGTAGGTAAATGCCCATATATAGCCACAGGGATAGGAACAAGTATAGGGACAGGCATAGGCACAAGTTTAAATGCCCCAATTAGTTTATATAGGTGGGTATCCATGTTCCTTTATAGAAGGTTCCTCCATAGGAGCCTATACAATAGGATCCACCACAGGATCCTTTTGTTAGCTTGCCACATAGTCTGGCAAAAGGTAGAGGGGGTGACTTAGATTTCCTTAAGTAGCAGCTGCAACAGATGCCATGCGAAACGTAGTAGGTTATAGTGTTATTACAATAGTCTATGGCACAATTACAGTAGGTTTTGGTAGAGTGAGATCAGATCTGGATAGAATGGGATCAGCTACATTCCGAGAGGGAACATGTACATGCAATTACAGTGGAGTGAGATAATCTCTAGACATAGTGGGTACAGTCTCGAGCCGAGGTTTCCGAGCTCTTAGAGGAGTTTGCTCCTTTGCATCAGTCTACCATAGCTTCTATGATGCCCCATGTTTACATGGATTTACCTGCAGCCACTAGATAGGCTATGTATTATAGATCATTTTACTATGATGTTGTCCCAGAGGGATAGAGAGCTCCCATTTTCACTCAGCAAACCATGAGTAGGAGTGCCTCACAGTCATGCAGGGCATCTGAATTAACCAGATCAGTGGAGTAGCTATTAGTAGGTCAACAGGGCCACCACCAAATCAGAGGCTAGGTAGTTCACATGATGGAGAGAGTCAATCACGACTCTGTTTTATTTGATGTATTTACATATGTACATAGTTTTAATGTAAACCTCGATATGAAGGCACATTTTTGATGATGTATATGTATTATTTTCTGCTATGCCCACTATGAAGGCACATTTTTTATCAATGCCCATGATGGCATACGATGTATCTGATGATGATGTACTTAGACACATTTGTATGTGGATGTTGATATTTTGACAGATATATATATATATATATATATATATATATATATATATATATATGTATGTATGTATGTATGTATGTATGTATGTATATATATATATATATATGTATGTATGTATGTACACACACACACAGACACACAGATATATATATATATATATATATATATATATATATATATATGACGATGATGATGGACTTTTATTATGATGTTTATGATTGTATCACATGTCTTTGATATATGAGATAGAGTTAGATGATATTGCATGTTTTAATGAGATACTTCATGTTCTACTTATCACATTTTTTGTATGATATAACATGTTTAATCAACATTTTTATTATGGTCTATGTGTGAGGGGGGGGGGACTTAGCCTTTATTGATATATGATGTATATATGTGATGGTATTGATGAGGATGTGATAACTAAACATGTACAAGTAAAAAACAAGCACAAGTAAAAAAATTTCATATCTAACTAACACATATGCATGGCCTAAACAAAACAGTACAAGTATATACATACAAATAAGATAAAATGAACTCAAAGAACTTAACAATAAAGAGAACAACATTCAATCTAGGTAAAAAAATAAATCCAAAAGAACTTAACAATAAAGAGAACAAAATTCAATCTAGGTAAAAAAATAAATCCAAGGAATGCATTACAACTAAACAAAGGTTAATCAATCATGAAAAAACACAAACAAATAACTAAGTAAAGGACTTGTTTTTGTAAGAAAAATTTCAAGGCTACTGTTCACATTGTTTTTGGGATTTTTGTAAGATAATGTTATGTTGTTTTTGCATTTTTTACCAGATGGTTTTCTAATGTTTTGGGATTATCAAACCATATTTGAATTTTTTTTGGCATTTTCTGAAAGAGTTTTCCGAAGCTATGTATAGAAAACTAAGAAGAGTGGATGCCCCCAATGTTATATAGGATGTATAAGGGTGGAATGCCACACGTATATGTGTAAGAAGGTGAAGGTGCCCCTAGCATTAGATGGGAATATACGAAGGCAACCCCTTCTCAAATATACAAGAGGAGAAACAACCATATCAAGGCTCGAATGAATCTCAAATACAGGTCAAAACTAGCTTAGGGTAAAGAAAATGTTCCCTATATATATGAGAATTCTTGTGAACAACCAGTCTTCCCAAGGTGCCAGAAACTAGTTTCACCAAGGTTCCTATCCAAGGTGCCACAATTTCATGGTTTTCACAATTGGACAACCTATTCTCTCTTTACTGTTTCTAGATTTTTTTTCTTGTTTTTTCCTTAAGTTTTGAGGAACCTCGTACTCAAGCATTGAACTGCTTGAGATGTATTGCATTTATGGGCTCCTTTAGTTCCTCAACATATAAGTCAGAAAGTTTGTATGCCCCTGAAATGTACTTAGAAACCACAACATATGGTCCTAACTAATTCGGCTTGAACATTCCTTTCTTTTCCCGGTCTTTGGTGGTATAAAACTGATTTTATTTTAGAACTAGATCTCCTACCTCAAACTAACGAGGTATGATATGTTTGATGTATCCATGGGACACTTGATTTTGATAAACTTTTAATTTATTGACTGCACTGAGGCATATTTCATTTATGAGTTCCATCTCTACCAGTCTGTCCACATGGTAGTCTTCATCTTTATCCAGGCACTCTCTAAGAGATATTCTCAGGGAGGGAATCTAAATTTACAGGGGGATGATGGATTCAGTTTCAAAGACCAAGGAATAGGGTTTTATACTAGTAGGAGTGTGAATTGAATTTATATAGGCCTAGAGGGAGGAATGGATTTATAAGTGTTAGTTTTGACTAGTCTTAATCACCATATTTTCCATAATCTGAACAAGGGTTTTGTTAGAGGCATTTGCTTGTCCATTACCTTGAGGGTAATATGGAGTAGACCACTTTAAGTGAATTTGTAATTGGTTGCATAATTCCTTCACTGTCTTGTTCTTAAAATATTTACCATTGTCAGTTAAAATGGCGGAAAGGATTCCATAATGGCAAATAAGGTGATTCATGATGAATTTAAAAAATTTGGGCATTAGTGACATATGTGAGAGGAATAGCTTCCACCCACTTAGTAAAGTAATATGTGGTCATTATCATATGGGCATGGCCATTTGATGAGGTAGGAGTGATCTGTCCTATGAGATGCATTCCCCAATTAGAGAATGACCATGGTGTAGTGATTAGTTGTAAGGATTGTGCAGGTGCATGAATGAGGCTTCCATACTTCTAGAATAATGCACACTTCTTGACATAGTTGCAAAAATCTGATTCCATGGTAGGCCAATAGTATCCTACTCTTAAAAATTTATTAGAAAGTACCATTCCACTTGTGTGATCCCCAAATAAACCTTCATGTGATTCTTCGATATCTTAGACATTAGTCAAATTAAGACAACACAAAATATTCCCGTCATAGCCATGATGATAGAGGGTTCCCCCTAAGATGGTATAACGGGTTATGCATTGGATAAGGATTATTTTTTCAAGGTGGGAAATATTTGGGGGAAATGTTCCATCTTGTAGGTAATTATAAATGGGATCATACCATGGGGAAAAATGACCAATAACCTCACATACCAGACATGATTTCAGCTTGTCATATGCAGGCACTCGCAGATATTTAACAAAGAAATGAATTTTACTTTCCTTTGGTGGAATGAAAAGCAAGGATCCAATTGTGGCCATTGCATCTACTAAGTGGTTTTGTGCCCTAGGCATCTGTTTAAAATTCACATGCAAAAAATACTCCTTTGGAATCTCAACCATCTTCTTGTATGGGATGAGCTTTTCATCCTCGACCTTATACTCATCATTGAATTGTTTAATGATCAATTGTGAATCTCTGATGACTTTGATTTGTCTAATATTCTACCTAATGGAAATTTTCAACTCAGTAATGAGTGCCTCATACTCTGCTATGTTATTGGTATATTAGAAACTCAAGTAAAAAAAAATCGGAATTAAGTCTCTTGTTGGGGTGATAAGTATCACACTAGCTCTCAAACTGTGAAAATTGAATGAGCCATCAAATTTTACTTGCCACGCGATTGATTCCTCGATATACCTTAGGGAAGCATCTGGAAGATCTAGACACAACGGTTCTGTTCTTGGTAAGGGAGATTTGGCTAGCTGATCGGAAAGTATCTATCCTTTGAGTGACCTTTGGTTGAGAACTCACTTAGTAGGATGATCCAATTATCCATCCTTCTAGTAAGCGCAAGTTTAGACAAAAGGTACTTTAATGGATCAAATTTATAGATGAGCTTGGTCTTGTTATTCAGTAGTTAATGATGAATTTTTTGAAAGGAAAAGACCATAACTAAGCAAGATTTTTCAATTTGGGGATAATTCATCTCAAGGCAATAGATCACTCTTTCTTTTTTTTCTTAGATCATGTTGGGCTAATAGTGCACCAATAACACATTGGGTGGCTAATATTTATAATAACAAAGGATCACCTAGAGTAGTCACCATGAGGATAGGAGGATTAGTCAGATAATTCTTGAGCAACTCAAATTCCTATCGGCATTCAGATCCCTAATGGAATGTAACATCTTTCTTGAGTAGATGAGTGAAAGGATGACACTTATCCGCGATATGAGAGATGAAATGATGGATTGCTTGAATTTTTACCTGCAAGTTGTGTAGCTGCTTAAGGTTATTTTTCTAGAGGAATTTCGTAAATAGCTACAACCTTAGCTGGATCTACTTCAATCCCTCTTCTTGAGACAAGGAATCCCAATCATTTTCCTGATTGAATGCCCAAAACACACTTCTTTGGATTTAGTCTAACTATATAGTCTTGAATGCATTGAAAAATATGCCTTAATATTTTTGGGTGTTCTACTCTTGTCCTATATTTTCCTAGGATATCGTCAACGTAGTCATCTATGATGTTATTCATCATGTCATGAAATATTACTGTCATTTCTCTTTGATAGGTTACCCCTGACTTTTTGAGACCAAAGGGCATTACTTGGTAGCAAAATGTTCCCCAAAGGGCTTTAAAGGAATATTTATGCTAATCCTCCTCTACAATCTTGATCTAGTTATAACTGGAAAATCCATCCATAAGGGACAACATTTCATAACCAGTACTTGAATGGACAAACATGTAGATGTTAGGTAGAGGAAAATCATCTTTTGGACATGTCTTATTGATGTCTCTGAAATTAGTGCATACTCTGATACCAGCTGGTTTCTTCTATACCAACACTATGTTAGATATCCATTCTAAATAATCGATAGGTCTGATAAAACCTACTACTAATAGCCTCTCAAGTTCTTCTTTGACTAGAAGTGCTACATGTGATTTCATCTTCCTCAGCTTATATTTGATGGGTTTGGCATCTAGATGCACAAAAAGGTTATCCATGACTAAGGATGGGTCTAAACCTAGAATATCTAAATATGGCCATGAAAAAATGTCTGCAAACTCCCATAGTAGGATCGCAAAATAGTTTTCTTTTCCTATGCTCAGAGTAAAGCTCCTGACTTTACCATTCTAGGCTTATCTTCTGACCCGATATTGACGTCTATGGTATCCTCTACCAACATTTTAGATGTTTCCTCCATACGCATAGGATCAGGAGGGAGATTGAGGTATTCTTCTGAGGGTGTCTTAATGATACTCACCCTAGGTATGGCCACTTTTTGTGTCCTTTGGTTTTTTGCTAATGCCCCAAAGAAGTTTTCACTATGCGTTTTGGACTTTTGCTTTTGCTGAGGATATTTGGAAAAAATAATTTCCTCACTTTAATTTATGTTTTGTTGACCACACATCACATCCTCCTACCCTAAGTACTTACATGCATCTAAGTCGATGAATAAACCCTTGTTGTGGTCACCAATCAGAATAGTATTTCGAATACCCAAGAACTCTGCAATTGCCTCATCATTTCAAAGAGATAGATCAGTATATGAATTTTTTGGTCCTAGTCAATGAGATCAGGATATAAAAGATTCACTTGGGAATTAAAATGGGATAAGGTTAATACAGAAGTGCCTATAAAAAGGTTTGTGAAGGAAAGATCCTTGTATAGACTACAACAAGAATCTTCTTTCATATCCTCGCTTTCTAAAGAGGTTACATCGATTTCCAAGGGTGGAACTCCATGAGGCATAACACCAAGGCCATGCTTATTTTATTTGTAACAGGGAATTAGTACAGGCTCTAATCTTCCATGTTCATTTTTGCCACACGCGTATCCTTCATAACCCATGGCATGCATCATCCTATGAGATTTGGTATATTTTGGAGCTTGGTGACATGAAAGTTATAATACCTTCAAGGACCCAATTTGTGGGTGAATCCTCCATTTTCTTATCTGATAAGATGCCATGAGGAAGAAACTTCTCAAAAGTACTAGCACAACTATCTGGAGAGATCTTGAAATGGAAATTTGGTCTACCTCATGTTTTAGGTGATAATGAAAGGTCAAAGACTAGAAGGCCCTGTTGGAGGTTATATTCCTCAATTGGTCCATTATATAGGACTTTCATCTTCCATACAGCAAAGGGAGAAATAGAATCAGGAGTTCTTTCAGCACTCGTAATTAGCATGTTTGGGTCAACATGGGATTTAATAGCTTTAGTTTGTAGTGGTACAAATATATCTATAGAAGGACATTAATAAAATGCACGAGAAAAACTATGCAAGGCTCTATAATGTGCAAATGGCTCAAGATCTCCTAGAATAGTTATTGTTCTCCCCATTATGATATAACTTGATGCACTGATGAAAGGTTGAGGGTACATCTTACAAGGCATGTATCCATGGGCAGCCTAAGAGCATATTTTAAGGAAGATCCAAGTAGAGGACATGGAACTTAGACATGATATGTCAGCCCTACTTCTATAGGAAATCTTATTATGCCAGTTGACTCGCATTCTATGTTGTCATATGTTGTGATAGTGATGATGTGAGAATCTAAATCTGCCTCTATTCATCCCAGATATCTAACCAAATTCAAGGTGCAAATTGTTAACCATTTAAACCTACCCGGAAGAAAGCTATATGTCAGACCTATGTTTTTAAAGAAATCCTTGCATAGTGAATTTTTTGCTAAGGCTGAGAATCTGAATTTTTCAATTTTCAGACTTCATATTTTTTCCTCTTTCCGGAGTTTTTAAGCTCAGATTCAGAATTTCATTTGAAATTTTCCAAAGTCTGAAACTTTGAAAGTATGAATTTTTTCAGACTTTTGGGTTTTTAGGTTTCGGGACTTTTGGCTTTTTTTTTAAATCCCTCTCAGACTTTTGAAGTCTGAATGTCCGAAAACCCAAATTTCAGGTTTTCAGAGGTTTTCTTCTCCGAATCATTTTTAGGATTTTTACTTGAAGTTTTCCGAAGTCCGAATGTCTAAAAGTCCAAATTTTTGGAATTTCAGGTTTTGGGTTTTATATTTTTCCATCGCCAATTCATCTTTTTGCCTCCCAATCCCCAAAGTCCCAAATCCTGAATTTTCAGAATTTCAGGCTTTTAGGTTTTGGACCTTTGGAGATTCTGTGAGCAATTAATTTTCACCTACCTCTGTATGGATTGGATTTTTACCATTAATATCAGATTTCTATTTAAACTCAATTTTTACTTGTAACTTTTACGTGACACATTTGTCTGACATTTCATTCTTTTACTTTGTAACGTCTTTTACAAGGTATGGTTTTTTGTTTATATTCGGTTTTATTCTTTTTTCTCTGGCATTTTGGTTTTCCATTTGGTTTCCCTCTATACTTTGATATCGACGTTTCATTTTTCAGTTTTCTCCAGGTATTTGAAGTTCTTCAAAGGATCCTCTTAGGCCTCCCATACTTATTTTCATTTCTCGTGTTCCAGGTTTTAACATCATTTTGTAAATTCCTCAGACTGTTCAGAGAATTCCTTCGGGGAATTCCTTCAGAAGTTCATTAAGCGGGAAATTTGTTCAGGAATTTTCCTTTAGGAGATCTCAGTTTCAGAAATTTATTTTGAAACTTTCTCAGTTCGAAATTTGGGAGGTTTTTTGCTTTTGGGTTTTTTGAAACTCTGGCTTTATGAAAATCTTTCAGAAAATTTCTTTTTAGACAATTTTTTTTCCTTTGAAGGTTTTATTTTTAGTTCGGGAAACTCCTTTGGAGAAAGTTTTTCAGGGATTTTGATTCGGTGATTTCTTTTGGAACTTTTCCATTTCAGAATTTCCAGAGGTTTCCTTTCAAGGTTTTTGTAATTTCTACAACTTCAGCTTTTGAAACACTAGGGTTTGATGCCTGCTTCCAGTTCAAAGGGAAAAGAGAAGATGAAATACACATTTGTTGGGGTTTCTCCCCAATCCTTCCTGTCCTCCGATTTAGGTAATATTAGGGACACTGATCTAGGAAAAATTGATCTTCCCAATTTATGGGAAATATTAAAGGCTCCAAACAAGAAACCATGGATGTAGGCCATCTACGAATAGTGGGCTTTCCCTCACCGGATAATTCTTAACTTGTTTTCCCACATCTATACATTGCCTACAATAATTTTTCACCACTGATTAGTTACAGCATCCCACTTCTGAAAAAGACTCCATGTCATTATGGATTATGATGGATTTCCACATATGGTATTTTAGTTATTTTGCTTTGCAAATCTAGTTAAGGATAGTGATGATAAGGTGGTAATCTGTTTGGACCCAGATTTCTTCGAGGATCTACTTAAACTTCCCGACGTTCAAGATTATGCCACAATTTCACAAGAAATAGTAGTGGAACATTGGGATAAGAAAGAGGAAGTATGATCAAAGGTTATGATGAAATCCTATCTGGCTAAGAATTTCACCAAATTACCTAAAACTATGCATTGATCATATTTTATTTAGGAAGTCAATGATCTTATTGTGATGTTAAGCAGAGTTTCAGGTCTTCCTTCTGCAAAGGAATTCCATAGGAATGGAAGTTTTTGTACATAAAAACTATAAAGAAGAATGATGAGTTTATCCGATGGGGGGAGCATATTAGTAGCACCATTCACTATCAGCTTGATAGAGTGTCAGAAACAAATACCTTCTACATGATATCCTTCCTGGTATATGTGGCTACTGCTATGGGAGATTTTATAGGTTTGAATACCAGGGGTGTTCGAAGCACCTCCAAAATATATGAGTTTTATCCCCAACTCACTCTAGATGAGGGAAGCAGGCATTTTCGAAGAGTCAATGACACTTTTTTTGCTGTCATCCTCTATCATTTTTACAAAGAAATATACAATCGGAGGGTTTTCAATGAGGCTTTCCAAGAAGTGTGAGAATGGGGAATAATCTAATTCCAGTTTCCTACATTCACCTACATCTGGATTCTTGGTTTCATAGGTTCCCCAAGAAAATTTCCAAGGTGTCCCACTTATAAATGGATTCTATTAGAATTAGTTTGGCAGTTATTATATTATCATTGAATCTATAACAAGCGTCACAAAGTGGGAATGCATTTCCCTATTTCAATTGGCAGGTATACTTGCCCAAATATTAACAAGGAAAAAAATGTTGATGTAGAAATGGCTGAGGTAACCCTATAGACCTTTCATCCATGGACTAATTTTGATTATTGGGGTAAGTTTGGGGAGATAGGTTAGTCTAGTGCTTACGTACCTAAATTAGAAGATATCTGGATTCATTGTCAGGATGAATACATCATGTGACAAAGGGATTATGAAAGATTAACCCTTGACAAATTTTGGTAATTTGGTTTGGCTGATGTGCCAAAGGACATGCAATACAATGACAAGGTGTTGGATTCATCATATAAGAGTGATAATGTTACAAATCAACCACTGCCATGGATTGATTGGTATGTGGAATGAATGTAGGAATACCAAGGAGAGGGTGGGACCCATTTTAAACAGGACTTTCAGTTGTTTGACCACCTTGGGAATCTCACCCAAGGGGGAAAATCAACCTATAAATACAGGGGCTATATCTGCAATAAACCAACCAACACCCACCAAGGGTAAGAGGTTGACTCAAAGGGCTCCTATAATTCCAAAGAATATTTCATTTGTTTTTGGTGGCTCATATCTCGCTCCAAGTCTGCTTCTCCCAAGATTACATCACTTGCAGTGCCTGTGACAAAAGTGGTTAAAGTCAGTGACTCTCCTAGTGTCATCTAGGATCCATCACATCTTCTCCTTCCTCCATTATCACTTCCAATATCATTTCTTTCCACTTCCACCATCATTTCTTCTTTCCCATCCCCTTCTATGGCCCAGGTATTCTCGTCACTTCCAGTTCTATCAGTTGGGGAAAATATTGGGTCACCCATTTCCTCTCCACTTCCTTTAACACTTCCATTTTCCTCAATCACAACCCCCAGCATTGATATGTTAATTCCTATGGCTGTCTTTACGTCCATTCCTTTCGTCATTACTACCTCTACTCAAATACCAACTGGTATTTCTAGTGATCTTGCTCTAACTGATGTTTCAGGTGTCAGATCAGCCACTCCATCTTCATTAGCTCTAGCCATACCAGAATGGTTGTTTAGACAAACTCCCAAGAAAAAGAAAAAGGTTCCTCTATGATATGTTATAGATATCAACATATTGGAGTCTATTCCCAAGTAGATAGGCCAAGAGACCAAGAACCGTATCAAGTCTGACGGTTAATTCATCTGGAGAGCGTGTGGTAGAGGTGGCCACCCCCGTTGAGGGAAAAACTAAAGAAACAATCACAGCAGTAGATGATCGGATATAAAAATTTTCATTGGGGAAGGCTACTCATGAAGGAGCCAAGAAATATGTACACACCACTCTTGGGGCCCTATTAGAGAAATATGACAAAGACAAGGCCGCCAAGGATGAGCTCAAGGCCAAGGTCGAGTAGCTCATTACACTACTACGTAAAGTAACCAAACCCACTCCATCCACTGAAGTCTCAACTACTATGGCTATGAAAATTTCATCTACAATTGATGATAATTCTTATCATGAGCTCAAGAATCTAGGCTAGAAAGGGAGATCAGTGGGTGAATGCATGAAGAGAATTCTACAGGAACCTAATCCTTTGATCAAGAAAGCAATAGAGATATATAAATGATTTGCAGGTTACAAAAACCACCATTTCTAAGATGGACAAATCCTTCTTTGAGGATAATAATAATTTAAATTTAACTTTGGTAACATGGAGTGACATTAGAGAAGAGGATTTTAACTTGCTTCTTTAGGAAGAGCTGATTGATTATGCCTCTAAATTATTTGAATATCAAAAGGCCATGGAATTTCGGTGTCAAGTATTACAAGATCTTATTAATAAATTCAAGGAGAAATGAGTGGAGATTACAGATTCCTTGAATGACATCTCAAAGGAGTTTGACAACGCCAATTGCAAATTATTCAATGAAAAAATTGATGCTCTTCTTGAGGATCAGATTAAGGAAAAATTTCAAAGATTTAGTGAAGTGTGACGATGAGGTCACCAAGAATTTCAATAGTGACTCCATTGACCGACTAGTCTTATGTCAAAATTTCATAGTGAGACTAAAGAAAGTTACAAATAAACTTTGAAGGTTACCAGCCAGGATCACAAAAGAGATCGAGATAGCAGACGTAGTGAATCACTATGCATGTGGGCCTGGAGATGAAGAAACTTAGGGGGTTATCAAGTGCTTCTTCAAGTACAGACACCGAATGGCTGTATGGGAGGAAGGACAGCAGAAACTTGCAGGTAAAGGAGATGCAGATGAATCAGGCCAAAGATGAGTGGCCATGAAAGGACAGGTTCAAGCTCTAGGATTGGTCAAAGTTGTAGGGTTGACTGAGTCAAACCCTTTCAACAAATTTGCTATTTTTATGGGAGCTTGTTCCCTTAATATTAATGACATTTCTATTTTTAGTTAAATGTTAGTTAAGGGCCCAGCTATAATGGCTCAACCTAGGAACCTATAAATAGTGGAATGCTTCCATTGTTTAAGATATATTATTTTTGGGAGATTATTTTGAGAAGAGTGCTCTTCAATCTTGGAAGAGTGATTCTGAGATTCCAAGAAACCTTTTGATTATATTCAGAGTTGCACCTTGCTGTTAAAAAATCTGATTTATTGTGTTGAATGTTAATTAGCATTTACTTTGTGGATTTATAATTCCTTAGTGATAGTGATTAACTTACCTTTATTAACTTACCTTTAGGTGGTCTATTTCATGTTGTGAAGGAATAGTACTACTATATTTCATGCCAGTTGTGAAGACTTTGTTTTCCTTTTGCATTAATTTTTATATCGTTGTTGTCCCTACTCACAGAAATAGATGTTGTTATCTGCATGTGTGGTTTACTTTTGATAAATTAATTGTGTTGTATCTGATTTGATCTACCCTTACATACACTCGAGTTTAACATAGGAATGTCTGCCTTGGTTTGTGGTATTTTATACCCTTTCTAATCGTGATAGGTGAAGGTGGTTGGTGATGCAAGAATACCTCCCACATTAACCCTTATATATGTTAAACATCCCTTAATTTGGTGCATCACCACTTCTAGTATAGGTTTCATTTCCTTGCAAATCTCTTTCCCTAATCCCATGAAATGTTAGTATAGGACTAGATAGCCATTTTTCCTTGCACTAGAAGTAGAGTTTTGTTTAGTTTAGGAAGAGGAAGCCATGGCCTTCTCTGGAGGTTCACCTCAAGTTCAAGTCCCACAGCTTGAGAGGTGATCCCATGTGTCCCAATCACACTCGAATTTCATGATTCATTCCTAGGCCATTCGGGGGGTGCATTGATTTGGTGACAATAGTTTTTGGCATGCCCGGTGGGACAGAGTTGGTACTTCTCTTCTCATTCCATTGACACAAGGTACCTGGTGACTTCCATCTCTCTAGATTTCAAAGTTCAGTACATTAACTTATGTGAATAATTCACACAAGAGCTTCTTCAAGGAGGGACAATTATAATCATACAGAGCTTTCTTTGTCTCCCCCAAGAAGAAGGGGAAGAAACCTTTCAGTATCATCAACTGCCACTTTACCTCGTAGAGGGCATTCAACTTCTCTTGAAGGACATTTTTTCCCATCAAGACACAACCAGATTTTGAACGTCATGGCAGCCAATACTTGTCCTCCTTTCAATGCCAGTAGTCCTTTGTTGTTAGCGCAAAGAGATGCCATACTGACAGTAGCTACCTTGAAAATTTTACCATTTTACACTGGGGAGACTAATGTTTCACCTTGGGAGCACATACTAGATGTAGCTAGCATCTGCGCAGTACACAGTATCATAGAAGATAACATGGTAGTTCAAATCCTTGCTACTTCATTCAAAGGAAGAGCACTTCAATGGTTTCAGAGTTTAGCTGACTGGATCCATTACCACTTGGAATGATTTAGGCACAAAGTTGTGTAAACAGTTCGAAGACAAAAGTGATAATCTCTCACTTGTAGAACAATTTCATACTATCAAGTGGTCTCCTCAAGAGTATATGAGTGATTTCAACCTCCACTTTGACAAGAATTGGAAACAGATCCCAACACTTGTAAGGCCATCCCTAGATAGTGCATTTCTATATTACTTACGGGCATTAAATAGTGATGTTGCTGTCATGATTCAATCCATGGGAGGGGACCGTTATCCCTGATGCTTATGAAGTTGTCATACGAGCTGAAAATTTCTTGATTCAAGCAGGTAAAATTACTCCTAGACCTCCCATTCCTATTTTTGCAGAGCTTGCAGGCCAACAACCAGTCATTTCCCCAGTTCCTGGAAAGTTTCTATTCCAATAGCTACGCATGCGTCCAATCCCTCAAATGATTTGGCTGAAGTAAAGTCACTGTTACAAAACTTCAGGAATGAAATCGTAGCAATGAAGAGGCAGCAGTCCCAGTATGCTCACCCATTTCAACCCCAATATCAGATGAACTATCCTCCATTCCATGGAAATGATATGTCATAAAATCAGGCCACAAGCCAAGCTGCGAATGTAAAACCTTTGAATTTTTGAAACCCTTCTGCTGTCAGGTTCTTCCCAAGCTATAGTCCCAGTCAAGAAAAACCTCATCCAAGACTATGAATGGTGCTACCCTTGTTCTCAGCCCCATAATCAGAATCTCTTCCCAAATGGAGTTTTGAGTCAAGCCCTCATGGTTCAAAGCATAAGCACTCCACCTGAATCATCTACTAGACCATCCACTTCCAAAAGTCAAGACCAAACTCCTGATGAAACCACATTACTAAATTGGCAAGTAGAGGAATTTTGTGGTTTGAATACTGATTCCTCCACCATAGCATCTAACACACGTTCCAAGAAAAGGGCAATAGATTCATAGTCTTCCAATAATGATCAGGCATCCACTTCTCAGGCCCCAACACAAATACCAGATGATAAAGGCACAAGAAATAAATCATCAGAAATATAAGTGATCAAACTACAAAGAAAGATGGGACTTCGAGTATCACGATACCTAATAAGCATTATCCAAAGGAAGAGCCTCAATGCCCCAAGAGGCATTAGCAAAGTGGGAGCTGATTCCATTCAGCATCGTGGAACAAATGAAGAAGACCAATTTGAGCGTCACAATGTGGGATGCACTCTCGATTCCTTCTCAAAGGAACTTGCTATAAGAGGATTTGAACAACTTTGGCACCAATAACAGATCGTCAGGTCAAGAAGTAGCAGTGGCTACCAGCTTATGCCAACCTGAGACAAAAATACATGCTAAGACCAACAAGCCTCCACCATTCTATATCTCTGCTAATTATTGGTGACCATTTGGTGCACAATTGTATGATTGATTCTGGAGCCAGTAGTTCCATGATGCCTAAGCAAGGTCACAGATGTACTACAAATTCCATATACTCCAATTTCAAGAGGGGTTGTTCAGCTAGACCGTATGTGCATTCCAAACTATGGGGGTCATTAAGGGGCTTCAGCTTACTATCCACACATGTCCTAGTTTGACATTCACATAGGACATATCTATCATTGATCTCCCTCCCCTCTTTGCCATCTACTTATCATGGGATTTCACCACAAAATTGGGGGGTTATTTTTCATCAGACTGGTCGCATATGATCCTGCAGGACCCGATATGGGACTAAGGTAACTATAAGGGCAGAACCAATCTGTCACAATCACGTGGAACCTTACACATCCAAACCCATAGATGGTAATTATGCCATTTGTGATCATGAAGATGAGGATGTAGATCATGAGCCAACTACTCTCATCGAAGAGGTTCCAGATATGATTCTCGATGAAGTGAGTATAAACCATCAATATGACCCCTATGCTGATTTATTGGTAAATGAAGAATCTGGTCTTGTTGTTCTTGGAGGAGACTGGATTAGGTACATATTACATTCATGAAGAAGATGTCATTTTACCTTAGCTGGTTAAGGCATCAAGTGATATAAATGGACTATGGTAGATGTTCTTTGATGGATCACCAAGTAAAAATGGATCTAGTGTAGGGGTTATGTTAGTATCTCCAAAAGGAAATAAATATTTCTCTTCCTTTCGGTTGCAGTTCAGTTGCACTAATAATGTCACTAAATATGAAGCTCTTATACAAGGAATTCAGTTGGCCCAATGAAAGAGGAATCCACACCTTGATTGTCTTTGGCGATAGCGAATTGGTTGTGCACCAAGTTACATCCTGTAGTGCATCAAAAAATGATCTACTACGGTCATACAAAAATCAGGTCTGGGATCTGATAGAAGATTTCGAAGCTTTCAGAATTCATGCAATCCCCAGGAAACAAAATCAAGATGTTGATAGGATGGCTACCATTGGTTCTCAATACGATGTACCAATGGACATCATGAAAGAAGGGAAGTAGACAGTCAAAATGGTGGTTTGTCCTGCAGTACCAGATAATGTGAGTAGTTGGCAAGGTGTTTGATAGTGATCAACAGATTGTTCTCTTCCTACAGCAAGAAGCAGAATTCACTACCAAACATCAGGATAAACTCCAAAACTCTTACAGATGATCAAATTATACAGCTGAAGGGAAACAAGCTGCCAAAATGCCTGGTTACATTGGAATCCATTTTCAATTCAGATGATCAAGCCAAGCAGAGCACCAATATGGTGGTCAAAGAGGAAGATTTTGAAGAGGTTGAGGTGGCAAGTGAAAATATCCTGAAAATTGGTAAGGTATGCACTACTCAGGAGAAAGAGGCTTTCATCAAATTATGTCAGGAATACCATGATATTTTTGCATGGAGCTACAAGGACTTGCATGGTTTCGATCCCATCTTAGCTCAACATACTATTGAACTAGATCCAAACTCCAAACTAGTTCATCAAAAGCAGAGGCCAATTAATCCCAAAATCAAACCACTGATGTGGAAAGAGCTAACCAAGCTTATCGAGGCCTTTATAATTTTTCCTATCAAGCATTCTTCGTGGGTAGCTAATTTGGTACCCGTAAGGAAAAAGAACAGGTGAAATCTGGCTGTGCGTAGATTTCAGGGACCTGAACCGCACCTCTTTGAAGGACCACTACCCTCTCCCCTCAATGGAACAAATCCTCCAAATAGTGGCAGGGGCTCAAAGATTTTCCTTGCTTGATGGATATTCAGGATACAATCAGATTCTGGTTCAAGAATCTGATCAATTCAAGATGACTTTCACCACCAAATGGGGCACGTATGCTTACAACAAGATGCCTTTTGGATTATCTAATGCAGGGGCCACCTTTCAGAGAGCCATGGACATGGAATTTAAGGGACTCATCAATGATATGATCTTGGTTTATCTTGATGACATCACTGTCTACTCCAAACATGCTGAGGATCATATCACCCATCTCGGGAAAGTTTTTCGAAGGTGTAGGGAATTTGGTGTCTCACTGAATCTGAAAAAGTGCATTTTCGCGGTGCAAGAAGGAAAGTTGTTGGGACATATTGTTTCAGCAGCAGGGTTGTCTATCAACCTAGCTAGGATTCAGTCAATTATGTCCTTATCCCTCCCAAGTCATAAAAAGGGTCTCCAGAGTTTTTTGGGAACTATAAATTTTGTGCGGAGATTTATTCCTCAGTTTGCAAGGTTGGAAAAACTGCTGATGGCCATGCTTAAAAATAATATCCCATTTTCATGGACGAAGGAGGGAAGATAAATTTTTGAAGCCATCAAGACAACTATCTCCCAAGCTCCTACACTGGTGAATCCTCAGTTTGACAGGGATTTTATTCTCTATGCTTTCGTAGGTCAGGAAAGTATTTCAGGAATTCTCACTCAGCAAAATGATGACGTAACAGAGCAACCCATTTCCTTTTTTAGTCAGTCTCTTAAGGAATATGAACTCAAATATCCCTTCATTGAAAAATAGGTCTTTGCAATCATTCGAGCCCTAAAGAAGTTTAGGCATATGTTGTCTAACAAAAAAATCCATTTAATGGTTTCTCATCCTAGCGTCAAAGAGTTTTTGTTGAATAAGGAGATGAATGAGAAATGCGTTGGGTGGATTAATGAAAGTAATGGAGTATGACGTACACATCAAGGTCACTAAGCTTGTTAGGGGCAAAGGTTTATGTCAATAGCTGGCCGCAGACATGGAGACCAAAGATACGGAAGATGTCATGCTTCTGCATGATGATGAAGGAAATGATCAAATTTATTGGTCAACTAAGATGTAAATTTTTCTTCTCTCAGGGATATATCCTCCAAACATGGATAAAGTCCAGAGACAAAATTTCTGTCTGCATTCTATCCCATATGTCATGATAGATAACATTCTCTTCCAAAAGGACCTAAATGGTGTTCTTCTACACTGCATCAGGCCAGAACAGGTGAACACGGTATTAGAGGAATTCCACAATGGCCTGTCCGAAGGACATTACTCTGCATGAACAACCGCCACCAAGATCATGTGAGCCAGTTTATTACTAGACAGACTTGTTCAAAGACTCTCATATCTAGGTGAGGAAATGTAAAGAGTGTGCTTTTTCACAGGAAAACAGAGGCTGACAAACTCTCCCATTACGCCCTGTTCAGGTGGATCAACCCTTTGTTCAGTGGGGATTAGATTTCATTAGGATGATTAATCCTCCATCTAGTGAGGGGCATAAATGGGTCCATACTGCCACAGATTATTTCACTCGCTAGATAGAGGTCAGTAGCCCTAAAAGAAAGTAATGAAAAGGTTGTTCTAGATTTTCTAGAAAGTTTGATGACAAGGTTCTGTGTTCCTTTTACTGTTATCTCAGACAATGCTATGTCTTTCCTCGGGATGAAGATAAGTGAATGGGCCATCAAGAATGGATTTTACCTCAAGACTTCATCTAACTATTACCCACAGGGAAATGGGTTGGCTGAATCCAGCAACAAGAATCTTATAAGAATCATTAAGCGCATAATGGAGGCCAATAGAAGAACCTAGCATACACAGCTCAAGACCCCCCTATGGGCTGATCGAATAACACCTAAAAAGGCTATCGGGGTTTCTCCTTTCATGCTTGTATATGGAAGGGAAGTGAAACTTCCACTTTCCTTGGAAATGCCTTCCCTAGACTTGGCTTATCGGCTTGAAGTTATGGAAGATGAGGCCTTAACAGTGAGGTTTTTTTGAACTCATGGAGCTAGAGGAGATTCGAAACACTGCCATGAATACATTGACAGAACATCAGGCTCAAGTTAAGAAATCCTTCGACATAGAAAATCCTCTGATAGGTTGTTCAGGGAAGGGGATTTGGTTCTAAAATGGGATGAAGATCATGCCAAACCTGACAAGCATGCCAAGTTCAATGCTCTCTGGAGTGGGCCCTATGTTATTACAAGCTACAAAGAGGTGAATTCATTTTACCTATCCAGACTCAATGGAGAATAATTTCCCATTCATGTGAATGGGATACACCTCAAAGCTTGCTTTTGAGGAGGTTCCACCCTGTACACCAGTGTTCTATCTTTTCCTCCAAGTGCTCTGCACATTGTTTTGTTTTTCTTTTCTTTTGCTTGCGTGTTTTCTGTTTTGGTTTTGGTTTTTTAGACTCCTTTGCCCAATGTTTTGCTTAAGGCTACAAGTCTGAAAGCTTAGCAGGCAAGCATTCCCTAGAGATCACCAAAAATGTTAACCATTTAACCTACCTAGAAGAAAGCTATGTGTCAGACCAATGTTTTTAAAGAAATCCTCGCACAGTGAATTTTTTGCTAAGACTGAGAATCCAAAATCTTCAATTTTTGGACTTCAGAGTTTTTCCTCTTTCAGAGTTTTTTAGCTCGGATTCAGAATTTCATTTGAAATTTTCTGAAGTCTGAAAAGTCCAAATTTTCAGACTTTCCAGGCTTTCAGGTTTTGGGACTTTTGGCTCTTTTTTTGTTTAAATCCCTCTCAGACTTCCAAAGTCTGAATGTCCAAAAACCTGAATTTTGGGTTTTCAGGTTTTTCCAGAGTTCTCTGAGTCATTTTTAGGATTTTCACTTGAAGTTTTTCAAAGTCCAAATGTCTGAAAGTCCAAATTTTTAGACTTTTAGGTTTTCAAGGTTTCAGGTTTTTCCACCACCAATTCATCTTTTTGCCTCCCAATCCCTGAAGTCCGAAATCCTGAATTTTCAAATTTCAGGGTTTCGGGTTTTGGACCTTCGGAGATTATGTACGTAATTAATTTTCACCTACCTCTGTAATGGATCATATTTTTACCATTATTATCAGGATTTCTATTTAAACTCAGATTTTTACTTATCATTTGTACCTGGACAGATTTTATCTGACATTCCATTCTTGTACTTTGTGACGTTCTAATTCAAGGTATGGTTTTTGTTTATATTCTTTTGGTTTTAGGTATTTTTCCTTTGTTTCCTTCTCATTTTGGTTTTCCTTTTGGTTTCCCTCTATGTTTTTATGATGTTGCTCCTTTGGTTCACCATGTTTCACTTTTTGAGATTTTCTCTAGGTATTCAAAGTTGTTCAAAGGATCCTCTTAGGCCTCCCATACTTCTTTTCATTTCTCGTGTTCTAGCTTTGATGATTTAACATCATTTTGCAAATTCCTCAGACTTGTTCAGAGGGACTCGTTTGGAGAATTCCTTCAGGGAATTCCTTTGAAAGATCATTAAGTGGGAAATTTTTTCAAGGAATTTTTCTTCAGAGATCTTAGTTTTGGAAATTTCTTTCAGAACTTTCTCAGTTCAGAATTTCAGAGTTTTTTGTTGCTTTCAGGTTTTCAGAACCTCCATCTTCAGGAAACTCTTTCAGAAAATTTATTTTCAGACAAATTAGTTTTGGAGAATTTCCTTTTGAACTTTTGGTTTTAGAGATTTTAGTTCGGAAAATCCTTTCGGAGAAATATTTTTGGGGATTTAGATTTGGTGATTTCTTTCGGAACTTTTCTAATTCAGAATTTTGGAGGTTTCCTTTTCAAGTTTTCAGAATTTCTACAACTTCAGCTTCCGAAACAAAGGGTTTGATGTCTGCTTCAACTTAAAAGGGAAAAGAGAAGATGAAATACTCATTTCTTGGGGTTTCTCCCCAATCCTGCCTATCCTCTGACTTAGGAAATATTGGGGACACTGATCTAGGACAAATTGATCTTCCCTATTTCTAGGAAAGATTAAAGGCTCCAAACAAGAAACCATGGATGCAGGCCATCTACGACAGTGGGATTTCCCTTGCCTCCTAGTTTTCCCGCATCTATGCATTGCCCAAGAATTTGTCTTAGCTATAGCAGCCCACTTCGACGAAGACTCCATGTCAGTTAGGGATAGTGATGATAAGGTGGTAATCCATTTGGACCCATATTTCTTCAAGGATCTGCTTAAAATTCCAGATGTTCAAGATTACGACCAAAATTTCACCAGAAATAGTAGTGGAACATTGGGATAAGAAAGAGGAAGTATGCTCAAAGGTTATGATGAAATCCTATCTGGCTAAGAATTTTGCCAAATTACCCAAAACTATGCATCGATTAGATTTTATTCAGGAATTCAATGATCTTATTGTGCTGTTAAGCAGAGTTTCAGGTCTTCCTTCTACAAAGGAATTCCAGGAATGGATGTTTTTGTACATAGCAACTATCAAGAAGAATGATGATGTTTATCTGATGGGGGGAGCACATTAGTAGCACCATTCGCTATCAGTTGGGTAGAGTGTCAGAAACAAAAACCTTCTACATGACATCTTTCCTAGTATATGTGGCTGCTGCTATGGGAGATTTTGTGGGTTTGAATACCAGGGGTGTTCACAACACCTCCCAAATATATGATTTTTATCCCCAACTCACTCTGGACGAGGGAAGGAGGAATTTCTGAAGAGTCAATGACATGATTTCTTCTCTATCATCCTCTATCGTTTTGACAAAGAACTATACAATTGAAGGATTTCTGATGAGGCTTTCCAAGAAGTGTGGGAATGGGGAGTCAATCTACTTCCAGTTTCCTACATTCACCTACATCTGGATTCTGGGTTTCATAGGTGCCCCAAGAAAATTTCTGAGGTGTCCCACTAACAAATGGATTCTTTTGGAATTAGTTCAGTAGTTGTTGGATTATCATCGAATCTAAAATAAGCATCACAAAGTAGGAATGCATTTCCCTATTTCGATTGGTAGGTATTCTTACCCAAATATTCACAAGGAAAAAAATGTTGATGCAGAAATGGCTGAGGTAACCCTGCGGACCTTTCATCCATGGAATAATTTTGATTATTGGGGTAAGTTTGGGGAGACAGATCGGTCTAGTGCTCACGTACCCCAATTAGAAGATATCTGGATTCATTATCAAGATGAATACATCGTGCAACAAAGGGATTATGAAAGATTAACCCTTGATGAAGTTCAGAAATTTGGTTTGGCTTGATGTGCCAAAGGACATGCAAGACAATGATGAGGTCCTGGATTCATCATACAAGAGCGATAATGTTGCCAATCAACTTTTGACATGGATTGATTGGTATGTGGAAGAATGCAACAATACCAAGGAGAGGGTGGAGACCCATTTTAAAAAGGACTTTTAGTTGGTTGACCACCTTGGGAATCTCACCCAAAGGGGAAAATCAACCTATAAATATAGGGGCTATACTAGAAATGAACCAAAGAACACCCACCAAGGGAAAGAGGTCGACTCAAAGGGTTCCTACAATTCCAAAGAAGATTTCTGTTTGTTGTTGGTGGCTCATCTCTCTCCAAGTCTGTTACTCCCAAGATTACATCACCTGCAGTGCCTGTGATAGAAGTGGTTGAAGTCAGTGACTCTCCTAGTGTCATCCAGGATCCATCACATCTTCTCCTTCCTCCATTATCACTTCCAATATCATTTCTTTCCACTTCCACCATCATTTCTTCTTTCTCATCCCCTTCTATGGTCCAAGGTATTCTCATCACTTCCAGTTCTATCAACTGGGGAAAATATTGGGTCACCCATTTCCTCTTCACTTCCTTTAACACTTCTATTTTCCTCAATCACAACCCCCAACATTACTATCTCAATTCCTATGGCTTTCCTTACATCCATGCCTTCCATCATTGCTACCTCTGCTCAAATATCAGCTGGTATTTCTAGTGATCTTGCTCTAACTAATGTTTCAGGTATTAGATCTGCCACTCCATCTTCATCGGCTCTAGCCATACCAAAATGGTTGTTTAGAAAAACTCCCAAGCAATAGAATAAAAAGGTTCCTCTGGGAGATGTTATAGATCTCAGCATATTGGAGTCTATGCCCAAGAGACAGGCCAAGAGACCAAGAACCTTATCAAGTCTGATGGTTAATTCATCTGGAGAGTGTGTGATAGAGGTGGCCACCCCTATTGAGGGAAAAACTAAAGAAACAATCACACCAGCAGATTACTGGATATAAAAATTCTCATTGGGGAAGGCTACTCATGAAGGAGCCAAGCAAGATGTACACACTTCTCTTGGGGCCCTTTTGGAGAAATATGACAAAGACAAGGCCACCAAGGATGAGCTCAAGGCCAAGGTCAAGCAGCTCACTGCACTGTTGCGTAAAGTAACCCAACCCACTCCATCCACTGACGTCTCAACTACTACGGCTATGAAAATTTCATCTACAATCGATGATATTTATTATCATGAGCTTGAGAAGCTAGGCCATAGAAAGGGAGATCAGTGAGTGGATGGATGGAAATAATTCTATAAGAAGCTAATCCTTTGATCAAGGAAGTAAGTTGAGATATATAATTATTTACAGGTTGCAAAAACCACCATTTCTAAGATGGAAAAATCCTTCTCTGAGGATAATAATAGTTTTAATTTAACTTTAGAAACATGGAGTGACATTAGAGAAGAGGATTCTGACTTACTTCTTCAGGAAGAGGTGATTGATGATGCCTCTAAATTGTTTGAATATCAAAAGGACATGGAATTCCAGTGTCAAGTATTACAAGATCTTATTAAGAAATTGGAGGAGAAACGAGTGGAGATTATAGATGCCCTGAATGACATCTTAGAGGAGTTTGACAACACCAATTATAAATTCTTCAATGAAAATATTGATGCTCTTCCTGAGGATCAGATTAAGGAAAATTTCAAAGATTTGGTGAAGCGTGATGATGAGGTCACCAAGACTTTCAATAATGACTTCCATCAACTAACTGGTCTTATGTACAAAATTTCATAGTGAGACTAAAGAAAGTTACAAATAAACTTCAAAGGTTTCCAGCCATGATCACAAAAGAGATCGAAATAACACACGTAGTGAATCACTATGCATGTGGGCCTAGAGATGAAGAAACTCAAGGGGTTATCAAGTGCTTCTTCAAGTACAGACACCAAATGGTTGTATGGGAGGAAGGACAGTAGAAACTTGCAGGTAAAGGAGATGTAGATGAATTAGGCAAAAGCTGAGTGTCCATGAAAGGATAGGTTCAAACTCTAGGATTGGTCAAAGTTGTAGGGTTGACTGAGTCAAACCCTTTTGTACAAATTTTTTATTTTTATGGGAGCTTATTCCCTTAATATTAATGACATTTCTATTTTTAGTTAAATGTTAGTTAAGGGCCCAACTGTAATGGTTCATCCTAGGATATTATAAATAGTGCAATTCTTCCATTGTTTAGATATATTATTTTTGGGAGATTATTTTGAGAAGAGTGCTCTTCAAGCTTAGAAGAGTGATTCCGAGATTCCAAGAAACCTTTTGATTATATTCAGAGTTGCACCTTGTTGTTAAAAAATATGATTCATTGTGTTGAATGTTAATTAGCATTTACTTTGTGGATTTATAATTCCTTAGTGACATTGATTAACTTACCTTTATTGCAGGTGGTTTATTTCATGTTGTGAAGGAATAATACTACTATATTTTATTCCATTTGTGAAGAATTTTCTTTCCTTCTGCATTAATTATTATATGGTTTTTGTCCCTACTCACAGAAGTAGATATTGTTATCTACATGTGTGGTTTACTTTTGATAAATTAATTGTGTTGTATCTGATTTGATCTACCCTTACGTACACTCGATTTTAACAGAGGAACGTCCACCTTGGTTTGTGGTATTTAATACCCTTTCTAATCGCAATAGGTGAAGGTGGTTGGTTATGCAAGAATACATCCCACATTAACCCTTTTAGATGTTAAACATCCCTTAATTTGGTGCATCACCACTTCTAGTATAGGTTTCATTTCCTTGCAAATCTCTTTCCCTAATCCCATGAAATGTTAGAATAGGACTAGTTAGCCTTTTATCTTACATTAGAAGTAGTTTTGTGTTTAGTTTAGGAAAAGGAATTCGGCATTCTTTATAGGTTCACCTCAAGCCCAAGTCCCACAACTTGAGAGGTGATCCCATGTGTCCCAATCACACCGAATGTCGTGATTCATTTTCAAGCCATTCGAGGAGTGCAGTGATTTGGTGACAACACAAATGTTCAAACCAGACCCGTTGTCCAAAACCACTCTCTTTATCTTGCTTCGAGTAACAAATGCCTCTAGGTATAGGGGTAAGTTATGTGTTTTTTTTTTGGTGTGATTTAACTTTGGGAGAAGGAAAGGTGTTCCATAGGAGCACGGTTTGCGGCTATCGCTTGGAGGTGTGAAGGAATGATATCAATTGACACCCCTGACCCCTAAATGATCAGGGGATCAATTTTAGTGTCAAAATTTCCCTAAACATCCCTAAATTTTTTCATTGCAGAAGATCATCTCGAGATATTTCCAACGACTGTAAGAATGCGACAAACGGACATCGGGAGCTCTAGATATGTTCAGTCAAAGTTCAAACAGCGGGAAAGTCAACTCTGGTCAACTGGTCAATATTGGACCAATGGCACTGCGACACGTGGAGAAAAGGAAAAAGGGATTTGTTTATTGGTTTTCGATCACTGGTCTTTGACGAGCGTAAAAATGGTGCACGGGAACAAGAGGCTCAAATTTTATTACGAAGGGGGAGCCCAGTCGCCGTGTGGACTATGGTATTATCGCCGACGTGGTGGATCCACAAACCACCACGTGGCTTGCCACCACTCATCAAATTCGTTTGATTTTCCTATCGAGGGTCGAAAAGTGGTATTTATTGCCATATTTCATTTGGAATGTCATTATATTGCTTGGGTCGAAATTATATTATCTTGGTAAATCCACTTTCCAAATGCCACGCATATATGCCAAGCCGCTATATATATATATATATATATATATATATATATATATATATATATATATATATATATATATATATATATATATATATATATATATATATATATATATATATTAATGTTTATACATTAGTATTAAACCATCCTCCACTTACCTAATAAACAGCCAACATTAAGCCATGCATGGATGTTCCACGTGGAAGGAAGGAGTGAAGCGGTTGTAGTGGAAGCTTCCACGTGAGGAGAAAGAGGTGGGGGGCGGTTAAGCCCATGTGGTCCCATGACCACTTCACACAATGCGTGTAAAGGATATTTAAAGCCTAAGGTATTAACAACCCACAAAATTTGGGATATACATGTGCCTCTTTTGGGTTTTAATCCCATTTCTTAAATGCAAATCCGCCACTTTGGGATATAATCCCATTAAAAATGCAAAACGACTCAAAAACCAATTAAAAACTCCAACCACTTTGACCAGAGTTGACAAAATCCACGACAAAATGATAGAGGCAGGATTTGATCCCCTAACCTCATGGATCTAAAGCCAATCCATCAGCCAACCCGCAAAGGGAGCACAACAAGTTATAAAATGGGTCGCTTTAACTTATACAGGGGGGATTCAGGGTTGTGCAAAGGAGGAGAAGAGGCAGTTTTCAGAAAACACCATTTTTGAAGGTCTTGCACTCAGATTGGGCACTCAGAGTAAAAATATGAAATGAAGGAAATTTTGATACAATTCCAACGATGTAATATTTTATATTTTTTGTTGAGTTTTAACCTATTTTTGGAAGCTTTGAATGCAGTTTTTAACAGGTATCTACAAGACAGCTAGTTGGAAAACACGAATTTCAATGCACTTCTAGTCTGAATTTTGACTTGGTGTAAACATGAAAAGTGTTCATAATTCAGAGATGATCTCAGATATATGATTTTTTTTCATATAATTTTTTTAAATCTCTATTTGTAGGTGTTTTTCTAACAAAGTTGCAGGGAGATCACATTGTGAAAACACTATAGGAGCCACGGATCATTCTTGGGACAATTTCTGCTATTTTTCAAAGTTCTTGGGACATTGATCAGCTCATTTTCAGGTTTTTATTCATTATTGGTTGTTTTTAAGAGTTATTGTACTTAAATTTCAATATTATTAATGGATCGGTTCAATCTGAACCCAGAGACGTAGGAATTTCCGAACCCTGTAAACAATCTTGTTTGTTATCTGAATGTTTTCAGTTTTCTGATTATTTATTTGCTACACAAGTTTTCCACACTTATATGTATGCATAATAATCTGAATTTAATCAATTTTTGGAGTTTAGAATACTTACAATTGGTTAAGAAAATCACGATCTTTGGAAACTTTTTAAAAGTGTAAAAAAAAACAACACACGTTTTCAGATCACTAAAGTATTTTGTAGAGGATGTATTTATGAATGTTTGATATCTTGAGAAGATTTAAGATAGAAATATTAGCAGTGGTCTTCTAATTTTTTCTAATAGATCATATCGACCCTCCTGAGGGGTCGGTGCAAGAGGTTAGGGAATCACAAAATGAGCACGTCGTGTTTCCAAAGAATGATCATGTCTAATGATTCACATAGTATTAACAGGCTCATCAAGAGAATGAAAACAACCTATAAGAGAATTTAATGGGTTACTGGTTTGACCATAAACATAATTGGTGGCTCTGTAATCATTGAAATCTTGGCCCTGTTCTAGATTTCTTCGTTTCTTTCTTGTTATGCCTAGGGAAATGTTCTTTGAATATTCCCATATTTTTATTAGGTATTTGATGTGGCTCGATTGAATAAACTTCAATCTCACCACTTTCATTAAGGTCATGGGTGAAGTGTCTTAGCTTGAGGAAAATTTTTAGTTTTGTGCCCCTTGACACAATGATATTCACAATACTCATGGTCTTTATATCATGACAGTTTAGGTGCATCATTAGTATAGGGTACTGTTTTAGAGTACTGACCATGTTTAATGTGTCCAATTTTTGAGAGGAGTGAACATTCGACGTTTGGGGGCTATGGGTTGAATGGGTCCTTGAGTAATCTTGAAAAGGGGACCAGTTTGAACCACTTGTATGAATTTTGAGTCTATTATATTGTCCCCTATAGCATTTTAATTTTTATTAAAAAAATTGGGTTTGTCTGTAGGTTTAGGGGTTTTATTATCTTTGGAAAAGGGTTTTAATGTCCCTTTTATGATTAGATATTTTTCAATTTGGCTTCATTTTTCTATAACTTCTTTAAATTTGCGGACATAATGCATTTGTAGATGGAAATCAATGTCTTGGTTTATATTGGGGATAAAAATACTAACCATCTATTTTTTAGGGATTTTGCAAGGGAAGCGGCTAGTTAACCTTCTCAATTGCTGTAAGAAAGTAGAAAAGGTCTCATTAGGCCTTTGTTTGGTGTTACATAAATCCAGCATGGTAATGTCACTCTCGACATTGAATGAGAAGTGAGGCACAAACATCTTCACTAGTTCAAGCCATGTAAAGATATACCCTCTTGGTAAGTGAAGAAACCATTCTAAGGCTTGACCTCCTAAAATTCATGGGAATAATTTGATGGGGTAGTTATCCTTGTAAGCTACTTCCTAGCAAGCCATGTAGAAGTCCTTTATGTGATCATGTGGGTTTCCTTTCCCTTTATGTTTGTTGAACTTCACTATAACAAAGTTTTTAGGAAAGGGTATGTGTAACATATCCTTATCGAAGGGGTAAGGACATAGTTCTTCGTATTAATACCTTTTTCTATGTTCTGCATTACTTTCTTGAAGGCTCGTAATTATACTCTTCATGGATTGAAACTCTTGTGTGAGGAGTTTCTCTTTGGTAGCAGAAGCTAGCATGTACACCTTGCTATATTTAGATGCTTCACCCTCTTTCTCTTTATTACGAAAATCACAATGTTTCTCCCTAGGATTTTCTTGATGTTAAGTTAGACTAGCTAATTGTCTACTAAGGGTTTGTATTTATTGTTGCAAAGTGACTACATCATCTTTAGGTCCTTAAGATATTTTCATGCATAGGAGGTGGTTCTTTGTACTTACATTTTATCCTTACTTTGCGAGCTATTCCAAGGGGTGGTAATTCATAACCACTTGTGTGTTTGGGTACTTCATTTTCGGCGTTATTGTGATATGAAGTAGAAATATACTCATACAAAATGCACTATCCAACCTAAAGGAATATACTCATACAAAATGCACTATCAAATGGTAGGTTAGGTACAAATAGTGACAACATGATAACACCACTTAGGTTAAGTTTGACATAAACAAGGCCTAAGTATTAAGAAGGTGTTGACATGATCTCCCACCAAGGTATACTAAAATAAATTTCTAGAAACAAGCAAATTCTAAGTTGTGAAAAATGAGGCTACCAATACGAGCAGCACAACAATACCATTTGGATACGTAAATCAAGCTTCGTAGAAAAAGGAAATATTTTTAGCATAAAAAATGATGTCACCAAAATGATAACAATGTAATGATGTTTTCCAATACTCAAGGCAATGTTGGAATCAAAAAATAAGTCAAGTATGTCAAGAAGTTGTTTATCTATGCGAGAGATCGTAATGATATAAGTTAGAGACTTAGATCAAGTTTCACAAAGGAAAAAAGAAGTAAGTATTAAATTTGTATGGATATGACACAAGAAATGTAACAAACTCAAAGGAAGTCAATGATGAGACAACTTAACTATGATGATGATAACTCTCAATATGGATATGAGACAAAGGGCCTACTAGAGCATGAAGATGTACCATTCAAACATTTAACACTTACATTCTAGAATTGCAACCTAGTCATGTAAGTATAATATAAAAGTGGTGGACACAATTATTTCTAGTGGTATCCATGCATGTCATTCTCTTATGTCCCAAATGGTCAACAAGAAAAAAAAATGAGTAATCCAAGTGAGGTTGAAAGATACTTGGCATCACTTCGGCATATTTTTGCCTCACCTTAGGGCTGGTGAGAAACTAAGATAAAGTAATGATTTGTAAATTTCATGATGAATGACACTTGGTACAAACTTGGATGGACTCTCTTCTTGTTTTATTAATAAGGTTTTGATTCCAACCAAGTTTTTACTTTACGAAAGCTTTATAAAACACGATTGGTTTGATACGGTAAAGTTGGCTCCAAGACAAAATAGCTTCCTATTTGGTTCTCTCAACTAGGTGTCATAAACTATCTCTACAAGCTTGGTTTGCTAAGGAGTCACACTGAATAAATATTTGAGTATCCCGGATTTACTTTACCCCCTTTGATACAATGAGCATAAAATGTGTTCATTTTTATTTTCACTGGGGTCACGTGAAGATAGTTTTGACTCTAAAATCACAAGTGTAAACTAATCAAGTAGGTAAGCGAAGTGCTTCTTATTTCATCCACAAGGTTCCTTCTTGTGTGGACTAATTTGGCGTTCCTAGGAGCATCCCTATTATTATCTCAAGGCTTATGCCAAAGGGTACTTATCGTAGTTCAAAGAAAACGAGTTGTAGCTCTTAACTGAACCTGCATACCAAGTGTTTTGAATGTGGTGTGTTTTCTTATATTTTAACTTAATGATGTTTTTCACACCATTGACAACATACAAAAAACATATTAGATTTTTTTTATATCCTTGATTCCTTTGTGAGTGATATGGTCATTCATGCAAATATTATTAGTTCTCAAAATGATCAAGGCATCATAGAAAGAGGATCAAACATTGTTTTTGATTCCTAAGATCATCCTAAGACATAAAAGAAGAGCATACGCAATGAGAAATCCAACTACTTAGTGAATAATGAAGAAATCTTATAAATCAAATGCACAACCCATTCTATTTACTAAAATTGAAGTTCATTCCTTTATAAATATTTTATGAAGTGTTTTGGAAAGCATGAAAGAGGTGTTGAATCATTTCTGATTCCCCAGATCACCTAAAATGTGTGAGGGAAGAGCATACGTGATCTTAGCCTCATAAATGAAAATGCAGCTATGAAAGCAACTAATGTAACTCATAAAAACCCTATAAAGTGTTAGAAAATCTAAGGAAGTAAACTTTTTTTCTTTTAACACAGTGTTCAATTTTATAATGCAGTGCCTATGCACCCCTTAGAATGTATGTGCACCCCTAGCAGCATATGCACGTTCCTAACAACGTATGCGTACCCCTATCAAAAACACATTCAGCCTTTAACGTATATGTAGGAAGATAAGCACTTGCATGCCCCTCTTTTCGTATGCACAAATCTATAAAAATGAAATATATCACATCGGGGAGGTAAGCGTGTGTGCGTCCAGAGAGATGTATGTGCATCCTTGCAAGTGCATGTGTGCACTTGAGAGAAAAAGCACACTTCTGGTAAATTTTATCGCATAGTGCCAAAAATACAGGGAAGTATATGTGTGCGTAAGGAATCATATGTGCACCCTTAGGAATGTATGTGTGCCCTATGCTACAAGTGCGTGTGATTTTGAGTGTATGCACGCCCCTTTCTCTCACCTATGTGCATACCTAGAACAACGAATAAAAAGATGGAAAAATGACTTTTGAAATTGCAAACAAGTCAAAGCCTTACTCTTTAAACCAATTTCTAATAAAAACCCATTAACTTTGCATGCAACACTAAGATTCAACACACATAAGGTTAGAAAAATTCTCAAGACAAATCTTATTTAATCTTCAAAATGCATGAGATAGTTAGAAAAAATGAGGTAAATCACAAATCTTGAAATCAACTTCTATGGACCAGTAAGGTCCCACTAGGCGTGCCAAATGTATGCATGAAAGGATTTATCTTGATAATAACATGAAACTAACACCTAGAAGTTCCAAAATATAACTAAATATATCATAAACATCAAGATGAGAGCTTAATAAGATAAACTTATATAATAATGCATGAATCAAACTAACATTACTATGTTACCTCTACTTCTCTAGATTGCTTGGTATTAAAATGAACCTAGTTAGATCCTAAGAAATCATTTTTTTGTTATTTTCTTCAAGTGGTAAAGAGATCTCTCTAAAATTGCTACAAGACCATACTTATATAGTCTCCTACTAACCAAACTTGAAGGAATGGATGCAAGATGGAGAAGTTACTACAATGAGGAATGGCTAAAGATCAAATGTTTCTAGCTTTAGCTAATGAAAATGATATGTTTTCCAAAGTCTCAAAGTGTGTAAGGTGTTTGATATGATAATCAAGGTGTAAAATTGAAAGGGATACATTAACCTTGTATTTATAGGTTTCCATTTAGGAAAGTTTAGAATCCTAGTGCATGTGGGACAAAAGGTAAGCCCAAAATAAAATTTTACAAGTCAATGCACTTTTTGATTAGATTAGGAGATAATTAATCTTTTAGGATTAATTAAGGATCCAAAGTAGGCTTAGGAAGTTTTCTGAGAGCATATGGAAGGGGTTAGGATAGATTTTGGAAGTTCCAGAAGCGGGATTTAGCCAATAAGAAGATTTATTGGTTAAATGCAAGATGAAAGGATTAATTAACATATACTTAGCTAATTAATAGGATTATCACTAATCAAAATGTCATTAATTGGCATCCTGGGTGAATTAGAAGCATGGTTAGATAAGGAAGTGTCGTTATTTAAACAAAGTGAGAGGAAGTGAAGATAGTGTAATTGAAGTATTAAACTATGTAAGTGGATTTTAGGTGTCTATATCATGCATAAGTTGTATATTTAAATTACATACTTTCATTCATTTATTATACTACCCAAAATCACTTATATATTTTTCAATTTCCAAATACTTTTAAACCCACAAACCAATAACATCTCTCCAACTATCATTTGTAATGTTTAAGATAATATTTTTTATAATAAATATTTCTTTCATTTAAAATAAAAATACATTTCTATATTTTCATTAGATAAAATGTTTTTATAGCCACATTTTGGATTTTATGATTAATTTAAATAGCTATTTTTCCTCCCTGTAAATCTAAAGGTGACATATAGGAATTATATCTATAGCATAAACATAACAACTGTAGTCACTAAATCATGCACTTTTGGTAATATTTAATCCCAGTCTCATACTAGTATTTAGAGGGATTTTGAGTGAAGAAATTACTAATTAACCCCCGTATCTTGGCCATTTTTGTTTTATTTCTATCATCATTCCTGACCTCCACTGCACACATGCCCAGTCATTTTTTTATCATCTTTCATCATTTTAGATTTGAATGGGCACCCATGGGTGCCCCAGTCTTTTTTAAACTTTCCCGCCACTTTTTGGGCTCTTTCTAGCCATTTGAGGTCTTTATCATTTTAATGGTAAGCCATTTTAGGGTTAATTACAAAATTAGATGAAGATAACCTTATAGATATAAAGTTATGAGGCCCTAATGAGGGACCAAGCACTAGTCACTACTATCATCCACCTAGAGTTGCATCTATTTGGAGATCATTTCCATCCATGAGCTCCATCACAAGGAAAAAGTTGGTTCATCTACATCACACAAGCATAGATGGATGGATTCTATTTTATTCCATGAACACATTCTATTACATTTTCTACAATTAGTTATTTCTTTCTACTTCACAAAGTGCGACTAACACAAAAACACCTAGGGAACATTGTTCACACACGCACTAGAACTAAATTTGGGTTTGGAATGTAGTGCAATGTTGAGTTAGTAAGTCCACTGTTGTGGCAGTTAAGGTCAGTCTGACCCATTCATTTGTATTCTTCTTTTTTTAGGGTTTTGATACTTCTCTTTGGTACTTTGTAGGTCTTTCTTTCATCTTCGATTATCATCGACACTTGGTGTAGTGTAGTGAATCTGATGTGACTCACAATGAGGGTTTTAGACCACATGTTGAACCTGTGAAACTCGGTTCTAGACCTGTTACACAGACCAAGGCACCCATTTTTCATACCAAAGATCTCGATGACACCCCAGTCCCTCTTCAAGCACTCCAGTCGAACTAGATACCTTAGATCAATCTTATTCGGGGCCATTTTCACAGTCATTCCTACTTCATGTTTCTCCATTCACTTTTACGACAAAATCCAGTGAGCTTCTCTAATCAGATGAGTCACTTCCTCACTCTTCTTGCACATTAGGGTTAGTATTTCCTTTAGCATATTTGATTGGGTTTCTTTACTACATTTACATGTTATTCTAGATTATATTAACTATAGGATGTTTCCACATTTTAGTTAATCATTTTGGTGAACCCAACTTGATCATCCACGCTTATAGGATCTTTGTTCATACCTACTCATTCTAGGGACTATTATCCATTCATCATGGCTCACTCTCATACTAATTTTACTAAAGAACATCATAAGTTCATTAATGATCATATTTCTGAGTACCTTCAAGACCTAGACTTAATTTTGCATGTGGGTCATTATGAAACTAATACTTTGGCAAAAATCAACACTTTTTTTCTATACCAACTTTTGTTGCCACTCAACTGGTTACTTCCATTCTCCCACCTATTTTTATTATTCTAGTTTCTTTTAGTACTCCTACCAATAATTTTACACCACCCTTAGTTTCTCATATGTGATAGGTCTCATCCATTGTCAATCAAGACTTAACTTCTCTTATCATGACCTTTAAGCTCAAATCTGTAAGTTGTAACAGACCACTTTACATGCATCGCCATCTTTAGATTCTACCTTATTTTTGAATACTGCATTCACACCTTCCATCTCTACTTACTCACTTCCTCCTAGCTTAGTCAACCCTAAGCTTCCCATTTTTAATGGGCATGGTGACCGCAAGAGCATCTTAGAGCATTCCATCTAGTTTTTCTAGATTTTTCAGACAGTCATATTATCTTAGCTAAAATATTTCTTCATATTCTCCATGACTATGCGATATGTTGGTTTTACAACCTACCTGCTCACTCAGTAACTTCATTCACACATATATTTGATGTCTTTCTTATGCATTTCTCCATCAATATATTCTCTAATATCTCTTATGCTCAACTAGCACAACTTAAATAGGGATCCAATGAACATTTCGCTAACTACGTTTTAAGGTATAAGAACACTCTTGCTAAGATGAAAAATGTGCTTGCACATTTTGAGCTTCACAACTTGTTCATTCAAAGTATTTTATAGCCTCTCCAAAAGAGTGTTCTCTTTGATAACTCTCCTTCATTCAATCATCTTTTCCATACTCTTAAGATTTTTGAGACCAAACTTATATCCATGGGTCAGCTTAAGTATCGAGAAAAGGCTTCATCTTCCACTCATTTTCAAAACAAAATTCTATTCAAACCATCTACAACTAAGACAACTAGCACTAAACTCACCGTCAACGCAGTTACTCCTAAAGAGGTTCAGTCATAAAAACCTAGACACACATTTAGCGACGTTCTAATGGCTCCACATCTTATACTAAAAAAAATTCTTGACAAGTACCTTATTACCCTTCCTCCACCACTTGAGTTAGACCCATCATGACCAAAGGGTTGGAACTAAAATTAGAAATTCCATTGTGATTATCATCGATGTGTGGGGCATTCAACAAATAAATTTTTCAAACTACGTACAATCATCCAAGATCTAATTGATGACAACAAACTAGAGTTTCCAGAGTCTGTTAACTTTACACCGAGAAATGATAAGGGTAAATTCAATCTCTTTAACAACAAATATTAACAACATGAAAAGAAAACATCTGACTCTTCTACTAATCATACATATAATGTAGTGCCTCCTTATGTATCAGGAGCTCTTTATTTCTTAGTTGCCAAAACTGACGCTTTGTCACTAGTCATTTCTTTTTCTACCTGTGATTATCATGCGACTTTCTCATCTAATCATTTGCATATGAATGCATCTATTGGCTTGACCTATATTAACAACACCAAGGTTGACCCATCATAGCCCATTAGTGCATTCTCTATTTCACTTCTCATGGATAATGGTTATCTTCCATTGTAAATTGAATTCCCTTTCAAAAAACCCTTCGGTGTTGTCAAACTACATGTTATAGTCAGTCCTCTTACACTATTTTTTCCTTTCCTCATTAAAAACAAAAATGACGGCTGCAATATACTTCTGAGTCTCAATTGGATTCATCACTCTCAATCTATCATTTCTATGAATAATTTTTGACTCATAATTATTCACAACAATCAATTTATTTCTATTGATGGTGTCCCTCCATCTACTTCATAGTCATCATCACCTCACCTAGTGGTTAGCACATAATCTCCCTCTTCTAGCACATCACATTCTATGTCACTCAAAACACAGTCTACTCCTAATTCACCTACTCAAGCATCCTCTACATGACCGAATCATTCTGCTAGTCCTACACATCGGCATAGGCCCATTCCTAGGATAGTCACTGCATCTCTACATTGATTGCTGCCTCATTTTATTCCACACCTCTATTCATCACCTTTTCACTCATCAATGCATAGATCTCTATCACTGACACATTTTACTATGCAGTGACTTACATCATATATTCATCCATAAAATATGCATAGACTTCATTCACCAGCACAATATTTGTCTACCATATTGTTGTCCCCTCAATTTTCCCCCCCTTTTTTCGAAATCTAATTTCATGAAAATTGAAGTCTTGTCATGGAGGAATTCTTGTTTTGAGCCCCTCAAGTGCTCATTTTGATCCCCCGTGATGTTTTATGCATTTGCTCAGTATGTGGCCATTATAACATTCTATCTATTTCTCATGGATGCGAGGGGGTTTATAATCTTATTTTATGCATTTGAAGGATGTAGAAACTTGCATTCTTAGCATATTAACTTTGTGTAGAAAGAAAATCTTCATCAAGTGCAAAAATGGCATTTTCCCATTCTCTACACTTTTCTACGTTCTTTTCCCCATCAAATTCTTTCTTAGAAGGTGAAGCTACGCATTTTCTTCACATTGGATGTGGTCGGATGGGTTCCCTTTTGAACTTATCACTTTTGGTGATTTTGGAAAAAATATCATATTTTCCCTGCATCCTCGTGGATCCTTGATTGGCTAGAGCATTTTTGGCAGAATTTCAGGGTGATGGATCCATTTTATTCTCTAAGACATTACGGAAAAAGGGTGAAAAGTTCTAAAATGACCCCCGGCCTCGCTCACACAAGGGACACGTGTCTGTTTTTCAGTTCATATGCGCTTTGGTGGACCAACGGAGGACTTTAGGAATTTTAGCTTTGTTTCCACAAAGGGCGAAAATTTCTAAAATGACCCGCAGCCCATTCATGCGAAGGGATCAATTACGAGTTAAAGCCCACAGTGAATCAGAAAGGAACACGTGGCCTACTTTAAAAAGTCAATGGCAGAGGCATGGACTTTTGAGGGAAAAGTTGGAATTTTTCCACTTTTCAAAATAGATAAAGTATAAAAGTGAGGCACATCCCTGCAACCAATCAAGTGATGCCATGTGTTGAAGAATGAAATCAAGATAGAAGGCCGGTGGAGGAAAATGAGAATTTGAGCCACGACCCCATTTCCAATTAGGGTGTGCCACATTTTCATGTTAAAAAATCACACCGGGATGGCGGAGGAAAAGGAGAATTTGAGTCGCGACCCCATTTCCAATTAGGGTGTGCCATGTGTATGACCTTTGGCATGGATGCGGAGGGGTGGAGTAAAATGAGAAATTGCATTTTTTCTCCCAAATGTCTTAAAACATGGAAATTTTTCCCCAGGTCCGTCGTTGCTTGGAGCTTGCCATGCATAGGGTCCAATTTCAAAGCTAACAAAGGGAAAGAGTGGCCAAAATTCACTCATCTGGTTTTTTATGCCATTAACAAACCAGAGCTCCAAAGAATACAAATGTGAACCATTATTCATTCTTCTCTCTTTGTTTCCTTATCGTTTATTCATGACATGCATTTTTGGTTTGTTGTGGAGCCAAATCGATAATTTTAAAGAGATGTAAAGTTTGATTATCAGAAAATAGATTTTATTAGGAATACACAATAAAAAAGGGGGAAAACTTACCAGTAATCAATTGAGTGCTATGAAAGTGGTTAAAAGGTGGAAATGGCAGGACCACATGAAGAATAAAATCATGAGAATTCCCCTGCTAAAGTAATCATGCTTGAAATGATGAAATATTCACCTTTTTGAACCTCTGGTTTTCATGAGTGCATTTGTTTCATGTCACTTTCTAAAAAATAGATCTAGAACAAACATTATTCCTTTTGGATATTATTTTCTTAGGGACAAAGTATGGATGTACATGAATTCTTATAAGAACATGTTTTGGCCATGCAAAAAAGTTCTGGTTTTCTGGGAACGTTGTAAATTTGGAAGCAATTCAATACAGAAGCTTTCTTTCTCATTTCCTCTGTTATATATCTCTCTCTCCTTGCTCGATTGAATGGATCATTTGTCTTTGCATTCAAAAGATACTTTGTGTTCTTACATGTGTAATCTTTAAAACTTTGTGTCTCCAAATTTGCATTGGTGATGAAGTGATTGATCTTTTTCCTACATTTTCTTGGTTCAATGTGAGTAAGGATATATTCTTCTACCTATATCTCCTGAATACATTGTTTTTATCTTCCTTATTCATCTCTCTACTCTTCCAATCCTTCGTATTGATAATATTTTAAGTATGAAAACATTCCAGATTATCAGGGTCCAAACATTGAGAGTTATTTATTTACACATGTGTTTTTCCTACTTTCAATAAGGTAACCTCTCCCATTAAAGAGGAGGGACATGTTTGTCTCCTGACTATCGTTTCTAGCCATGTTTCATTCTTAAACCCAACAATTTTTGGTGAATCCACTGGGGAATTCATTGCAAATGGATTCTAGTTTTTGAATAACAACTTCTTGATCATCTTTGATCTAGTGACTCCAAGATACACTCAGGGTAGAAGAACCCTTGGGGAAGAATACCCTCATTTCCAACTTCTGGATCATCAAGGATTCTCTCTCCCTTCATCAATAAAAAGAAGAGGAAAAATATCTGTAAGCACTCCTCCTACTAGAGACAATTTTTGGGAGTGACACCCCTCAAGATCAAATCAGTCCTAATTTTCATGCTTTGATTCTTGTTGGTGTTTCAGTTCCTCTCCAAAAAATCTTTCCAAGGATGGCATCTCCTCTACCTTGGGGTGAAAGGGTTAGGCCTCTTGCTCTTCCCTAGCCATTGCATGAATTTCCTAGAGGAAATAGAAAGAATTTCCCTAAATTCAGAGGTGATCGGAAGGTTCATCCAGATGAGCATATTGCATCCTTCATTGTTTCTTATGGTGTTCTTGGAGTTGAGCATGAGGATATCTATGTTAGAATTTTTGTAGAGACATTGCAAGATAATGTTGTAGATTGGTTTTATCATCTCCCTGTTGGATCCATCACCCATTGGAACACCATCATGACCTAGTTTGAGTAGCATTTCAAACCTTCTGAGGATGTACATGACCTCTTAGCCCACATTTCTCAAATCAAGAAAGAGTCACATTAGCCCATGAGGGAATTTGTGGCCAAATTCAACAGGTTGGTTAACAAGATCCCACAAAACACACACCATGTGGATCAGATTTAGAAATGTTTCTTCCTTAATGCCCAACTTCCTGAAGTGATCTATGCACATAGAAGAGATAATCTTGCCAATTTAGATGTTGATCAGATATTTCATTTCAATGTTGTAGATGATTTGCTCATGTCTAGCAAGCTAAGGACAGAATCATCTAAATCTAAAGCATCTCCTTCTTCCACATATTTTCCTGGAGATAATCCAGATCAGTTGGTACATAAACTTGCTAATGATCTCATTTCTCTCAAGAAGTAACTAGCCCAGAATGCTCCTTATCAAGATGTTCCTAGGAAGAAATTTCAGCCCAGGAATCAATTTCCCTCTCCTTAGACCAGATTGGCAATTGAAGACCTACCTATTAAAGCTCTAGTCAATGCAACATGTGAAGTGTTGGAGCCTAATGACGAGGAGGAGAATGAAATATGTGAAGAACATGAAGAGGAAGCTGATAAAGAATTAGAATAGTTGAGTGGATCTCATGTCCATTTTCTCACCACTGAAGGTATAGATAAAGAGGATGATTATGAAGAAATAGTTGTAGAGATGAACAATGAATCATATTTTGTCATGACTCATGAGCAAGACAACAAGAAGGAGAAAGTGGTGCATCCTACTAAAATATCTAAGGAACCTCCTACAGCCATTCTAGTGATTGCAAGGAGAGGATCTCTTATTCTAACTTCTTCCACACCCAAGGTAGGTTCTGTTGTTCCTTCTTCCTTTGTTTCTACTCCTAAAACTTCTTTCCCTTCAAATGATAGAGTTGATAAGTCAAATTTTTCATCTACTCATATCAATGATGCTCCATCAACCTCTAGTTATTTTGACATTATTGACCATCTCAAGAAAACTAAGATCCAGATCTCAGAAGTTGAATTCTACCAAACCCATCCCAAGGCCTTTGCTAAGATGGTAGACTTTATAAATTCCAAATCCAAGCCTTCATCCCCTAGTTCTAAAGGTCTCTTGCCCACTCCTTCTCCTTCATCTCAACCAAGCCTTATGGTAGTAGTCATTTCATCTGATGAGAAGATCAAACCATTTTATGTCACTCTCCTCATAGTTGGACACAAAATCAACAATTGTGTTATTGATTTTGGTGCTTCATATAATGTGATAACAATAAGGTATCTCATGACCTAGGCTTAACCATAACCCAAAATTTTGGTTCATGTTACTCAATGGAAAGTAGAGAAGTTCCATTGGTTGGAAGGATCAAGGATGCACAAGTAGCCTTTGCTACTTTTCCAGAGAAGAGAGTTTTAGCCACCATTTTGGTAGCTAATATTGCCCCTTCCTATGGCATGCAGTTGAGTATAAATTTTTTCAAAGATGTTGGAGGAGAAATCATGATGGATTGGTCACATGCTCTTATTCCATTGAATGGGAAAATGAAGAAGCTACTTCCTAAGAAACAAACTGAATATATCATGCAACAAATAGATGACCCAAAGGAGCAAATACTTTATGAGGACATTGGTCATGGTAACTACATGATCATGTCACTAGATGAGGCTAACCATCCTAAGAAAGTTCTTCTTGATCTTAATGGTGTTTGGATTTTGGAATTTGATGGGAGTTGCTCCTCAGCTAGTTCTAGAGCTGGTGTGGTGCTTATTTCTCCTGAAGGGAAAATTCATCCTTTCTCCTTCAATCTCCAATTTGAAAACACAAATAATAAAGATGAGTACGAGGCTCTTATCCTCAGTTTAAGCATGGGAAAAGAGATGGGCATCAATAATATAATTTATTGTGGAGATGTACAGGTGATTTTAAAATAGGTCAGAGATCTCTTTCAAGTGAAGAATAGAAGGTTGAAACATTATAGGAATCTGGTTTGGGATTCCATTGAGTTCCTTGATGCCTTTTCCATTGAAGCCATACCAAGGGAAAGAAACACCAAGGATGATTCCTTGGCTATCTCGGGGTCTCTATTGATTCCTCATCCAAATTTATCCCAAGATAAATTCACCATTGAGATGATTCATAGGCCTAGTGTGCCTGACAATGAAAACAATTGGCAGGTCTTTAATGATGATCAACACTTACTTTCCTTCCTTGAAATCAGATATAATTTTGACCATATGTACTTTGAAGGAATTGGAAATCTTCCTAGAGAGTGTGTTCCCCCAAATGAAGAAGATAACAAAGAAGAAAAGGATCATGATGGCTGCATAAAACTAAAAGGTAATAAGATACCTAAAGGGGTGGTAAGTTTTGAAGAGTTATTTGATAAACATGATAGGTACATCAAGTCCAAAACTTCCAAAGGATCTCAGCAGTCTGCTGACTATGAAAAGATAAACATTAGGAGTCTTAATGAACCCATGCTGGTAAACATTGGAAAGTGTTGCACATAAGAGGAGAGGGAGAAATTAGTGAATATGTTGAAAAGGTATGTTTATGTTCTTGCATATTCTTATGATGATCTCAAGGCTTTTCATACAAAAGAGATGCAACATTTCATTCCTCTAAAACCTAGGATCAAGCCCTTCTAGTAAAATTAGAGGCAATATAACCCTAAAATTGTTGATACAATCCTACAAGAGATCGAAAAGTTATTGAAGGCTAAGATCATTTTCCCCATTCACCATTCAACATGGATTACTAATATTTTTCCTGTTAGGAAGAAGAATGGTGAGATTCATATTTTTGTTGATTTTAGGAATTTGAATCAATCCTCTTTGAAAGATAATTATCCTCTCCCCGTAATGGATCAAGTTTTGCAGGTTGTTAGAGGTTCATAAATGTCATCCATGCTTAATGGATTCTCATAATATAATCAAGTAGAAGTAAGTCTTGCAAATCAGCATAAGACTATGTTTACCACTCTTTGGAGAACCTTTGCTTATAGGAGAATGCCTTTTAGCCTCATCAATGTTATTACCACCTTTCAAATGGAAATGGACTCGGCCTTTGGTAGTCCCAAGGGAAAATGCATAGTTGTATACCTTGATGATTTGACTATGTTTTTAAAAACCAGAGCTGATCATTTCCAACACCTTGAAATTGTCCTCCAAAAGTTTTGAGAGCATGACATCTCCTTGAATTCCAAGAAATCTATCTTATTTTTCACCGAGGGAAAATTATTGGGACACATTGTCTCCAAGGAGGGAATCAAGATTGATCCAGAAAGAGTCCAAGTAATTCAACAGATCCCTCTCTGTACAAGCAAGAAGGGTGTGCACTCTTTCTTTGGCAAGATCAACTTCTTAAGAAGATTCATACCTGATTTTTCTGAAATTACTTTGAACATAGCCCACATGATGAAAGGGAAGAAGACTTTTGGTTGGTCCTCTGAAGGAAAGGTTTCATTTGAAGACATCAAGAGAGCTATAGAAAATACTCCAATCTTGGCATGCCCTAATTATAGCAAAGACTTCATTATCTATTGCCATGCTACTGAAAGTACTCTAGTTGTTGTGTTAACCCAGGAGAATGTTGAAGCCCATGAAATCCCCATAGCATTCATGAGTTATATTTTGAAAGCCCATGAGTTAAAGTACACCATGATGGAGAAACATGCTTTTGCAGTGGTCAAAGTTGTGAAGTAGTTTCATTTTTACATCCTTAACTCTCATTCTATTGTGTTTGTGCCTGATACAACTATTAAATCCATTCTTACACAACAAGAATTTGGAACCAAGAGAGGCAATTGGGTAGCCAAAGTTCGGGAGTATGATCTTGACATCAAACCCACCAAGCTAGTTTGAGGAAAGGGCTTATGTGAACTCATTGCTGAAGGGTCTGATGCCAAATTATCCAAGGAGGAAGTTGATATCCCTGTTGTTATTTTCCTCAACTCAATTGATGAATGGTATGTTGGCATTGCAAAATTTCTTACTTATAGATAATGTCCATCCCATTTGAGTGCCAAGGATAAGAGAGCCATCAAATTAAGGTTTGTGCAATATGTGTTGTGGGAAAATGCATTGTTCAAACGAGGCATAGATGGAAGGTTTTTGAAATGTGTTGACAAAGAGTAGAAAAAGAAATTGTTCTCATCCTTTCATGACCATGCCTGTGGAGGTCATTTCTCTTCTGCTGTCACAACCCACAAAATCCTCCATGCTAGATATTATTGGCCTACCTTGTTCAAAGATGCATCAAAGTGGGTAGGCAAGTGTGAATCATGTCAAACCTTTGTTGGAAGACCTAAATTATTTGCTTTACCTCTCAAACCAGTGGTGATTGAGGAACCTTTTCAACAATGGGGTTTGGAATTCATTGGGACACTCAATCCACCTTTAAGTGTAGGGCATACTCATGTTTTGACTTCCATTGATTATTTCACCAAGTGGGTGGAAGCCATTCCCGTTAAAAGTACTGCTTCTGAAGCAGTATGTAACTTCATCAAGGGGCACATCTTAATAAGGTTTTGGATACCAAACAATATTTTCACTGAAAATGCTTCCAATTTATCTTCTGTTGAGATGATGGATTTCTTCTATGGTTATGGCATTTCCCTTGCCCACTCTTCATATTACTATCCCCAAGGGAATGGGCAAGCATAATCAACTAATAAGAACTTGGTCACCATTGTTCGAAAGCTTGTTAATGAATCTTAGAGGAATTGGCATAAGAAGCTATATGATGCTTTATGGGTAGATAGGATTACACCTAAGAGAGCCATTGGAATGTCTCCTTTTCAAGTGGTATATGGAGTTGAAGATCAACTACCAATGACATTGGAACTGTCAACCTTACATTTGATGAAGGCCATTGAGGGTGCCAACTTTACCAATTCATTGGAGAAAAGAATTATGTACCTCCAGAAGTTGAATGAAGACAAATTGTAAGTGGTTGAAAAAATAGCAGCTCATCAACTCAAGGTAAAAGCTCTGTTTGACAAAAAGGCTAAACCTAGAACTTTTCAAGTGGGAGACAATGTTCTTCTTTCGGACAAAAGGCATGAACCTCAAGGTAGCGATGGTAAATTTAATTCCCTTTGGCTTTGTCCTTTTAAAATTAGACATTTTTCTGGTGAGAACTCTTTTTACTTGGATTACATGGGTGGTTCTCCTCTCCCACTTCCTTATAGGGCCAATTTTTGAAGTTGTTCAAAACCTATGAGTTTTGGAGGTCCCTCTGTACATTTTATATAGCATTTTGTTTCTGATTTTTCTTATTTTTTCTTGTTTCCTTGTGTGCGTTGTCTTTTGCGTTGATATTACTTTTTGACTCCGTTGCCCAATGGATAAGGCACTGATATGTTCATCCCCAAAATTATCTATGGTTCTTGATTTTACATCTTTCCTCTGCCAAATCATCCCCTTAAGGAGCCAACAGTTGTCCCCTCAATTTTCCCCCCTTTTTTTTGAAATCCAATTTCATGAAAATTGAAGTCTTGTCATGGAGTAATTCGTGTTTCAAGCCCCTCAAGTGCTCGTTTTGATCCCCCACAACGTTTTATGCATTTCCTTAGTCTACGGCCATTATAACATTATATATATTTCTTATTGATGGGATGGGGTTTATGATCTTCTTTTATGCATTTGAAGGACGAGGGAACTTGCATTCTTCACATATTAACTTTGTGCAGAAAGAAAATCTTCATCGGGTGAAAAAATGGTGTTTTCTTGTTCTCTGCAATTTTCTACGTTCTTTTCCCCATCAAATTCTTTCTCCAAAGGTGAAGCTACGTGTTTACTTCTCATTGGATGTAGCTGAACGGGTTCCTTTTTGAACTTATCACTTTTGGTGATTTTAGAAATAAATGTCAGATTTTCCCCACATCCCCGCAGGTCCCTAATTGGATATAGCAGTTTTGGTGGAAGTTTGGGGTAATGGATCCATTTCATTCTCTAAGGCATTACCGTGAAAGTGTGAAAAGTTCTAAAATGACCCACGGCCCTACTCACGCAAGGGACACGTGGTCATTTTTCAGTTCATATGTGCTTTGGCAGACCTACGAAGGACTTTAGGAATTTTAGCTTTGTTTCCAAAAAGGGTGAAAATTTATAAAATGACCCACGGCCCCACTCATGCGAAGGGATAAATTCTGAGTTGAAGCCCGCAATGAATCAGACAGGGACACATGGCCTACATTAAAAATTCAATGGTGGAGGCATGGAATTTTAGGGGAAAAGTTGGAATTTTTCCCCTTTTCAACATAGATAAAGTAGAAAAGTGAAGCACATCCCCGTAACCAATCAAGTGATGCCATGTGTTGAAGTATGAAATCAGAATAGTGGGCCGGTGGAGGAAAATGAGAATTTGATCCGCAACCCCATTTCCAATCAGGGTGTGCCACGTGTTCATGTTAAAAAATCACAGTGGGCTGGTGGAGGAAAATGAGAATTTGAGCCGTAACCCCATTTCCAATCAGAGTGTGGAATGTGTCTGACCTTTGGCGGGGATACGGAGGGGCGAAGAAAAATGAGAAATTGCATTTTTTCTCCCAAATGTCTTAAAACATGGATTTTTTTCCCTAGGTCCATCGTTGCTTAGAGCTTGCCACACGTAGTGTCCAATTTCAAAGCTGACAAAGGGAAAGAGTGGCCAAAATGCACTCATTTGGTTTTTGATGCCATTAACAAACTAGAGCTGCAAAGAATACAAATATGAATTATTCTTCATTCTTCTCTCTCTGTTTCCTTGTCGTTTATTCATGAGATGCTTTTTTGGTTTGTTGTGGAGCCAAATCGATAAGTTTAAAGAGATGTAAAGTTTGATTATTAGAAAATAGATTTTATCAGGAATACACAATAAAAAAGGGGGAAAACTTATCAGTAAGCACTTGAATGCTATGAAAGTGGTTAAAAGGTGGAATAAATTCATGAGATGCCCCCTGCTAAAGTAATTACGCTCGAACTGATGAAATATTCACCTTTTTGAACTCTGGTTTTCATGAGTGCGTTTGTTTCATGTCACTTTCCAACAAAAGGATCTACATAAAACATTATTCCTTTTAGATATTCTTTTCTTGGGTACAAAGTATGGATGTAGAAAAATTGTTATAAGAACATGTTTTGGCCATGAAAAAAGGATTCTGGTTTTCTGGGAATGTTGTAAATCTGGAAGTAATTCAATACAGAAGCTTTCTTTCTCATTTCCTTTGCTATATCTCTCTCTCTCTCCTTGCTCGATTCAATGGATAATTTGTGTTTTCATTCAAAAGAAACTTTGTGTTCTTGTTTGTGTAATCTTTAGAACTTTTTGTCTACAGCTTCTCATTGGTGATGAAGTGATTGATCTTTTTCCTATATTTTCTAGATCCAGATTTGATTGTCTCAAAACATGGTCAAGTTTACAGTCGATTCTAGGGTTTTGGCACCTTCCAAATTCAATGTCACACTCTGTTTTGCATAAAAATGCATGCTGTAGAAAATTGCTAACAAATTCTAAATACATGAAAATAATAAACCCTTGTTTGCAAAGAAAAACTTACAAATGGATGTCTACATCATCTATCACTCTGATACCATAAAAGGAATGATAACCAGATCATACCAAGCCAAGAACACATATTCTAATCAAACACCACAATCAATAAGATGAAATTAATTCGCTAGAATAAATTTACATAAACCTTTGCAAACAAATGAGAAATAATATCATATATTATTATGGAACTCAATAAAATACAATGAGAATGGGCCTTGATTATATAGGCAAGCAATAAAAATATAATAACTAGTCAAGTTCGTAGATCAAGCCATAAATCATGGAAATAACTAGTCAAGTCCATAGATTTATGAGAGAACTAGACATTAAGGATCTAGTCAATACCATAGATCTAGGAAAGAAATAGTCAATACCATAGATCAAGGAAATAACTATACCTAACAACTAGATAACATCTCCTAATATCTAAATAAATAAATAAAAATATCCACACACAAGTGGGTGAGGGTTAGGTATAGCTCTGATACCATGAAAGGAATGGTAAGAAGATTGTTCCAAGCCATGATCTCAGATGATAATAGCACACCACATTAGATTTGCAAAACAAAAGAGTTAGGTAGAGTTATGGTATTTGAGCCTTTATAAGACATAATAATAACCATATCATACCAGGCCAAGAACACAGATGGTAATCAAACACCACGATCAATAAGATGAAAGTAATTTTCCAAAATAACTTTACAAAAACCTTTGCAAACAAATGAGCAGCAATATCATATATTATTATGGAACTCAATGAAATATAATGAGAATGGGCCTTGATTATATAGGCAAGGAATAACAATCTAAGAACCAATCAAGGTCATATATCAAGCCATAAATCTATGGAGTTGACTAGTTCTTTGATGACTGGTTCTTTCCATGATTTATGGCTTGATCTATGACCTTGACTGGTTCTTAGATTGTTATTCCTTTCCTATATAATCAAGGTCCATCCTCATTGTATTTCATTAAGTTCCATAATAATATATAATATTGCTGCTCATTTGTTTGCAAAGGTTTATGTAAAGTTATTTTGGCAAATTACTTTCATCTTATTGATCCTGGTGTTTAATTAGCATATGTGTTCTTGGCTTGGTATGATTTGGTTATCGTTCCTTTTATGGTATTAGAGCTGCATGACTTACCGTCACACCAAAAGCTCGAGCTGATGGTGGAGAGGGATCTCATTATGCTAAACAGCTATTACACCAGCATTCTCCCACATGATGGATCCGGGTATACACCCAATTAGGCCAAACAATATTAGGAGGCAGTGACACCGGCAATTTCTTGGGAGGTCACCCATCCCAACACTACTCTAGGGCTGGCGTGCTTAACTACCTGGTATCAGAGAAGGAGATTGCTATTGACATCCATCTGTAAGTTTTATTTTGCAAATAATTATTTTATATATTCATATATTTCAGGATTTGCTCATATTTTATTGTTGCATGCATTGTTATGCAAAAAAGAGGCTTCCATTGGATCTAGAAGGTGGCAAAACTCTAAGATTGACTGTAAAGTTGACCATTTCAGGAGGAAGTTATTTTTTTGGTTTGTTTTGTTGTACAGAGAACCATGGTGGTTTGCCTCGAGATTCGTGTCATATATGAAGAAAAACTAGCAAATTGTTTTCTAGGTTTTTCAAGTTTTACGAGATTAGATCTGGGTTTTTGTTTCTATGGGTGTAGCATTCTCGGTCGGCTTCTCTTTTGGTAGGGGTCCACGGGCGGCTTTGCATGATTTGCTATTTCAGGAAAATCCACACACTACTATTTTAGGTGATGAAGGTCACTTTCAGCATAGTCCAGAAATAGCAGCTTGTAACTTTTGATCGGTAACTCGGTTTTGAGTTTCATTTTTTGTAAAAGTGATTGTTTTTCCATGATCTTTCCATTGGAAATATTTATTTTGAGAATTTCACTATAATTATAAAGTGCCATATTGTAACACGCACTCATTATAAAGTGCCAAAATCTGGGGGGCTCTTGTTGCATTATTTGCGGGTCTTGTTGCATTGCTTGGTTCTTACATTTCTTTTTGGTGATTTTTTTAGGATGGCATCTACTTCTATATTAGATCATGTTGAGCCATTAACAACACATAATTACCACACATGGAAACTAAGAATGGAAACAATAATTAAGCAGAATGGATTATGGGATTTAACTTCTTCAGAACAACCAGTGTTCACTAGAGAATATGAGAAATTTCAGTACCTGTGCAAATTTGATGAGTGTATGGGTTTGATAGGAACTTATGTAAGTGACAGTCTTTTATTTCATTTGGAAAAGTGTGACTCTCCTTTCAAAATATTGGAGAAATTGGAGGATTTATTTGGTAAGGTGGATCATATGAGAGCCATGCAACTTGAAATTAAGATCACCTCTCTTAATCCTGAATATTTTTCAACAATTATAGACTATCTTACCAAGTTCAAGCATTTGTTGACACAATTGAAGGGGAGTGGAAGAGATAAGAAAGATGAAGAGTGTGTTTACTTAATTCTATCCAAGTTGATAGGACCATTCTAAATTTTTTCTTCTACCTTTTTCTCTATCATGGATGGCTTAGGTGACACATTCAAAATGCCTTACTTAGAAACATTTTGTGAAAGACTTACTAGGGAAGAATTCAAATTATCTCACCTTGAGTCTTCCACCTCTCAAAAGGCATTAGTTGCATCTCATCCTAAGGGTAAGGGAAAACCAAACAGTAAAACCAAAATCCACACCTTCTCCATCTCAAAATGCTCCTAAACCCAAAGAAAACAACTCAAAACCCAAGGATTCTTCAAAATCCAAGAATAATTCTAGTCGTTCATGCTCTTTTTGAGGGGGGTAGTAATCATGAATAACATAGGTGTTATAAGCGAATGCAATCCTTAGAGGATGCAATCAAGAAACACAAAATTTCTATCTCCACTCCACCTCCTTCTAAACAACATGGAAAAACACTTAATGTTGTTGGAAGATCTTAGTCACCACTTGTAGATAATTGGGTTATAGATTCGGGTGCTTCTCATCACATGACTTCTTCCAAGGAGTCTTTTGTTTCTCTAGGTTTGAGTTCTACTTCCAAAATTGAGGTTGGATATTCTTCCTTCCTTTTTGTTGAGGGAAAAGGTGATATACAACTTGATGGTGGAAATATCTAAGATGAACTATATGTTCCTAACATCACTACAAATTTTCTTTCTGTATATCAAATTTTTCATTCTGGTCAAGGGAAAATAGTGACTTTTACACCACATGGGGCAAAAGTAAGAACTTTGTTGGAGCCTTATTCACTTGTTTCTCAGGGTATTGTTGATCATAGTTCTAGACTATATCACTTTGAGGGTTTGGATGACACTTCTTCTATAGGGACTGGATTGGTTTCTCATGCAGATTCAGAGAGTAAGCTTTGGCATGAAAGATTTGGACATCTTAATTACAGATATTTGAAGGGCTTGAGCACTCATGGTATGGTAGATGTTCTTCCTAAAGTTTCTTGTCTTGAGGGAGTTTGTCATGGTTTTGCATTAGGGAAACAACACCAAGATCCTTTTTCCTAAGATAGTTTCTTCACCACATGAGCTTGTACATAGTGACTTGATGGTTTTTCCTACCCCATATTTCAATGGATCTAAGTATGCACTTACATTTATTGATAATTTATCAAGGCGTACTTGGGTTTATTTTCTCAAGTAAAAAAGAGATTTTTTTCACACTTCAAAGTCTTCAAAGATTTGGTCAAGAAACAATCTTCTTGTAGCATAAAGAACCTTCATAATGATAATGGGGGGGGAGTACTTCAGCAATGAGTTTTCTGACTATTTGGCAATTCATGGCATTATTCACCAACATTTTGTTCCTCATACTCCACAACAAAATGGCTTAGCAAAAAGGAAGAATAGAACTTTGAAGGAAGTGGCTAACTGTATGATGCATTCTAGAGATATACCCCCTATCTATTAGGTAGAAGCAGGTAATTGTGCTAACTATATTCATAATTGTACACCACACAGAGCACTTGAGCATTTGACTCCAGAGGAAGCTTGGTCCAACACTAAGTCAGATGTCTCATTTTCTCGACTCTTTAGGAGCCATGCTTGGGCCTTTGTGCTAAAGAAGAAAAGGAAAGCTTTGGATAAGAAGAGTAAACCCTTGATCTTTATAGGGTATTGTTGAGAACATGAGAGCTTATCGTATTTTAGATTCTGATACACATGATGTTATTTTTCGAACACATGTTCAGTTTAAGGAGTGTTTCACTCCTCATGATTCTTCATCTTCTTCCATTCCTTCTTCTTCATCATCTTTTCCTCCCCCTCATCCCTTGTTTTGATAAGATTGATTGCAGGAGGTTTTGGATGTCAATTGAGGATCATAGAAAAACTAATGTTGTCAGAACATCTACCTAATTGGGCTCATAATTCAGTTTCTGAGGCAATTCTCGTCTCTTTATAATATGATCTGAAAAAAAGTTAGGCATCATCTTACAAGTGTTACATTCTATAGGTTCTAGAATTTTAGTGTCAGGCAGTTTCTGAGGATCCACAGTATTTTTCAAATGCTCGTGAGATACTAGAGATGGGATGATGCGATGGCAGCTGAGTAATTCTTCTTTGAATAGAAGAATCATACTTGGGATTTGGTATCTCTTCTGAGGATCCACAGTCTTAGGAAAAGGCTGAAGAAATAATTTAGTGGGATGATGCGATGGCAGATGAGTATTCTTGTTTGATGAAGAATCATACTTGGGATTTGGTATCTCTTCCTAAAGCTAGAAAGTTAGTTGAGGTCATCATTGGGTATACCAAACCAAATAGGCAGCTGATGAGGTCCATGGTACAAACATAAGGTTCGAAAGTGTGATGCATAAAGGTTATTTTTTAAGATAATGGTAGTTGTAAGTTTCTCTAATAAATATTTATACAAAATGTGGACGTAAGATAGATTAGGCATGCCTTGAACTTATTATTGCAAAATACCTAAAAGAAAGGTGGTCCTCATGAACTAGAGATGAGAGTGTATAAACATATAAAACTTATTTGTACATGCATAGAGAAACTATTAAAATATGTAAATATATTAATTAATTTACAACTGACCTAGAAGAGCTAAGGATTCATCATCTTTTTTATTTGACATGCATAGATAGGTCTCTGAAATATGGTATCAAGAGAATTTATTCGTGTTTGGTATGCCAAATATTTTAGATATGTCATTTTTTAGCATCTTCTAAGATACTGGTTATGATGATTCATTGGTCATATCCGATCATACAATGGATCTCGATATACCTTATGTTCCACAATCCATTGTGAAACTTATATGATCATGCTACGCTTCCTAGGATACGATAAGAAAATTATTTAGCCTTTATGGGATATTGGATAAATTATAGTCTTTTCATTCGATAGAAATCTGGTGCAATGTTTATTATTTTTCCCCATGGTGTAATCTATAAAACATTATGTGCCTTTGAAAATTCTACAATTTGGATGCTAATATTTATCATGACAGTTATAGAACAAGTTTATATTATTGTATTCAATGCTACAAATTAGGTTATGGATATTTTGCTACCTATGATCTACCATAAACATTGTTGTTTAAAATCCGTCATATCATTTATCTACTGATGATCCAATCCTTCATGTTAGGATCTAGATCTTTTCAATATGAAAGAAATTGAATAATATCAGGGTCCAAACATGGAGAGTATGAATATTTGTACATTGAGTTAAAACCTATTTTCAATAAGGGAACCTCAACCATTAAACAGGAGGGACTTTTTTGTCCCCTCAATGTAGATAATAGCCATGATCCATTCTCAACCCCAACACCTACCATTACTGATGGAGAGTCATGCTGTTCCTATGCTTTCACTATCACAAGAATCTAGATTGCAGGACCATTTTATCCAAAAATAAAACAATGGTTATTTTAATCATACATATACAAATGGGGGGCATCACATCTAATATGAAACTCCCCCAACTCACCTTGGAAACCATCATGCTTTAGCTTTTTCATGTAGGCATAAAAATCAGATGTATCCATGCATCTTCATGTCAACTGATGTACATGCTCTTTTTAACATTCGGTTCACAATTGACTATACATGGATTACTACACATTGAACCCCACACACTACACAATAGAGATGCAATATAAAAAGATTGGAACTATTCACATGTCATGCTGGTGAGGTATGTCAGTACTACTGATGACCTAGTCATCATTATGGATGTGATTTTACTTGGGAAAGAATTGTATATGTGTCATGAGCATTATGAGGATTAGATGATCCTACATACTACATTACTAGTGAATCTACATACAGAACATGCTCACTCATGTGAAATTATTATCAAAGGTACAGTTCAATTTATCACATAACACAATTTTACACATTCTACTCTTCAATTGGTTTTCTATCATGTTGTTTATAATTATGAGGGTTATTTTCTACTAAACTGTTACTCAGAACAAAATAATCATATTATTTTAGTTCTTAAGTCCATAGTGTTATTATCTAGGGTTTAGGAATCAAATTGACCTCACACTCATCATGCATTTATCATTTTACCTGTGGCAAGATGTAAGGAAATATAACGTAGGATAAAGTGAGGGCTTACACGCTATAGGCTATCCTTTTCATTTTGCACTCCTTATTCCTTGTGTAGATTTTATATTTCATTTGGGGTTGTTCACAACTCCCTACTATGGGGATCTCATAGTTGATTTACTTTTCTTGGCTAGAATTATCACTTCATTTTGTCATTTTTTCATGAGATACCAATTTAGAGTCATTTATTATATTAACAATAAAAAAATATCATTGCTAGGTCGCATGTCGATCACTATTTCATAGACAAGTCATCAGCGTGTGATATGACAATACACACATTTTTACCATTTCCCATATTGACATGCACTCCCTTTTATGAGTTCATTCTTGAATATTTAATTGTTTATAAATGTCTCTAACTTTTTGTGCTTTTCTATTTTTAAATCCACAATCTAGGGATGCACGTGGCTCTTATCATCTATGTGATGAATCAATGTCCATTTAATCCGATCCACAAGAAAATGCATACCATGGTTATTTTTACATCTTGTAATACTAATGAAATAAGGAAAGGTCTCATAGTCGATTCTCATTTGACACATGCCAGTTACTTGTCCCCAGTATTTTCATCATGACATGAATTTTAGGTGAGTCATCCAATAATCATGTCTGTTCACATATTTAAAGGATTCGATTGAGTTTATGGTCACTGCACTTGTGGTCTCGTACACACAACATGGATGTTTTCCTTCTACCCTTCCTATCACTAATCGCTGAGGATGTAGACATCCACATTGTGCTAGAAGTAACTAGAAAGCATTAGTGATTTAAATATTTTTAGTAATGGCCACGAGTTAACATGCATAGTCTTGCTCTAAACATACTTTTGACATAGTAATTATCTATATGAATCATTGCTACAATTGAGTGCTAGCATTTGTGCAACATGTTGTTATGTAGGAATATTAATGAGGTCTTCCATACTTGTTTGTTAACATTGTCTACTATTCTTTTTTCTTGTCTGCGGGTATTTGTTATGTTTGGTGTGCACACTTTTTTTTTGTTATGCATGCCATGAAATGCCTTGCATGTCTTGTGAAATCAAGTGATGTACCATGTTTGTGCTGCACAATTTGTATAGATTACTTTGTCTTCATTACATGTTTACACTACTCTTTGCTTATAAGTGAGAATACCTATGTACATTGTTTTGGACAAGAATACATATTGTATTCTACATGCATGGCCGATTGGCAAGAATACAAGGGCTTGTCCTTGAAGGGTATCAATATTGTTTGTACAATGCCTTGGATTATACCAAGCGCATTTCTAAGATCCAAGGGAAGAGTTTCATACATATGATTGGTCCTCTCTTAGGGGCATTATTATTATATCAGTGATGTGTGCATGCACCCGTAAAGAGGGGGCTAGCATGATTTGGGGGTTTTAAAATAGTCTAACCATCAAATTTACACCGGCATTTCAGTTCTACTTTCTGACCTCAAGCATTATGGGTAACATACAATGAGTGAGTTTAGGCTAGTCTAGGGACTCCATACACACAGGATACTTTTACAGGACATGGTTCTCCCAACATTTGAGGAAGTAGTTATCGCCTTGATCGGATAGAGTGTACTGTGATCACCTGGGACACTTCTTCTATAGAGAATACCCTCGGCGTCAAATCACCCACAAAAATAGGATGGTAAAGAGATATCTTCACACACATTCAGGGAAGAAGTTAAATTTTGGAGGAAATATAGCAAATTCCTCCCTATACTTCTTTGGCCTATGGACATCGGATCGCTAAAAAAACCCCGGTGAGTACTAGATATCCTTCTACACTTTCTGAATTGTCTCAACATGGATAAGGTGTTAATGTTCCATTTACATTTTTCATTTACAAAAAGTAACTTTACATGGAACGATGTTCGTATTTTTAAACGTACACTACATATATATTTGAATACTTAATCATTTTCTCCTTTGATGTAGAAATGGTTCAGTTGTGAGAAACAAGAAGTAAAATGGGGGAAGCAACAACAAATAACAACAACAACATGTGTTGAACACATCTTCACGGCAACACATTTTGCATAACCAGGTAGTCTACACTACACACGTTGGTAGAGCTTCACACATGTTCTCCCTAGGTTCACTCTCATCACTTTTTCTTTGCAATCATTTTCATCTGATAGTTTCCAAAAAATGCTCCATCATATTTTTATTCCACGCTTTGTCAAATAGTCCTTCAGTGCATTTTGGATGTACATCAGTCTAACGATATTAGGTACGCATCTCTATCTACTTACATGTTACCGAGATTTCCACTCACCAACATAAAGTGGGGGAAAATGTAGTCACAAAATCACTCACTTTAGAATATTTATCTCGGTCTCATACTACTATTACAGTGTTTTTGAGTGAAGAAAGTACTAATTAACCCCCATCTTTTGGCCATCTTACTTTATTTTATTTCATCATTGTCATTCCTCAACCTCCGCCCATATGCCTAGTCAGTTTTAATCATTTTGCATTATTTTAGCTTTGAATGGGGCACCTAGAATAGTACTAGGGCGCCCATGGGCGCTCTAGTCCCACTAGGGGCACTCCAATCCTTTTTGAACTTTTCCCACCACTTTTTAGGGACTATTCTAACCATTTTAGCTTCTTATATCTTTGTTAGTGGTCGGCCGTTTCAGGGTTAATTATGAAGTTAGATCAAGAGAACCCTATAAATATAAATTTATGAGACCATAATGAGGGACCAAGCACTAGTCACTATCATCCACTTAGAGTTATCCATTTAGAGATTAGTTGCATCCATTAGCTCCATCACAAGGACAAGGCTAGGTTCATTTTCATCACACAAGCATAGGAGGGATTCTATTCTATTCCATGCACATATTCTATTACATATTCTACATTTAGTTATTACTTGATACTTCACAAAGTGTGATTGGCACAAGAGAACCTAGGGCACATGGTTCACATGCACACGCTAGAACTACATTTCGGTCTAGAAATGTAGTGTAACGCTTAGTTAGTAAGCCCATTGTTGTGGCAGATAAGGTCGGTCTGACCCATTCATTTGAATTATTATTTTTTCTAGGGTTTTGATACTTCTCTTTGGTCCTTTGCAGGTATTTCCTTCATCTTGGATTATCAGCGACACCTAGGTGTAGTGGAGTGAATTTGATGTGACACACAATGAGGGTTTTGAACCACCTACAAAACCTATGAAACTTATTTCTATCTTTTGGACAGACTAGGGCACCCATTTTGTAGACCAAGGGTGCCACACAGGTGCCCCACTCCCTCTCCAGGTACTCCTTTCCAGCTAGATACCTCAGATTTATCCTTTTCAGGGCCTCTGCACAATCGTTCCTACCTTTGTTTCTCCAGTCACTCGTGTGACACAGTTTGATGAGCTTATATAATCATTTGAGTCACTTCCTCACTCTTCTTGCACATTAAGGTTTTTACTTAGCATTTCATTTTTCATACTTGTTTATTACATTCATTTACTATATTTACATGTCATTCTAGATTAGATTAACTATAGGATATTTCAACATTATATTTCATCAACAACAATTTTTGACAGGTTATAAATAAATTTTGTCATTGTCTATATACCATTGGGTTATACTTACACAGATTTAACAACTTCATTATTCCACAAATAAATTTCTAAAAGCTCCATCAACCCTTCACTCTAATAGCACTCCATTCACATCAAGACTCACTAACAATAATGGCATCCTCAAGCTAACTAATTTTGGCCTAGAAAATATTAACAATATCAGAATCCAAATCTTTTAATAAACTCAAACTTTGGATCCGGTGCAGGATGTAGTTTTCTGCATGCTCATAATAGTATTAAGAAATAATATTAAACAGAAGCTTCTTCCTCCTACACAGGTCTTCATATAACCTTTTCCAGTCCTCCATTCTTTTTTCTCCCATCCACGCATAACTTCAAATCAAAGCAACCCGCCAGGTATTATAAGTGTTATTAATACTGGTATCAATGGTATGATGTCATGATTCCACGAGGACTTATTCTATTTCATCAAGTAGTTAGAATGATGCCCTTTGCACAGTATCCACAACTCAAACTTATGTGAGTCACTTTACCTTGTGAAATTCCAGGCTTTCGGACAATAGAAACTAATGCATTAGATGACTGATGCTAGAGTGGAAACCTCATTAGTCACTAATTTAAAGTCATCAAACCAGGGGGTCAGATAACTGGACCAAGTCTAAACATAACTCCACTTAGTACCATTTCCTTTGTAAACCTCAATTTGCTCACACGTAGTGGTCCTAAAGCAAAAATTCCAATGAGCATGGGAAAGATATCAAGTTTCAGGTCTAATTGGTAAGATAGGTAGGGATCCATTATGGCATTGTGGAGAATATGGCTAACAAGACTGTCATACTCCAACATCCTGTCCAATGTATTTTTATTCTAGTTTTACTTTTTTCAACTAGGTCACTCAATTAGACCATGTTTGCACTCAGAATGTTGTGTCAGGGAGAAAATACATAATCTTGGGGATAAATTCACCTGATTGATTCTAGATCCCTTTTAAGAAATCTGGGGTTCATGATGGACCAAATTCAAGTCCTAACTGTGTTGAAGTAATTCCCCCAAAGAAAAAGTTCTTCTTTCCAGGCAAGGTAGATTCACTGAGTACACTTATCGATGGGATTTGGACTAATCCCTATAAGTTATGGGTAGATTAGGTGGTATAGTTATAAATGCTCGAGGAATGTGAACATGAGTGTCACATTACAAGTGAATTTTCCCATGCAGTTTTAACTAACCATTCATCGGCGCCTTTCTGCACTTGTACTCATTTTCATGTTCTAGCCTTCAGGAGATTTCTATGTTGCACTTAAACATGGTGAGAAGAGTCCTTGTATAGTAAGCTTTTTCCTTATGATTTTACACTGTGGTCTAAATTCTTACCTAGCACATAATTCTTACACTGAATCAGGTCATTCCTATTCTTACTGCACAAGAAGCTCCCACAAGATATTGACTGTTTGATAAGATATTACTTTGATTAGCATACTTTGGTTCTGCACTTAAGAAATCATTTATACCCTAGAACATGACAAGTATATGGTATACCAAAAAATAAGGATATCCATAGATTATATCAACACTTGTTTAAGGATTACATACCACTTTAGATTCCATCATGCAATGAGTTTAGAAGTACTGACTGTCCTGTGTTACTGTGTCACAAGTGCAATGTATCTTGAAGCACAAGTTAAGCAAATGTCCTAAGACTTATGTCATGAGATTGTACCTTGATCTTCTAATATCCTAATAACTTGATTCCATAAAATTGTAATCAATATTATTATGGCATGAATAGAACGTGCATTTGATACTCATTCCAATTGTTAAGAATCCCACAGTAAGAATAAGAATAAGGAGGAGGAGACCTTTTATCCTAGAAAGAAGATAGTGTCTAAGCGCTTCAACTATGCAGGGCCATAGAAGAAAACCTGAAGTTTAACTATTCATAAAGGACAAGATGGTGGCCTAGGAACCTCGGAGTCTATGATAATGAATCACCAGGGTAATGCCTTATTACTCCCTTTCTCAAGACTTATCATAGGAAATGGACAACCTCCAAGTAAGGATGAATTAGTTTACTGTTCAAGGTTTTCTTTCCCTCCTAAACTGGATAGTGATGAGGATAAGTCACGACTAAGAATTGGGGAATGCAACATTTGTACAAGTAGAGACTATTTCAAATCAGTTAAAACATCCTTATGTGTCAGTCATGAACCAGGATACCTCATGTTACAGGTTCACATGAAGGAACAACAATATAACATGGCTGCTTCTTAGATCTTACATTGTTAGGGTAAAACATATTTTACTATAGGTTAATTATGCATTTACCTATAGCTAATTATGGTAATTAGTGGTAAGTTGTTATTATAAGGTTTATTTTTATGTAACCATCTGGGAATAGTATTCTCGTTATTAATTATACGTGTATTTTATTGTATTTGTTATATGGTTATATTATTTAAAGCCATATATTTGTAATTCTATATTGTTTCATGGGTATGTTTACCTGTTTATTATTTCAACATCTCGTTTGTCTATACATTGATTGTTTAATATCCTATAAGATATTGTTGCCCAATTCATTGTATTTTGGAATTCATTTCATTTCCATAAATTAATGTGGCTTCCATCCCACTTCTGAAATTACATTTGGTACTAGATCAAGTTGATTTGGACTTGTGAGAAAAGAGGGTGTGCAGCCTCCTCTAACTTCCCAACCCCATACCTTCCTCCCCACAACCTATTGTTTGTTCCAAGTGTACATGAACAGCAAATATTTTTTGCACTGGTAGCCCCATGCTTCTTAGGAAAACTCCCTGATGAAGGAAAATTAAATTTAATATCATACTATAGGAGTATATATACCTATATATATCCCCATCAAAGGTTTTGTCTCTAAATTGCTTAGTTACAGATAACCTTATCTATATTACCAAATTTGGAGGTCTGTGTCTCCAAGAGCCTCCCACTGAGCCCCCTACCCATCTCCTAAATGGGTCATTCATTGAGATGGTTGGATCATTTTCTTGTATAGGAAATTGAGTTACACTGTTTAACTAATATTTTATCTGCAAGTTGCTTGACAAGTATCCATCGAGTTGAATAAAAATCAAGTCCCCTTGCATTAGGTGAATCCATGTCATCATAGGATAGACCTGAGCCTTTGGAAAGCATGAGTTGGAGGTAAGATCCTCTTTTGCACTAGATCTAGCCCTGCATATAACGACCGTGTGTATTCATCCATTAACTGGCATCAAGTTAATGCATGGTTTGAAGCTGAGCCACAGTCTGGCATTTTTTTAGCCATTTGAGCACCAAGTTTGAACCTCCCATCAACAAGCAAGGTGAGATTTGTCTTACACATGAGCAAACTGAGACCACTTTCACATAGAAACAATCTGCACCAAACAGAGGTTAGTCGAGCTTATTTTGTTGAGAAAAATGTAGAACCTGTAATCATTGGTGGTGAACATGCCTACCAATAGACGAGGTGATACCAAAACAGCGACGTGCGAGGTGAGTCAATATGGCTATCAAAGTTCCATGTAGTGGCTTTGCGAAAATAATAGTGAGCCTTCATTCAGGTCTAAAATGGTGGAGAAACAATTGCAATAAAGAGGCCCCCTTCCTCAGTGGATTAGAGATATCAAATTGGTAGATCAAGCCAGCCCCCTCACATGGCCAAGCAATTTGAGCGCCGACCTGTACAAACAAAAAAAAGTGAATAAGAAAAGCAATATATCGGTGGACAAAAGTAGATAAGTAAGGACTCAGATCCATATTTTGTGCATGCAAAAACCCTAATCCCTGACTACATCCACAGTGTCAGACCACGTGGTTCTCCCATAGCATCATGTCAGGTCATTTTTTGAAAGGTTACCGTTGAGTCGACTTTGGCTTTATTGTATAATATACATTTTAATCCTCCATTTCATTTACACAAGCACATTAGAGCGCCGAAGTTGGATAGTAGATGAGGTACTAGGAGCGAAGAGGTTATGTGGATTCGACCCCCCACCCCCAACATGTTTTTTTACAACCATATGATATAGTGGCATATTTATCCCAACCGGCCAACTTTGGAGGCATAGTTAGCAGAAAAATCTTTGTTAAAGCTACCTCAATCATTAACTAAACTAGCCTACTAAATTTAGCGAAAAAAATCCTAAAAAGGATCCAAAAAAATTTTCCTAGTAAGCATATTTTTTTGATTCCAGACACAATTTTTTCCAAAGGAGGGGTGATCAAAACTATTTTTTTAAGCTATTTTTTGTGGTTTTTTTCTCAGGGTAGCTCGTATTGAGCTTCAGAAGGCTACCAAGGCCCTGAAAGACAAAAAACAAATGCTGTCCATTCAATTTTTTTCAAAATTTTGAATGTAATTGTATATTTTAGTTTATGGTACTAATTTGCAAGTTGCCATATTTAACTACAAACCATTATTTAATGTTGTTAAATTGGAAGATATGTTGTACTCAAAAATAATAAAAATTTGGTTTTGTATCACTCATGAGATCTTTGGATATCATTCGCAACGTTCGGTATAAATAGTGCCTCTGGGAAGTGCTTACGGGTAAAATCGTTGTGACTATTACTGCACTTAATGCCTAATATAGCTACAACAACGTCGTGTTGGGCATCGACCCTTTAAATCGACTGGGGATTAATAAGGACACAATGCACACACTTTGATCCCTCCCATCCATCTATGAATGATTACAAGACTTAAATCCGTACTAAGAAATTATCTGAGTATATAGCGAAGTTATGCGTACGCATACAATGAATATTTATTTGAGTCGGTGTCAATAATCACACAGACCCCTTTCATTACTGTCTTGGTACCACGTATCAAATTATTTCACATATGTTAACACTTCTTTCACATACTTCTAAGTATATAGAAAGGGTGAGCTTCTTCCATGTATCGACGGGTATATCGGAAGGGCGTGTATATAGAAAGGTTCAGTATATTGGAATGATGGTATATAGATTGGGAGACCATATACTTGGAGTGATAAGAGCCTTACCCTTTAGCCAATTTATTCTACAAAATGGGCACCAACGCCCCCAAAATTATTTCTTCCAGATTCACAACTTCTCAGAGGAAATAACTATGCAGCATGGAAGAAAAAAATCAAGACACAACTTGAGTTTGAAGAGATTTGGACTGTTGTGAATGGTACTTTAACCAGATCAGCAACTAATACAACACAACAGATATAGTTTCATAAATCAGATCAGAAGGCCAAGCTCATCATCTTGTTTGGAGTGTCTGACAATGTGAAACCCCACATTTGAGATGCCAAAATCAGTCAAAGAAGTGTGGGATAAGTTGAGCACAGTGTACAGAGACCAAGAACAAAAATGTCATATTGAATTTGCAGAGTTAGTTACACACACTGAAGTTCAAAAAAAATGATAAAATAGAAGTTTTCTTAAGAAGAGTTTCAGATTTGAGGGCTTCACTTCTAGCCCTAGGAGAGGCAGGTCACTGATGATGCTCTCGTTCCCATTGTTCTGAGATCACTCCCTTCTTCATACTTACATTTTTGTGATAACACTCAACTTTTCAGATCAGACATTGAGTTTAGAAAATTAGTGAACCTACTACAACAAGAGGAAGCATATGTACAATAAAGATGATGAAGAGGAGTAGGCACTTTCTTCTGCATCAAAAATGGAAAGGAAAAGGAAAAGGAAAACCTAATTCCTATCAAAAGACCCAAAATCAGCATCAAAATCAAGGGGACAAACAACAAAAGAAGAAATGTCCTATCTGCAAAAGAGGACATGAATTGAAATATTGTTAGTATAATACTTAAAAGAAAGGTTCATCAAGTAACTCTGGACCTCAACACGAGAAATCTTACAAGGGACATTCTAACTACAATCAAGGGAAGAAAAAGGGGAACTGGAAAAGAAAACCCCATCAACAAGGAAATATTTTTGAGCAAGAAGAACATTCAGATACTGAAGACTACTTGTACATTACTCAATTAAGTGAACCCTCCACTTCATCTAGTGATGTTTGGTATGTTGATTTGGGGATTCCACTTGACACATGACCAGCCACAGAGACTGGTTTACTTCAATGAGAGACACGCCTTCAAAAAACCATGTTTCTTTGGGTGATGATTCTTCATACACAGTTCAGGGGATTGGGAACATTTCTCTACCCCTTAGTTCACAGCAACTGTAGATTATCAGATGTACTATATGTCCCTGGGTTAACTAAAAATATACTTTTAGTCAGTCAAATCCTAGATCACAACTTGAAAATTGACTTTGATAGTCATTCTGGTAAGAAAAAATGTGTTTAATTCGAGACAAATCGTGAGGCTCGAAAATAGTTACAAAAGATCCTCTAATGTGGGATGCATGTTCTAGCTTGATTTTTTCCACATAAGATGATCAGGACACTTGTGGCTAAGAACTCTACCTCTGGCACAGTTGTGGCATCAGAGACTTGGTCATAATAAGTTTCAAGTATCTCGAAACACTTCATTGGCACAATATGGTAAAAGGATTACCATCTCTCCAGAAGGATACAGACAAGTGTCCTCACTGCCTATTAGGAAAGCAACACAGAGCTTCATTATCAGAAGAGTACTTATCGAGCTCATGGAAAACATGATCTGGTTCATACCGATATTTGCGGTCCAATGCAATCAAGTCATTTTGCAGTCTGATTACTTCATGTTTTGTGTTGATCCAACATCCAGCATCTTCTGAATTTCGGCCTGGATGGTACCCGAGATCTTAGGATTATAATGCCTTTGCTTCTGGCGAAAGGCTTTGACATCTTCTTTTAGCGGTATGTCATGCTGAACGTCCTTTGGCTTGAAGGACTTTAGATCGGCATAGGACCATGCCAATACATCCGCATATTTCTTCAGCAACTTGACAAATTTCCGCTTCTCTTCAGGCGTGCAACATTTGCCAATGTTTACAAATTGCGGATGTGCCTCAGAACCTATATTGACTGGTTCTGTCTCTGGGGATGAGTCAGGACCATCTCGCCTCTTCTTTTTCATAAAACGGTCATGCCTGTCAAACAAGCACTCCAGAGAAACCAGGCCCTTCGGAATTTTATTTCCTTTGAGCTGACATATGCCGTCCTTCTCCTCTGATTCATGGTTTTGACCGTTGATTGATTCACGGCATGTAGAAGTGGATCCTTCAAAATACAACTCGTCAAAATTTTTTGATTTTTATAGAAAGGCAATGAGGTGATTATCATCGTTGAATACCTGCCAGTGCTGAGAGTTGTCTGGCACACTCGGGCGAAAAACCACTTCAATGGTGTATTTTTTCGTTTTCAAACCCGAGTGTGGGAGCATGAGAGATGCTGAAATGGCCAATGAATCGGCCATGTCATTTTGAGCTCTTGGAATTGCCCCTATCGAAAAGGCATCAAATTCCTCGATGCTGTCCCATACTGCATTGCGGTAGTGCCTGAGCCTCTCATTTTTCACTTGGTAAATCCTTTTGACCTGATTTACAACTAGCTCAGCATCACCTTGTACCTTTAGATTTTTAATTCCCCTTTCCTTTGCAGCTTGCATACCGAGTAACAGAGATTCATACTCAGCAGTATTGTTAGTATTGAAAAACTGCAACTTGAAAGAAAGAGGAATTACCTCCTCTTCGGGAGATATTAGCACGATTCCAGCGTCACATCCACTAGTCGTGCAACTGCCATCAAACTGCAAGGTCCAGATCTCATTAATATCCTTTTCTTGAACAAAAACGCCCTTTGTACCCGTCTCGGTAGATAAGAAGTAGTTCCCCATCCCTGATGATTCAAAAAGGATTTGGGCTTTGGGGTCCTCAGAGCTAGTAACCAAGTACTTCTTTTGCGATTCTGGTTCTAAAGTCTGCATCACACCTTTGATGGGTATTCTAGCTTTAGACCAGTCCATGTGAATTTCTCCACCAACTTCGCTGCAAAAGCTTCTTCCCAGCAGAATTCCATAGGCTGCTGGAATGTCAGCAACGAGGACTGTCATTTTTACTCTTTTATCTGGGAAAGCCGCAAACGCAAATTGCGGGTCTTTGATTTGGCCAACCAACGGAACTTGCTTGGTTTCCAATGAATAACATCTGCCGAAAGGCTTGGTAAGAGTGAGGCCCAAAGCATGGGCGACTTTCGCTGGCATGACATTATCAGAAGCTCCAGAATCAATTATACAGTTGCTCAACTTATGGCCGTTGATTAGGAGAGAGAGATAGAAAGGTTCTATCTTGCCTGATGCAGATGTTGAAGTAATATTTATGTGGGATTCAGGGGGAGTGGAAAGGATTCCTTTTGGGGAAACCTGTTTAGACGTAATAGCTTGGTTTTGAATGTATTTAGTTAATCTTGCAAGCTGTTCGGGATTTGACTGAAGGTACTCAGCTTCAGACATTTGGATCTTCGTCTTTTTTGCATGATCTATTATATTGAATGCGGCCAAGGGTGGCGTTGGTGAGGGAATGAGTCCTTCACTTCACGATGGTGGAACAGGGTTACTGATCTTGATAGGAATATGAGGGGGCTGATTCGGAGGAGAGATGGGGGGAAAAGACTTCTTTGCAAAATACTTAACAGGGAATTGAGTAGGAAGAGGATCACCTCTTCTAGCAATGGTTGGAGGCACGTTTGACACGACCTTCTCCTTCTGCACATGGGCAGAAACTTCTGCTTCCTTTCCTTGCCAGCGGGTAAAAACAGCGTAGGATTGTCCGCTTGCATAGCCTTGAGTACTCTCTTCTTCATCAGATTCGTCCTCATCAAATTCCATGTATCCAATAGTAGAGTCGCCAGTTGGCTCACCAACATCTTGATCATCTTCGCCTTGAGACGAAGGTTCTTCATAGTACTGCTCTTCTTCTTCAATCTCAGCCAGAGCATTGACCGGAGGAGCTTCAAGCGCCAACCGTGGAGCAGTTGCAGGTAGGCGCGGCCTTTGTGAAACATTATTGGGAACGAAACTCCTTCATGGAACATCCCGGTATGAGGAACTAGGAGCCTCGGCCAACTGCTTTTTCAATGCGAGCAAATCATTCACCATCTTTTGGAATGCCGGATCAGACGAAGTAGCAGGCGAGGGATATGAATATTTGGACTTTGATGATTCCTTCTTCAACTCGCCAGATATTATCAAATTGTCTTCTATCCGAATGGCAGTAGCCTGAGCGAGTGGTAGGGTAGCTACTCACTCTTGAAGGAGCAAGAAGCTGACTTTTGAGCTCATGGCGTTCACGAAGAAACACTTCTAATTCTCCAGTGTGGGAAGCATGGCAGTAGGGACACGATTGATTAATGCATTGAACCGGGCAAAAAAATCGCGTATAGTCTCATTGGCTTCCTTTTTTAGGTGCGTGATCCGTGATAACAACGCAAATGCATCTTCTGAAGGCTTGTATCTGTCTTCAAAAGCTTCCCACAAGGTTGCCCAACTAGTGATAGATCCGGCCGGCAAATGCTGAAACCATTCGGCTGCGGGCCCTTGTAGAGTTTCCAGAAAAAGGCAAACCGACACATCTTTGTGAGTCACGTCCAAAATACTGCATGACATGATGAATGCAGATATGTGGGAATCCGTGCTTTGATTTTCACTCCCGTCGAATTTTGAAAAATTCTTTCGATTTCCGTGAGGGAGCGCGTGAACTGGATGTGGCAGTGTGAGAGGACCCATAGCATTTCCCCATGGTACCGCCATTTGAAAGGCAGGAAAGAGAGCACGGGCAGGAAGTGTGGTTCCACTGAGCAGCAGGGCACTACAAAGGGATGTAGATGCTCCTTGTAAAAGACTTTTTCTTCGTGGAGGTGAGACACTCCTGGATGACCGGCTAGCCGAGATTAGCGCTGAAAAACGTGCCGGCGTTACGCTGAAATGGTGCCTTTGAAGAAGATCAAAAGTGGGATCAACTTCTCCGCGGGCTCTCCTGCTACGCGTAAAAGGTTCACTCGCCAGTGTACCTTCCAGATCTGCAATGTTATGACGCAGATTCAAACTTTGTTTTTGGGTGTACTTGCTGATTTTCTGGTTTTTCCGACAAAAACCAAAAGCATGCACTTTTCTAAATATTTAAAACTATCCTCTTCAAAAAACCGATTGTGGTTAATGAAAAATAGTAGTGAGGATAAGATGGCAGGGAAGAATAGCAGGCTGATTTTCAGATCTAATCTTTACTTTTCAGAGGGTTTCAAACTTTTTTAGAAAACAGTCAAAACTCAGATCTACGGAAAAATGCTAATTTTGATAAAAACTCAGCGAACTAAAGATTTGTACTAGGCCCGATCTATGGATCTCAGAAGAAAGTTTTCAATTTTGGGCACTTTTGCAAATTTTTGGATTTTCAACAAAAAGTTCAGATTTGCAAACTGGCAGCGATTTTATTATTTTTCTGATTTTATATTATACCACCACCATAGATCTAACAGATCTATCCATTCCCCAGCGGAGTCGCCAAAAAATGTTGGTCTGAAAATCTGTCACGTGGACAGATCTATGGATAGACGAGCCAACAATGTGCAGGGCTTAGCCCCTCTTTGAGACAGCAAAGCGAAACTGGTTTATTGCTATTTCTACTAGCAGGAACCTATGCAAGTCTCACAGATTCTGCCTTCAGGGGTTGGGATCTCATCCCAGTGGAGTGTTTCAGGCTGCGAAAAGAAAGGAATGAAAGAGGGAGAAGAGAAAGAACAGATCCGAAGGGAGAAAAGAAATGAATTCCAAAGTAGAAAGGTTAGAAGATTTATGTTTTTAGTTTGGTAGTAAACAGAGCCAAACCTACTTGCATAAATAAACAAAGCAATACTGATAAACAAATGACAGAAAAGTAGATATGAATCTAACAGATCAAACACATACAGATCTAACGTAAGAAAGATCTAATGTATAACATAGCTATTGAGCACAAAGTCTGAATAATTGTATTACTGTTCTCTTCTGTTACAAGAAAGCTCAAAGTCTTTCTCTCCTCACTTCTATTTCTATCTAAAAAATGTTCACCTTGAATACAACAAGTATTCCCATATTTATAGAAGATGAGGGAGAGAGAAGGCCAAAATGGAGCCAACCACTTATTTACAAAGATATTTACAAAATATCTAAAAGTCATGTTGACTTTGACAATTTTGATGGATGACATCATCCCATGATGCAACATGGATGATGTCATCATTTGTGTCAACATACTTTAGATATTTCAACAAGAAAGTTGGAGAATAGAGAGAAGAGGAAGAGGAAGAAGAAGAAGGAGCAGCTACTTGTCATCATCATCCTACGGCCGAAAGGGGGTTGCCTGTTTCTGATGCTGCTCAGGTGATGATATGTGGAACTGAGCGCGGTATTCTAAAAACTTGTTAATCATTGGCCCAAATTGATCCTGTGATGGATCCTTGTGTCGTTCGCCGATTACTTCGCAAGTCTCCTGTTCGTCTATGAGCTTCTCTGGGAGTTTAGAATAATCTTTCTCCGCCTCGATGAGGAACCCGATGAAGTCCCTACAGGCCAGTATGTTGTTGATAGATTCAGCGTCAAACGTGACCTCTGGCCCTGTCCCTTGAGAAGCGATGTCCTTGAAGATCCGGATAGTTTCATCAGCTGATCTCAAGGTAAGGGAGGGAGTGAGCAACCCTGGAGTCATGGTGAGAACAATTTTCTCCATTTGATGCATTGCATCCAGGGCCTCTTCCTTTACTTTGTCTATCTTTTCCAGAACAAATTCCAGCTGATCTATCCGATAGTCCAGAGTGGACATGGTTTTGTTGAGGGCCCTTGGATGGCCGAAGACTCCAAACTTGACCAGATCTTCGACTGAACAGTCGAACATTTGTTGGAAGGTCTCGTGTTGGAGTCTAGCATGCTCTAACTCTTTTGATATCGGACCCGTTAATGCTTGGAGTTCCTTATTCGCCTTTCCGATGTTTAGGTATAAACTGATATACTCGGCGATTACTCTTTCGCTATCCTTGAGGATTTGGCTCCTCCAAGCAGAAATGGCCATACCCTGCTCGCCGATCTTTGAATACTCATTGATCTTCTCCTGATGGAGCAGCTCAGGAGTTTCGGTGGCAGTTGTGGGAGGTGCACTTCCCATCTTCTGTAAGGCCTGAAGCAGATATTTGTTCTGCTCCTTCAGTAGCCTTTTCTCCTCTTTCGTTTCCTGAAGCTTTTTGCAGAGTGCATCAACTGCGGAAAGAGCTTCTCCCTGGAGACTTTCAGAGGATGTCCCCATTGTGACTTGGGTCACGGTGAAATCTGTCGGAGACAGATCTTCTTTCTCTTTGAGGGGGTCGGGGTAAGCTATTTCCATAACTCTCTCACCTGCAGCACTTTTCGAGAAGCGTGTAACCGGCTTGTGCTTCTTTGTCCCTTTGGCTGGAATTACCGAAAAGTCCATCGGAGTGATGGGAACTTTCCTCTTTTGCTGGCTCAGCTGCTGAGAGATCCAAGCTGGTCCTATAGAAGAAGGACCAGAGACAGAGGGGGAGGCAGTAACGGTAGAGGAGGGGAAAAACGTGGAGACACGCGGCGGCGGCATTGAAAGAATAGCTGAAGAAATGTCCACGGGAGGAAGGGAAACCGCAACTGCAGAAGACATAGGAAGGGAAGGGAGCTCGGAGATGAGGGAAGAAATAGAGGAAGACAAATCGGAGAGGGAGGAGAAGATAGATAAAGAAGAAGGGGAAAGGGTAGAAGAAGGGGCAGAGGACATGACCAAAGGGGTGGTCGTTTGAGTCACTCAAGGAGGGGAAGGAAGAGAAGAAGAAGGGATAGAAGGGACCTCTGAAGTAGTAGCGATGCTGACATCCTGGGTGGATGGGCCTATGGGACTATCACCTGCTGCTTCTTTCTCTGGCGAATCCAGAGTTATCACCTATTCTGGCGCCGTGGAAAGAGGACTCTCGGGGGCTTCTCCCTGAATGGTGCTAGTTTCACCTTCTGCACCTTTGCCTTTCAGCTGCTTCTTGGACCTTGGAGGTGTGTTGCCCAACGGGGAAGTTGTGAAATCTACCCCTAGGTAGATTAGTCCGTTCATGCGGCACCAATGCTCTGTTCTCCGCATAGTCTCTTTGACCCTCTCCTCAATTGTTTGAGGAGCCTTGTTCCTGTCAATGGTCGGGAAGGGCCAATTGTCCCCATTTGTGTCATTATACACCTTATCTACTTCATCTTCCATAGTTTGGTAGCCTTTGGGGACAATGGCTACCCCATACTGGATAATTTCCGCCAATGCCAAGCGAGAGTGATCCTTTTTTCTGAGTTCTCCCTCATGGAGAACGTCAATGTAAATATCCTCAATTTGAGGGACATGGATCGGATCGAGCTTCGCTCTTGGCAGGCAGCCTCTTGGGTCAAAGGTAGGCCTGGCTGGGAAGTCATGCTTCAAGTTGAGTAGCTCCAGCTCTGCGAACATTTCCTTCGCCTTATGGTGGGTGGAGCATGTGTATCGGCCCACTGTGAGGGGGAAAGGAGTTCCACCCTTCTTTCTTTTGAGGCACTTCTCGTGGTATGTGACCAGCTGTCTTGACAGTTCTAGTAGAATCAGCTTAGGCCTAGCATACCTTGGTAGCCTGGTTGGTTCTCCCAAAAAGTTGGCAGCCCTCAGATAGGTGAACGTGGGAAATTGGGTGAACAGGGCCCCCCATTTCTCCATGACTGCCACTATATTTTTGGTTGTCTGGCTATGAGTCATGTTTGGCCTCAGCAGGCAGATGACATGATAAAAGAATGCATCGTTGATTTTTGCAAACAGGGAGATGCTATTCTCCAACCTCAGCTCTGGGTAGTAATCATATATCTTGGCCTGAGGCCATACTCCACTTCGGTTTAGCCCTGGATAATCTCTTTCAGATGCAGCAGCGTAGACTACATAAGAGTTCATATGGAACACTCCTGTTGTGGCGAATTGTTGTAGTTTCTCGGAGATGGTGCTGCTTATTATTTTCCCCCAGCAAAAGCGCTGATCGGGTAAATTTTTATTCATTGTCTCCAAGTACCTCAGCATCCATTTATGGAAGTAGTGGGCATCTGAAATCCCGAAGACTCTGCTCAGGAAAGTGATGGTATCGCTGATCTCTTCTGAGAAATCACTGTGGTGGATAATCTGGGGCCACCGGGTCACCACCTTCTTGTTCTTTAGGTAGACCTCATTCATCAACTGCATGCACTGGTCTTCGTTGTCCTCCCAGGCCTTGATGCACTCTTGTTGGCTAACAGCCACGAAGTTCCGGTGGTGAGGGATGCCAAGTATCAACTCAAAATGACGGGCAGTGAGGTCTATGATTGCCTCGCCCTTGCTATTTTCGACACATATTGTGTCTTTGTTGTAACATTGGGCAATTACCATCATGAATTCGTTGTTAACAGTGCTGACGGGGATCCCTCCGGTGAAGTGCAGGGCACTGCCTATTAACTTGTCCATCCATGGACTTCTTGTAACTTTCTGAGTCCTAACCCAGAATTCCTCCATGTCAATGTGACCCAATTCTGAGTCTCTGACATCCATACTGCACTCAGCCTGTGATTCGGGCATCCTGACCCTCTGATATTTGTATTTCATCTCTTCTTCTGTCAGCTTAGCCTTTCCTCTTGGTTTGGTGGGTTTCTTGCTTGACGTAGACATGTGTTCTTTTGAACTCAGTTGCTGATCTGCATGAAGAAGAAGCGAGACCCAATCCACAAAGGTTGAATTAGTCATTTGATCTTCCATTGGAATGCTAGCAGAAGAAAGAGTTAGAGATTTTAAGGCTCAGGGCGCAGGGCGCATGAAAAATGCAGTTAACAGGGATAAACTAGCGCCAAAGACGCATGGCGCATGGATGTTGCAGATTGCATTTTATAGCAGGGCGCACAGGAAATGCGTGTTACATTGAGATTTGGTGCGCCCTTTGGCGCATGGGTAGATTGTGTAACATTAATAAATGGTGCGCCAAAGGCTTTTGGCGCGGCGCATGAAGGGTTTACACAACATCATGTTGTTGCGATGGAGGATGCGCCCATGCCTTTATAACTTAATACTTGCGCGAATAAGGCTTGTGTTGCATGGAAGCTGGGTGCGCCCTTTGGCTTGTGGAAACAGCATGTAACATGGATAAATGGTGCGCCAAAGGCTTTTGAGGGGGCGCGGGATTGACACTTGTAGCATGCGAAAAAGGCGCGCCTTGAGGGCGTATGAGTTCTAGCTGCAGCAGGACAAAAGGGTGCGCCATTGGCGCAGGTTTTGATCATGTGACAGAGCTGGAAGATGCACCAAAGGGCGCAACTGTCTTAAGTGTAACAAGACGCGCCAGTGTGCCATAGAACTAAACTTAATTGCTCAAATCTTTTCATTCTTTCTTCCATTTCAAAGATAGCATGGACATATAAGGTTTCATAAAAAAGTTTAGCAGACCAAGCCCTTTCAAAACAGCTCCCTTCCAGCAGATCTGGAAAGAGGGAGGAAGGGAGGAGGAAAAAAAAGAAAATGAAACAGAACAACACAGGGGGGGGAAACTTGCTTAATCATATTCCATTTAAAACCGGCCAGCAAACCAAAACACAGACCAAGAAACGCCCAAAGAACCGAAAGCATAAAAATGGAAAAGAGGGAGAACCTCTCACCTTAGATATATAGCAAAAATTGAGAGCGGGTCCACAGGGCGACGAAAACGATGGAGCAGAGGCTGACAAGTCCAGAGCGATCACATGCTCGACAAAAAGAATGAAAATGACATTGGGCGCGCACTGATATATATAGAAAAACTTGTCATCAATGCGCCAACCACTTTTGAAATGGCGCATGAAAGTTTCTGTCGACAGGGGAAAGCGTGCACCCTTTGGTGCATGAAATTTTTTGACAACAAAAGAATGAGCGCGCCTTTGGCGCACCATATGCATTGTCGACATGAAGTTATGTGCGCCCTTTGGCGCACCAAAACTTGGCGTTGCAAAGAGATTATGTGCGCCCTTTGGCGCACCAAAAAGAGACTCAACATCCTTTAGCGCACCGAAAGACGTGCTAACATGGAAAACCATGCGCCAAAGGCTTTTAAGGGGGCGCACCAAAACTTTATGTTGCAAGGCAAATCCATGCGCCCAGCCAAAAAAGGCTCAAAAAGACTAAGTTCGAAAACTAGATTTCCCGGGAAGGGATTTTACAACGTTTCGAACGCGAAGGATCCCTAACGAGGGATCGAAAAAAAAATTTCGGTATGGTTATCGGTAAAATTTCCCTTGTCAATTTTACGGGATAACACTACAGCGCCCTCCACATAGGCTTAGGCGGCTTTTAAGCCAATCAACAACCGCACCTTCCAAACATATAAAGTGTTGACCAATTTTTCATGCGACTAATGTGGGATTATAATCCCAAAAGGATAAACTAAAAGCCAAGGAGGGGAATGGAACTCAGGTGGGCCGAGTAAAAAGATAAGCGCCCAGCCGGTATGCTAGGAGGCTCATAAACAGTATAAAAAGGGTGATATTCTATTTGTAATGCATTCGGGACTGTGTAGTAATATTGTAATGTTCATAGCTTGAGCTAGGAGTGGAGTTTGAAGGAGATGTAAAAAGCAACCCCTGTTATTTTCAACAGAGGAAGACTGTGAGAAGGTCAGAATTTTGTAGAATTCTTTGTAAATAATTATTTTCAAGATTCTAATAGATCGGTCCCATTCAACCGGACCCGGAGACGTAGGCCTCAAGCGCCGAACTCCGCTATCAATTCTTGTGTCACGTTGCTGGTGAATCCTCTTCATTTCTTTCATTATTTGCATAGTACTTGCAGTTTTTATTCTTTTATTAAAAATACAAAAAGAAATAATGCACAATTTTTATATCGAAAATCAATACAAAGAAAGAAAATGTGTGTACACAATTGCTAGTTAAATTTGGTTTTCATATCACCCCATGATATCACATGACCTGTAACAGTGAAAGAATGATGGCCATGCTCATTAAATGCATTCCCCAACAACTTTCCAATTGTCTCTTTCAACTAGGATAGTTTTCCTTAAAAATCACCATGAAAGATTCATCATTTTCAACATTTCTTGATTGATGTGTGTCATGCTTGGAGTCATAATTCTGACAGGAACAATTTTGTGAAAATCTATTGAGAATTACAAAATTTATGGTCTTTTGAGTGTGAGCAACTATTTTGAGTTTTTCAGGGATTTCCTATATTTTATGGGATTGAGCATTTAATTTATTGGATCTGGATATATTTCTTTTATTTTCACCCACCTAACCTTACTGAAAATAATAAATTCAATTTTTTTGGTGTAGCGCATGTCGAGAGCTTTCTGAAAATTTAATTTTTTTGAAAATCAGAGTTATGGGTCAAAATTTATGTTCGTTTGAACTTTAGGATTGGATGTTCCATGTGGGATCTCACAATACGCATCACACCACCTTCCTTTGTATTGCATATTTTTTAGGTTTTCAGGGAACTCAAATTGATGGGGTACAAGGGCCGCTTGGGTCACCAAAGTCTACCTTAAACCTTTTGTAAATCAGACAAGCTAATAATTTCCTCTCCCTCTCCATATCTTTTAAAAGATCTGAGCATTTAAAATTCCTAGTGGGATTCAGGATTAATCCCACATTTTATTGACCTATCACCAATATTTTGTAACCTACTTTGGATTCATATTCTATCCAAGATGAGCTCCACGTGGAGGCCAAGTGCATCTCTAGGGTCTCCTCTTTTCTTGCACCTTTTTAAAGTGCATCGAGCTGACACATGGCACCTTCCGTGACTCCTTTTTTATTTTTCGCGAGTTCGTAAAGAGACTTGTTACACATTAATATGAGGACCCTCTATTGGCAGGCCCCTTACCATTCAACCCCACATGGAAGTCCCACTAGATTTTGGAGTTTCACTTTTCCCTCTCACTTTTTGGAATTGCGTCAATTTGACATGTGGTCCCTTCTGTGACTCTTCTTCTTTTTCTTACCGACTCATCCCTAGCTCGGTTTTGACTCGCTGAGTCAACTTCCTTAATTTTTTCACCATGATTTTTCTAAGTCCTTATCAAAGTTTTCTGAAGGCTTGACTCACCTCATATTAGTCTGAGATTCTTAGGGTTATCTCTACGATTTCTCAAATTCACCAACTACCATGCTAGCAGGGATATCCATCTCCTTTGTTATCCACAACTATCATTCGATCTTATGAGGACATATTTTCACAACCAAGATAACTTAGGGGATTTTTTACTAATCACAACAGTAATCTTCTTATTACCTAAATTCAACGGGCGGTGGGGGAAATTAGATAACAATATACCAAGACAATGCCTAAGAAATTCAGGATGATGGATTGCACACCTATTGCTACACCTATAGAGAACAGATTGCATTTACCACGTTCAGATCCATCTCTTGTGGTAAATGAAACTCTCTATCAGTAGTGGATTAGGAGTCTCATTTTCCTCACATACACTAGACTAGATATCAGCTTTGTAGTAATCTATATATCTAAGTTCATGTAGGAACCCAAAGTTTTTCATTGGAAGGAAACAAGTTGGATCTTGAGATACCTCAAGGGATCAGTAGATCTTGGTCTAGAATACAAGAAGAATGATAATTTCTTCTTGTTTACATATTCAGATTTAGATCATGTAGGAAACATTAATGATAGAAAATCCACTTTAGGATTTGGGTTCTTTAAGGGATATGGACCGATGTCATGGGGAAGCAAGAAACAACACTTTATTTCTCTCTTCCACAGAATCTAAGTATCATGCTACAGGTGAAGCTTTCTGTGAAGCGATATGGCTATATCAAATACTTGAAGGACTTGAAATACCATAGGACAAACTGACCAACTTGTATGTTGACAATGAAGGTGTTCTCAAACTTGTTCGCAATCCATTTTTTCATGAAAGAACAAAGAACATTGAAGTATAGGTACATTTCATATGCGAGCATGTCTTGAAACACAATATACAGCTTCATTTTTGTCCAACAACTGAACAACGAGTAGATATCTTCACAAATTCATTTAAACGTGAAGAATTTGAGTTGTTCAGAGAATTCCACTCCTCGTCCCTTTAGGAAATGCAAATTTAAGGGGAGGAATGTTAGGTAAAACATATTTTACTATGGTTAATTTTGCATTTCCTATAGTAATTTGGTAAGTAATATAGTATTCTTATATGGTTATGTTTATATAACTATCTATATTGTTTTTATTAAACATACGTGAGGTTGTTGTAATTATTGTTATATTGTTTTAGCAATATTTTTGTTTGTATTGTTTCTCAGTTTTACCTGTGAAATTTAATTCTTTCTTTGTTCTTGACTGTGCAATATCTATAAATATTCCAGCCCAATCTTTGTAATTTGATTTCTTGCATATCAATAAAATAACGAGGCTTATATCACTCTTCTGAAATTACATTACACAACATAACTTACCATAGAACCTTGAATCATGGTATCTTTTCCTAGTGGAGGTTTCTTGATTCTTGGGATTTTGACTAGACTCCACACATTTGTTCAATGACTAACTACTTCTCTTAGAGTACCAAGACAACATCAACATTGTTCTTCTCCATGCACCAGCTGACAATTAGTTTTTCAAGCATTCATAACACAAATAAACCATAAGCATGGTTCTATGATTCTTCAAACCATTAAATTGGCACAGTCATCATATGATAATTTTTACCATTCCATATAACTAAATCTTATTTAGTTTTAGATATTTTAACAGTTGATCATGGAATTATAAATTTAAATGTCTCTTTCACTCAAGCATACTCATTCTTAACTACTTCTTCATAGTTTTAATTCTTTACCCAATATTGTCTTCATGACATTTATCCCTCTTATATGCTTTTGTTCATTATTCAAGGACAATACAACTCCCTTCCAAATTAAAAAGTCACTCTTGCAACATTTTCTATAAAGCATTCATCAACAATTTCATAAGCATTCCACTCATAATAACCTCATGATCCTTTTGGGCTCTATTATAGAGGTCTTTACCACTAATTATTTCCTACCACTCACACACATACCATCTTAATTGAAATTCCTTCTCTTTCAAATGTAGAAAATGTAGGTAGTTAGGTTTTAAACACAACCCTCCTCAATTATGATTAGACAAACTAAGCTAAGTCAAATCCTAGGTGAAGTGAGGAACTCTAGACAAGATAATGTATGCACTTATCACCTTGAATACATTATTTATGAATCTTATACTAACACCTAGTACTATAACAACCTAGGACTAATTTCAAACATTCAAATTTTACAATTAGATGGAAACTCCTTATTTTTGCCCATAGAGTTTAACTAAACTACAAGATGATATGACTATCTCAAGTAGGCCATATACAACGTTAAGCACCTAAGAAAACAAAAATTTCTTATTTACAAGATGCTCGTGTGCCATTGTCATTAATGAAATACATCATGGTCATTAATGAAATGCTACAATTTGTAATCTTTATATAAAAGTGACTGAAATTCACGAAGTTGAGAGCTTTGAGTGTTTACTAATTTTTTTGCCAAATCTTAACAAATCTTATTGATCCTTATCAACCTGCCTCTACCGACGCCGGTTACCCATAACTGTCGTTAGTTCTGCCTAACCGTGACCGGTCATACCTCGACCGACGTCAGTCTCTGTGTTTGCCAACACTGTGTAAACCAGCAACCACCTACCTACCAAAACAACCTAAATACCTTACCCAACCCTGCTAAGACCCTGTCTGTGACCTATAAACCACCTGAACAACTTGTAACTTGAACCGAAGACCTTGACCTGCATAATTTTTAGTATTTAATTGGATTGACATTGATAGTGATCTGAGGTACCCAAATTAGAATACTAGCACTAGATTCATTTATATACGCATTTTAGTTACTTCATAATTTTTTTTATAAAATAGTGGGTTGACAACCTTCTAGAAAGTATCACACTTCCCAGATCTAGCATATGCTAGGAAGTCCACTGTCATATATTATTTAACTCTTCTTCGGTGGTTTTGTTTTCTATTTCAAGTAGTTCCTCCCAGCCAAAAGGAAGCTCTCACATTCAGTATCAGATCAAGAAGTTAGAATGCACGCATCAACCTCCAAACCAACACAACAGGTATTCCTCCTCAGCCCATAACATTATCTATTTCATCACATTCAGAAAACGTAAAGAAAATGGTGAAACACTTTCTACGGTTCAATTGTGTCAACCATTAGATGGGTCTTTACATTTTGAATGTGACGAAATAGATAATGTTATGGGTTGAGGAGGAATACTTGTTGTGTTGGTTGGAGGTTGATGTGTGCATTCTGACTTCTCAATCCGATGCTGACTGTGAGAGCTTCCTTTTGGCTAGGAGGAACTACCTAAAATAGAAAACAAGACCACCAAAGAAGAGTTAAATAATATATGACAGTGGACTGCCTAGTGTATGCTAGATCCAAAAAGTGTGATACTTCCTAGAAGGCTGTCAATCCACTGTTTTTATAAAACAAATATGAAATAACTGAAATACGTACATAAATGAATCTAGTGCTAGTATTATGATTTGGGTACCTCATATCACTATTAGCGTCGATCCAATTAAATACTAAAAACTATGCGGGTCAAGGTCTTCAGGTCAGGTTACAGGTTGTTCAGGTGGTCTGCAAGTCACAGAAAGGGTCTTAGCAGGGTTGGGTAAGGTGTTTGGGTTGTTTTGGTAGGTAGGTGGTTACTGGTTTACACAGTGTTGGCAGGCACAGAGACCAACATCAGTCGGGTATGACCAATCATGGTTAGGTAGAACCGACGATGGTCATGGGTAACCAGCGTCAGTAGAGGTGGGTTGATAAAAATCAAAAAGATCTAGTTGTAGAGGTTGATCTGAGGTTAAACAAAGACAAAAGGGGGGTGGAGAGGTCTATAGGAATCTTAGTTATACTCAGAGATGTGTAACAGTCAGGATATAGGTGATTTAATGGTGTGGGTGGAGGAATGGTTGAGTTTACATGATAGGTAAATTGTAGGGGAATGAGAGTGCAAGTAGAAACTGATAACAACAATAGAAGAACTCAATAGACTGAAGTAGAAATAGATGATGCAGGTTAAAAGTATACTTACTATGGTGCAGGTTCAAATGGCTGGATGGTGATGATGGTTGATCAGAGGAATGATGTTTGTACCATGGAAGCTTCTCAAAATGTTACCATGAGTGCAATACCTCTAGATCTATCCTGGTGCTGGCTATGGATGTCTGTAGGTACAAAAAGGCTCTAGTTCTTCTTGCATGCAACTCTCTTCTCTTCTCCTTGATTCTAGAATGTGCCAACCTTTTCCAAGGTTCCTCAAGTGAAAAAATGGTAACAAAAATGGTTCCTCAATTAAGGCAGGATTCCCTAGAATAAAAATGGTCTCCCATCATTTGGGTCAAGTGAATGGACGATGAGTTCCTGGTGCATAACCGGCATTGGTTTTTAGGGTTGAACCGGCAGTCTTATTTATTTATGGGATTCCCTAGGTTCTATGAATAGGATCTATGGTGAGGTGTCTAGGTGAGGTATCTAGGTCTATGCATCCATTTATTAAATCGATCAAATTAATAATGGGGTGAGGATGGGTATTAATTTAATTGTAAATAATTAAATTAATATTAAGGTGGGGTATAAGGGTGGTTAGTGAATGTTATTTAAGTTGGTTATTCGAAAGGGGACCAAGGGGAGTGTGACCAAGTTTTTGTGTCTACAAAAGGTACCATACACACCATACATTAACTACCAGTGACCATATAAAACCATTGATAGAGACGTCTGGACTTGAGTTATAATAGGACTAGGGAAGGGAAAGCTAATACACCACAACAGAATTCTATAAACAACAACTAAGAAATTTCCATAACCTGCAATCTAACATAAAAAGTTAAGCATGATAAAGAAATCTTAAGTTATTAATTTCACATGGAATTGAGTCCAAAACATATGCACTCAACATATGATTTATATAAATGTAACAACATCAAGGATGAGGATAAGCACAAAACGTCAACACCCTTGTTTTCCCAATATGGTTTGTTAGAAAGGGAATGAAGCTAACCAAAGATATTGAAGATCGTGTCCATATTTTTATAGAAAATTTGAGGAAGATTTTAAGAATGAAAATCACTCATATATGGTCTAAGTTCTAAAATTATATAAAAGCCGATGTGTGCCTGGGAAGGTGGTGAGGAAAATCATAGGCCTTTGATTTTTGGGTTATATTCCTAAGTCTTCCAAGTCATTTATGGAAACATGCTATGAAAAGGTCTATAGTGATTTCTAGGTAGAAAAAAGTGTGCATCTTTAATTGTGCTTAAATTAATAATGGGGTGAGGATGGGTATTAATTTAATTATAAATAATTAAATTAATATTAATGTGGGGTATAAGGGTCATGGTTAGGTGAATGTGTTTAAGTTGGTTATTCAAAGGGACCAAGGGGAGTGTGACCCAATTTTGGTGTCTACATTTTGCCCCTTTTTGTTGTGTAGCTTGTATTGGTAAGCGACGCTGACAAAAATAGGAAATGGTTGTGTCGAGTGTAAGTGAGGGTGGTGTTGCCCCAAGCGTGGGTGAAGGTAACCCCCCTCAAACTAGGAACCGATGAGGTGAGAGATGGAAGTGGTGAGTGGTTTGATAAAAATGAGGAGGTGGGAAAATGAAGATCAATGGGCATTGGGTAAAGGTAAAAGGTCAAATTGGGTAAATAGGTAAATGGGCTAGGGTTGAAGGTAGTGGTAGTTGAACACATGCACACGTTGGAAACTATGGCATGGTACCAGGTTGAAAAGATTTCAAACTCTACGTCATCTAAGGTCGATAGGTCTATCCAAACAGGGTTGAAGTGATTTGGTATCCAAGGTATAGGATATGGTGTGGAAACAAAATAGAGGTCAGGTGAAGGAATGTTTAGGTATGTTCTAGTACACCAAAGGTCAGGTCAGGATAAACAACATGACAATAGGCAAGGTAAGGTCGATAGGCTGAAGAACATGGGTAACCACGTCGCAAGGTACAATAAGCACGGAGGGTCAAAGGTCACAAAAAGTGGTTTAGGTCAAGGTATATAGGTAACAACATGGGTAATGCCAAGGTATAGGTAAAATAACAACTCCTAAGATGTAACAAAGGCAATGTAGGGGTAGGTTGGGTTTGTAGGTATGGTTCAATGGGTGTCTGGGATGATAAAAAGGTGCATTGGCATGAATGGTGGCATAGGAAAAAGGAATTTAGCAAGACCAAACAATTATAAGGGTGGATCGATGCCGGTTATAGGGTGACCGACATCAGTTGGATAGGGCACAAATAGGACTGGCATCGGTTAGGTCGGGGTTGGGTTTATAAAACAAAAATTCCATATTTTATGGAATCATTGTTGTGTTGTACCATTGGAGAAAATGACAGAGTCCATTTGAATTTTGGTGCTTTTCGAGGAAAGTATGAGGGAATGTACCCATGGTGAGGTGGAGAGATCTAGTTGGTAGAGGAGCTAGGTAGATGGGTCCACGAGATTGGTGTGGAGAATTTTATTGGGTGGAGGTGAGGAGAGCATTTGGTGATGGTAAAGGAAGGAGAGGGGTCAGGTGGACCACTAACATAGTGGCCTAGTCATGCCACCATGTAGACGATGGCATTGCAACGAGGTAAGATTCGATCTCATTCTTGTATTTGTTGTAGGTGATTTTTTTTGGCAGAAATCAGGTCTGGGTAAAATGTGTTTGGGGGGGGATTATAATTAAATTTGAATTTGGAATGTAAAATTGATGAAAATGAGGGAGGGGAGAAGGTGTATGTAGGTTAAATAGGGGTGGGGATGGGTTTAGAGGATATTTGGGTAGGAATGGGGGGAATAGGTTAGGTAGGTGAATGGTAAGAATTTGGTGAGAAAACAAATGGGGGTTTCATGGATTATTGGTGCATGGTGACAGTGACTGACGTCAGTCAAGGGTTGATGACATTGGTGGGATATAGCTGACATCAGTCAAATAACAGAGGTGACCGATGCCAGTTACTTGTGAGACCGAGGTCAATAAGGATAAGAAGAAGATGCCAGATAAGGCATTGAGGGGGTTGAAAAATGTGAGGAGATGAGTAAGAGTGGGTTGAGGTGAGATAGGAAGGTATTGTTGAATGAAAATAGGAAGGAATTTATAGGAATGGGGGTCAAAGGGGGTGAATGTGGGTATGGTCAAGGGTTTAATAATGTTATGGTTTTTTAGGATGCAGGCGAGGGATCAGTTACGGATGCGGGATAGGGTTCCTCCCCTGCTATTACTAGTGGTGCGGGGAGACGTGACCAATGAGGAGTGGAGGCACCATGTGACTGATGTGGGTCTGATTGGTATCCAACACTATGGGTGTATAGTGTGTGATTCCTAGTTTGATGGTTTCTCTCATCGATAGATGGGATTCCACGACCAACACATTCCATCTTTCGATAGGTGAGATCATAGTCACCTTAGAGGATGTGTACAGGATCCTAATGGATTACCGATAGTGGGAGCACATGTACTCAATTTCATCAGAGGCAATCTGAGGAGCTGATGTTGATAGTGTTTGGAGAGGGGATGGTGGAGATGAGGTTCCATAGTGTGAGCCTGAGCTATGGAGAGATGTAGCGTCAAGCCCATCCAGAGAGATGAGGTTAGTAGTTTTGATTATGGAGGCAGTGTGTTGTTTTACACTACCAGATGCGGAGGGTAGGAGATTCCCACAGGAACTGATGGGAGTTCTCCATGATATGATGGAGGACAATACCCAGTTTACATGGGCACCAACATTATTGGTGTAGTTATACAGGGAGTTATAGGCCTACGGGAGATATACGAGGTTCAGCTTGTGTTGCACTTTCCTTCTTCATTGTTGGGCCTAGAGCACATTGTGTGTGTGTCCAGTGGTCGATTGCCCTGAATGGATGCATTTAAGGTGGGCATGGTTTATGTGTTGGTTATAGGCGATGGGTGCTAGTTGTTGGAGTGTGCCGCTGGGGCTAGGGCTACACATGATGTAGCTCACTACAGGATGATGTATAGAGGGGTTTTCTAGAGTAGAAATTATTTGGAGGCCTTATGTGGTATATCCATCATACAGGTACATGGCCAATGAGTTGGATGAGTACAGTTGTGCTCAGGTTGATAGAGGGGCACTTGCAAGGAGCACTAGATGATACCAGTAGATAGAGTCAGATGGTAGTTTGGGCTGCCCTAGGATGTACACCACCATTTCCATAGTATAGGAGGGATGACATGGAGAGACCTATGTCTCCACCACAGTTATTATGTTCCTAAAGGGTAGGAGGAGCAAGTGGTAGACTCGAAGGATAGATGATGCTGGAGTTATAGATGCATATAGACAGTGGTGGGTAGCCCAACTACAAGCAGTACCACTGACCAGGACAGCAAGTGGCTACATCATAGTCTAGAGAGACACATTACACCATCACAGTTTATACCCAGATTACCTTTTACAGGGGCAGCTGACTCTAGTTACCCAGATGGGGCCATAGTACAGGGACAAGGTTATAGGGTGTAGAGGCACATGTTGGCCACTTACAGGCATAGATTGTGGCACCTAGGAATAGGTAGCTACAGCAAGACCTAGACAGGCTAGGGACAAGTACCTCTCACCCACATAGGCTTAGGGAGAGGATCCCATTTCTACAGACAGGGGCATACAGGGTCCCTCGGTATAGGTAGCAGTGAGACAGGGTCCTAGAGGTACCCGAATGGCACCACAGATAGTACCATATGGCTAGGTTCAGGAAAGCCCTAGGAGTGAGGCACATATATTATTAGGATAACTTGATGGCTACAGAGGGATAGACATCCCATCTTATGCTGAGTATAGAGCACAATAGGCTTCGAGTGAGAGGACCAGGTCCTCACTTCACAGTGTAGAGAGCATGGGAGGCTGCGATGAGCCCCTGAGACAGGGTTTTGGTGAGGCCACCAGTGCATGGAGGCCAACTCTAGGTGAGGTACCAGCAGAGGTTAGGCCAATCCCATGGTGGGTGGTGAGATGTTAGCGGGACACCACACAGGAGCAGAGGAGGAGGAGGACTAGGTGAGACATGCATGGAGGATATCCGATGAGGGGATGCCTGATAGTTATGCATGTACCTCCATTTTTGTGTATTTCTAGCATATATCAGCCTACGTGCCAAAGATAGCGAGGATGTACATGAGAGTTTTTGAGATTTTTGATCATATATCGGCCTGTGTGCCAAAGATGGTGAGGATGTATCTTGAGTGATTTGAGATATTTGTATTTATTTGTATCTATGTACATATGTATGTATACACATACTTTCTGATGTATAGATGATGATTTTTATAGTATGGATGGTGTACTTGTTTTTAATTTCCATTATTATGTGTGTATGTACATGGAAACTAGGTGAATTAGGCATGATTGAGTCAAGGTCATGTAGGCATGGGAGAGTGAGGTCAATAGGCATGATGGAGTCAGGTTATAGGCATGGTGGAGTCAGGTTGGTAGGCATGATTGAGTTTGATTTAGGCATGGAGGAGTTAGGTTGGTTTAGGCATGATTGAGTCGGGTTGATTTAGGCATGATTAAGTTTATTTAGGTTGATTGATAAGGTCATGGGATGGTAATTAGGTTGGTTTAGGCATGATGAGTCAGGTTGTATGTTATGGTTTATTTAATTTCCAAGTTGTTGGTAACATGGAAAAATGAATGATGATATGTATGTTATGGTGTAAATTTCTAAATATGTGCTATAGTGGAAATGTGAAAATGATAAATGATGATTTGATGATGTGGTAAAAATGTGTATTAATTGATGCTTGTTTGGTTTAATTTCTAGTTATTGATATAAAATGGAAACTAAGGTAGAATGTGAATAGGAAAGTGAAAGGGGGAATTGGTTAGGGTAAATAGTGGCCGAGCTAACCTTCAAGGGCCCATGCCCTCGAAGTGCTTGCCTACATAGTCCCTAATGAAAAGGGGCCTCAGGCCGATGTAGTTCTCCCATAAGCTAGGGAAGAATATGATGAAGGAGAAATGGGTTGGTAGGTGTTAGGAATGGTTGAATGTAGGTCATAGGCATGTTTAAGTTGGGTGTAAATAGGCATGGTTGAGTTTTTTTAAATATAGGTGTCGATGATTTGGTCTGTGTAAGATAATCAATAAGTAATGAGGAAGGTGAATGGTAAGAGGTGGAAAAAGAGCAACTTAATTGATAAGAACCCTAATGAGTTCGACCATACCCCAGATGGACTTATGAACGTAAGACCCTAAAGGCCTTGCATAATGGACTATTCTAAGGGTGAAGAAAGTCACATGATCATGAAATGTCATGGTTGCGGCAAGTCCCTTGAGTAGAGAGGAAATTAGGGCACAAAAGGTAATGAGGTGAGAGTGGGATGGTTAAGCATAACCTAGTGTGAGATAGCATGTTTTTCTTAGCAAGAAACCTAGGATCAACAATAGGCAAGTCCATGATGAAAATTTCATCCTTTTCTTCATTTTTTCATTTTTTTTTAATAGACTGATCAATTCGGGAAGTCTATATGGGATGAGTATATGATCTCCTTGAGGTCTTCACGAAGTTGATCGATGCGGGAAGCTTCTGGATATGTTTATTATATTTTGGAAATGACTTCATATAGTTGTCCTTCAAGGGAGTAGTCTATTTATAGCAGCGGAAATAGAGTGAAGAGATGTCCCTTTGTGAGGGAGTCATCTTTTGCTAGAAGTTTGACTCAAGGAGTTGAATCCCTTTTTGTTTTTGGATGTTTAAGTCATGGATAAGACTATAGAGGAAGAGTAGGCTCTTGTTTGGAAGACAAAACCATAGTACACAGGGGTTAACTATGAAAGGGGTGGTTTCAAGTGATGAACAACCATGGGATTCCATCTTGAAGAAGATGAAAAGTATCCATGAGAATCATGCTATGAGTAGAGCCGTGGTACTCATATTGAAGATAAGGCTGAAAGGTGATGGGAAATCACATGATTTTTGTTTAGTCATGGATCCTCAAAAATGGGTAATATGGAAGGTGAACAACACTCAAAGGAAGAGTGATCAACTAATAAAAAGTGATATAGGACTTGATGTCAACAATAAAATGGTCGAAGATGTAAGGCATTGAGAGGCTCAGGTTCGGGGTTTACCTTCGAGTGAAGACAAACGATAAGCACCTGATCCATAGGCATGGGTAATGATATAGGGTCCAAGCCAATTAGGAGAAAATTTCCCTATTTATTTTTCTCTTCTTTGGTTACATGTTGATTTTCTTTCAGGACGAGGTCACCGACCTGAAAGGTTCATTCATGAAATAGTTTTTCATAGGCACGTTTAATACATTTTTGGTAGATTTGGAGATGGTCAAGAGCATTGAGATGACATTCATCTAATAACTCAAGTTGCACCAAATGATCTTGGCGAAAGTCATCATCATTGAGCATGTCTTGTAGTGAGATGTAGAGAGATAGAATCTAGACTTTGAGAGGTAAGAAAGCCTCGATACCAGAGACTAGAGAAAAAGGTGTGGCAGCAGTCAAAGTGCGAATACTAGTGCAGATAAGCCCACAAGGAGAAAGGAATGTGTGAATGACCAATCCTTTCCAATATCGTCAAATACTTTCATAAGAATTTTGTTCAAGGTTTTATTGGTTGATTCTTCTTGGCCATTGGTTTGTGGGTAATAAGGTGATGAGAAACTGAGTTGGATGCCAAAAGCATGTCACATAGCTTATGTAGGGTTTTGTTTTTGAATTACTTTCCATTATCAGTGATGAGGTGGTGAGGAACACCAAAGTGACAAATGATGTGATGGTTGATGAATTCACATATTTTCTCAGCTTTTTGTAGAAATGAGGGGAATGGCCTCTACCCATTTAGTGTAATATTCAGTAGCGGTTATGATCCATTGGTGGCATTGTGAAGAATGGGGATTGATCTCACCAACAAGATCCAAGCCCCATTGAGAGAAAGGCCAAAGGTCTCATGTGACCTGCAAGGCATGACTAGGTGTGTGATGGAGATTAACATGTTGTTGTATTTCACACAATGTTTTGACATAGTCACAACAATCACGGTTTAAGGTTGGCCAATAATAGCCAAGGTGAAGAATGTGATTTTGCTACAGCTAAACCACTAAAGTGACCTCCACAAATTCCATCATGGAATTCCTTAATGGTGTAGGGAATTTTAGAACTTGTAAGGCATCATAAGAGAATACCATCGAAGCCACACTTATAAAGGATACCACCCATGATGACATAACGAGAGACACTTTTAAGAAAGGCACATTTTCCATTACGAGTGAGATCAGCAGCGGATAGAATGGAAAGGGAAAGATAGTCTACAAATTTCTTATACCAAAGGTCATGTGGGTCAGGTGCAATGGTTCCGACAGAGTAGACTTCACAGGTAAATAAGAGGGTGATTGTAGCCTTTGTATTGTGACAAATATTTTAGAGTCGGCAAGCAAAGCGGGTATCTAAGAAGCCAAGCAGGCCATGGTATCCACAAACTTATTGGTAGAACGTGGGGTGGTTTGAAGTTCGTAATGGTCAAAGGTGGTCAAAAGTATGTCTACATGATGTTTATACTTTTGAAGTATCTCATTATGGACACTGGTATATACCATTGACTTGGTTTATGACCAGCTAGGAATCACCAAAGATATTAATGGAATTAATATCTAAGGCATAAGCAGCCTAGAGGCCCAATACAAGTGCTTTGTATTCAACAATATTGTTTGTAGAATCAAAATCTGAGTTTGAAAGACAAAGGCATATGTTCACCATTAAGAGGAATGAGGATGACACTAGCCCCTCCTCCACGCTGACACTTGGAGCCATCGAAGAAGATTTTTATTTGGTAAGTGGGTTCATCTAAGGAGAGGGTAGCTATGGATTCATCTAGGAAATCAAAGCTAGAGATTTGATTCATAGAAAGAGGTGTGTCTGCTAGTTGGTCACCGATAGCTTTGCCCTTAATGGACTTTTGATGGAAAAATATAAGGTTAAGGTCAGCAAGAAGCATAACCCAACATTTGCGGTACATTGATGTTGACAGAGTTGGGCATACATATAGTGTAAGGGGTCAATATTAGTAATAACGAAGGTTTTGTGGTTGTAGTAGGTAATGGTGGAGTTTTTTGACAATGAAAAACTAAGGCTAAGCAAAAAAATTTGACGTGGGTATATCTGGTTTTGTATTCTAGAAGGGTATGACTTATGTAACAAATCACTTTCTCTCAGTGTTTCTTTTCATGATGAGCGAGCACTGCACCTAAAGAATGGTCAATGGCGGAAATGTATAGGTAAAAGGTTTGGTCATCCTTAGGAGGAATGAGCACTGGTGGTTAAAGAAGGTATTTTTTTAAGGATTCAAAGGCTTTATGGCATTCATCATCCCATTTAAATGAAACCTCCTTCTTGAGAAGATGATGGAATGGTTAACAGTGGTCCAAAAGGTGCGATATAAAATGACGAATGCATTATAACTTTCCTTGTAGGCTTCGAAGTTGATGGATATTAGTAGGCTGAGGCATTTCTAGAATATCCTTGACTTTAGCAGGATCAACTTCTATGCATGTAAAGAAATGATGAAGCCAAGGATTTTTCCTGAATGTACTGCAAAGACGCACTTCTTTGGTTGAAGACAAACATGATACTTGATGAGGTGGTCAAACATGACCTTACGGACAACTAAGTATTTAGCTCGATGTCTTTATTTGGCAAGAAGATCATCTGGGTAATATTCCAAGATGCGATGCATGATGTCATGGAAGATGTAATTCATGGCTCACTGATATGTAGCACCAACATTCTTAAGGATAAAAGGCATGACTCAATAGCATAAGGTCCCCCAAGGGGTGATGAAGGCAGTCTTGTGTTGATCCTCTAAAGCAATTAATATTTTATTATAACCCAAGAAACCTTCCATGAGTGACAGCATTTCATGGCCGGCAGTGAGATCAATTATTTGGTCAATGCCTAGTAGAGGATAATCATCTTTAGCATAAGCTAGGTTGAGGTCATGGAAGTCTATCCAAATGTGTAGCCCCCTATAGCCTTTTTGTTAGGAATAATGTTAGAAATCCATTTGGGATATTGAATGGGTAGGATCAAGGAAACTGAGAGAAGGCATTAAATCTCTTCTTTGATAAGAAGAGCAATGCGAGGATTCATTTTCCGCATCTTTTGTTTGATGTGTTTTGCATCAGGAATGGTTATAATTTTATGGACCACACGATTTTTGGGTCAATGTTGGGCATATCAGCATAGGACTAGGCAAAAGCGTTACTATAGTCTGAAAGGAAAGAGGTAAAATATTCCTGCTCAGTAGCATCTAAAGATTGGCCTATCATTAGAATGTGTGGGTCGTCCTAAGTGTTAATGTTGATTCCAATGGTCGATTCATTCAACATGGTTTATGTCTCGGAAGGTAATGACTGGTGAATATAAGAATCTTCTGAACCAAGGTAAGTGACGATGGACTCATCGTCCTGACATTAAACAACATTAATAGAAGATGTATCATCATCGATCATGTTAGGATACAGGAATAAGAGGGAGCCTCGCCATTACATTGATAGGTTAGAGGTCCCAGAGAAATTATGTTTACGATAAAAAAATAGGAGGAATAGATTCAACATCGATGGACTCCGTGGGTGAAAATGGTGATGTGGGTGGATGAGGCGGAGAAGGCTTATCTTCCTTAATGAGGTCGACGTGAGCCTTCTTAGGAGGTGGCGCATCAAAGCTAATGCCACCATGGTCATTGTGTTTATGGGTGGTACATGAGATGATAGTATGGTGGACATGTTCATAAAAACTGAAGTCAAAGCCTTTCCATGCACAACGGTGAAGGAAAGTGTGAGCGAATCAGTGGTTAGTAAGGGAGTATAAGTCAAACGAAAACGGTTGTGTTTAGGATGGAGGTTCGGGTGAAAAAGTGGCAATATCCATACATTATATTAGTGCAAAGGTGGGGAGGACCATAAGGAAAAACCTCACCTATGCAGTAGTCATAACTAGGGTGCTGACACAGGTTCTCATACTCTTGCGAAGTGAGGAACTTGTCAATATTGTATAGGCGGTACTCCCCCAGAGTGAGGCATTGAAATAATCCTTCTAAGGGATCAATAGTCGATATGTGGGTAGATGGGATAGATAACTTGCTAGATGTTTGGGAAGAATGTGAGTCAGCTGTAGAGGCTACAGGGGTAGTAGGAATAGTAGGGTTAGATATGGGAGAGGCAATGGCAGTCTTGGTGGATGGGCTTGTGGGTGAAGGTGAAGTGGGGATACCGGCAGATGCCTTGACTAGTACAAGCACATCATTGGGTCGGTATAGAATTTTACAGGTCTTAAAAGGTAATGGGTCAGCCAGGATGGTGTAGGTATGTCCTTCATTTTCAAATTTGAGGCAGCGATATAAATTCGAAGGAACACAAACCATAATTTGAATCCAAGGTCGGCCAAGTAACATATTATACTGGAACTCTCCTTCTAGGACATATAATGGTTATGGGATAGTGTGGGGAGCTACGCAGACATGGAGAATGACGGTACCTAGGGTAGAGGTCATGGCGTCATTGAAGGAGCACATCATAACTGGGTTACCATGCATGTTATTGGTAGGTATACGCATTTGGTTATATGCATGGGAGGATATGATGTTAATACTAAAACCACCATCGATCATAACGTGTTGTATGTGTATATTATCGATATGGATGTAGATGAAAAGACCAAGTTCAGGGTCATTAGATTGAAAGGGAGTGATCTCTTTATCCACAAAGCTGCAGGTGGCTACTTGGCAAGTAGGTGGAGGTGTAGAGGAAGGTGAAAAATTAGTGAGAGAGGCTAAGTGATGAGGGGTAATGATGGAGGCTAAGGGTGTGGGGTCATTTGGTAAAACTTCGATAGATTAAAGGATCTCTATGAGAGCTTGACGATATGACTCAAAGGTTTGGATGAGGCCATATAAAGACATTTTAAAGGAGGATTGGTGAAATTTTTTTAGCATTGTACAATGTGTGACCCCATAAGAAATAGGATACGCGGGACCTCGAATGGTGACTTTGGGTGTGGGTGCAAATGGTATGTTGGGTACAGGGTTTGTTGATAGGCTAGCTACCTTTTCTTTTCCTTTGTCTTTTTTAGCATGGGTGGCAACATGAACCATGTTAATCTGAGGGGAGATAGATGTAGAGGGTGTGTCATGGAAGGTATAACGGCATGAAGGGAAAAATCCTAACAGTGGATAAGAGCCTTGTGAAATGAGCAAGGCGTATTAAAATTTGGGTGGTGGTTTGGCCAACTCTCTTATACAGACCATGTTGATCTCGAATTTCAGGGGTGGATAAAAGGGTTGTGGGGGTGGAGATAGTGGTTGCTGAGTAGGTAATGGAAGAGGATTTGGGGATATAGGATAGATTGTGGAGGTGTTGGTGAGTTACAACTGCATTTGGGTTGAAGCAGGAAGTAGAAGATGTTCCCAATACAAGACTCTATCAACATAATCCATTCGATTGACCAAGTGTGAAAATGGTACTACTATAAGTGGGGCTGATGTGGATCGAGTAGCAATCCCCATAAAATGTGTTTGAGAAACAGGGAAATGGCTAGCTTCAGACTCTATGGGTAAGAGAGCCGAAAGTAGATCAGCATGATCTTGGAAGTCCGATGGAGAATGGTCATCTAAAGGCAATGGTGTTTCTATAGGATCATCTATGGGTAGGGGAGATGATGGGCCAGATGAGGTGGAATCTCCTTGTGATGGTGTAGGGAGTGGACATGTGTCCCCTATGAGTAGGAGAGGTGTTACTGACTACTGCTTGGTAATTTGAGGGGATAGAGGTAGAGTGTTAATTATGGGCTCTTTCACAGGTGAAGGAGAAAATGAAGGAGGTTCCTTTATGGGTGGAGGAGTATATGAAATAGGCTCCTATGTAGGTAGGGGAGCTCAAGCTAGGATTTCATCTATGGAAGGAATAGGGGGCAATTGGGAAGCAACTAGTATGTTATCAAAAATGGTGTGGACCTCCCAGACATTTCTATCATTAGTGGAAGTATCACCAGTCTGGTTGGAAGATGGGGCATGATTAGGGAATGATTTTTTGAAGATATGTAGGTTTTGGTTGGCGGGTGCATTTGGGTTATCCAAGACTAGATCTCTGTTGTCTAACATTTCTTGGATGATATTCTTGAAGGTGATGTAGTTACCATCGCTATGACCTTTGACACGATGATAGTTACAAAATTCATGTTCTTTATACCACACAGGCGTGGGGCGATCAGGGTCAAAACTAGTGTGTGGTTTTATAGGTGGAAGGGTAATGGCACCAACCTTAATAATATTTTCTAAAATAGAAGAATATGGTTCCCTTATTGGGGTGTGCTTTCAATGTTTTCGTCTGAACGGGAAAGTTTGGATGGGTGAGAAATTAGCAGAAGTTTTGGCTTGGTTCGATGGGTGAGAGGGTCTAGCCTTGAGAACCACAACATTGGCAGATCCTTTAGATTTCAAATAGTTTTTATGGGGTTTCAAAGATGAAAAATCATCATTCAATTTGAACGTGGTGTTCTTGTTACGTAGCTGAATTTTCTTCTCTTTGATAGCACAAATCTCCAATTTTCGTGCCATGGTGAATGTCTCGTCAAAGGCGCAGAAGGTCTACACCTGCAAGATTGGAGAAATGTGTCTAATAAAAGCTCGAGTAAACAACTCTATGAGCTCATTTTGAGGTAATTGAAATGTGAGTTGGTTAATTAGGTTGCTCCAATGAATGACACAAGTCAACGATGGACTCATCATCATACTGTCGAGTGGAGTAGAGATCAATCATGGTGAATTTCTTGACAATGTTGATTGAGAAGTGGTCTAAGAAGGCTTGTGCTATTTGATTAAACGAGTAGATGGAATGTCTGGGTAGCCCACTGTACGAGTCTAAAACAGGTCCTATCAAGGACATCGGGCAGGTCCATAGGAGTAAAGTGTCATCATGGGCGATCATGTAACACCCATATTTGAACGACCTCAATTGTTACTGTGGATCTTGTTTACTATTGAAGCGATTGAATTTTGGCATTTCCCAATGTATAGGGTATGGGTGAATAAGAATGGATGGATGAATGGGATCATTATAGATTTCATCGTAGGTGATAGAATTGTGTGATCCAGAAACTAGATGCTTCTAGTGTCTTCATCCTTTCCATCATTAATATGATAAGGTCATTAGTAGTTTGTGATAAAAGGGTGCCTCCTATGGTGTAAGAGGGTCTAGTGTGGAACATGTGATGTGTGTGACATTCCATTGTATGGTGATGCCGAATAGGAAGGTTGAGAATAGGGAACCGATATAGAGGGCATATACCCAGAATGAATGATGGACGAGATAGGGGGTTATTGATAATATGTATATGTAGGTGGGGTAGTTGAAGTGACTCTAGTATCGATTAGGGGTAGAGACTGTAGGATGGAGAGGACAAGATTCTGGAATGGGGTAGGGGTCATTGAAATCATGGGTGGTTGTGTTGCATACTTGGCATATGTGAGATAATGGGTGCATGGATGGGGTTATGCTTTGGGTGGTTAATGAATGAACAACACGATACTATGGGTGTGACTGATGTTGTAAATGTAGCAGTCATTGCGGGTGTGGGGCTTAGCTGCGAAATCACTGGGGGCAAAGTATGTGAGGGTAATGACCAAACTACTAGGGGATGAGGTAGAAGTGGGGATAAGGGTAAGAGAGATGGATACAAACATTCCATATATCAATTGACTTGAGGAATCCTCAGTGGAAGAGTGGGAAAGGTAGAATTGTAAGGCTGTGGGATTCTCATCTAGGAGTCATGAGAACTCCTCATCACTTGTAGTAATGGTGGTATGGTAGGGTTGGATCCATGGGTGACAGGACATAAGGTGATAAAGGACTAGGTAGGAGTGGTTGATGACTGGTGTGGAATATAAGAGCGTTAGTTTGGTTATGATTCAACACTATGTGAGTACAGTGTTAACCTAGAAAGAGTGTATTCTGTAAATGACATAGAAAGAACAACAGGAACAGAGAAAAAATGAGGCTGTGAGGATGAATTTGGTAAATGGTTTGAATTTTGAAAACCAAACATAGACACCGAGTGTCAGTCAAGCTGACCGGTGATGGTTTAGTGGGGAATCCGATGTCAGTCACAGAAACTGATACTCCAGTTACTTTGGGAAAACACCAGTTTCAAGAAGTGAAACAGGACTGATGAATATGTAAATGAGGAAATTGTGTATGATAGAAATTATCAAAGAGATGGGAATAGGATGGTACCCTGAGAGCCAAAAAGAAAATAGAATAGGAGTGATGTTAGTCCATATTTTCCCCTCGGTAAAATGATTGGAATTAGCCATGACGCCGACACTGGTTAGGTTTAACCAGAGAAACCACATTCAAACCTGTGCAAACAGGTTGCAGAGGGACTCTACAATGGAGTGACGGGGCACTACAATTAATATCAAATGACCCTGTGCAATGAAGAAATTCAAGAAACAACTTTATCGAATCGAATTCGTGCCTTAAGATCCATTAAACAGATTACAGGCGGGCTCGAAAATGAGAATAACAGGGTCAGGGCACACACAGACAACAATGTTGAAAGAGGCCAACTAGGATCAAAGGAGGGTGAAACGGAACAAGATTCAAAGTCTTTGGGCTCCGGAACAGTCTAAGAACGAGCTCAAAATCAACTAGTGGAGGAGAAAGCAGACGTTGCCAAGTGTTCAAATGACACATCTTCAAAGTTGAATTTTCAAAAAGGGAGGCTCGAACAAGCGCCAGGACTCCACGTGTCCTAAGCCCAACTGACAAAGTGTAGAGTCAAAGCTAAAAGTCAAAAGGTTGGGCAGGGCGGGCCCAAAAAGAAGGCTAAGTATAGAAGTGCTAGCGGAAGCCGCCACACGTCAGCTTGGCATATCTCCAAAAGTTATGTCCAAAAGTGGAGATCTCAAATGATGCGCGGGACTTGCCACATTGTTAACTAGGGCCTGAAAAGGTAAAGGATACCTTCTGAAAAGTCCAATTGTGTGATTGTTGCAGAGGCATTCCACATGTCAACCCAACGATCCTTCAAAGGAAAATCCTGTACCGAGATTTTAAGTGAGCGCAGAGCCTCCACGCATCCAGTTTGTATAAAGGGATAGGGTCGGGTTGAATAGTTAGAGTGCATTGAGATAGGCTAGCGGAATTGGGTGCTACAGTGTCAGCATAATCCCCTAATTCAAGAGTACCAACTTAAGGGAGGGTTTTCAGACAAGCGCCTAGGCCGCCGCATGTCCCTGGTCAGATATATGACCCCGCCGAGCATTAGGACTTAGCCAAAAACATAAGGAAATCAAGTAGGTTGCGGAAGAAGCCACGTGTAATACCCATGCCACTCCAAAATAAAAATATAGAGGCTGCCCTCATTAACATGCGCCGGACACCTCCACGTTTCTAGACCTATTCAAAAGGGGGCCCATGTTTCGATAAATGGTTTTTCTGCTATTTTATACAGACCCGATCCAAATTTCAAATGGGCATATCTATTCGACTCAGGGCTTGAAATTCAGAAAATATGGCACCGTTAGAAAGATCATCACCCTCCATTCTAATGCTGCGAAGATCTGAAACTTTAAGGTTGGAGAAGTTAGGTAGGAGAAATGATTGTGAGAAATGTCTTTGGGGAATTAATTGCAAGATCTAGGGAATGCCCCAACAACTAGATCAAATTTGATTTGAGTCCATCGTTTCCCCCTCCTTTGAGGTCAACCAGGAACTATCATCGGTAATTGATGTAGTCACTTTGACAGACCTTTTTCGGGGGTTAGCATATTTTGCAGATCAAAGAGCATTGATGATAGTGGTTTGCATGCAATTTGAACCAGAGTATTTTCCGCTTCTCTACATACTTTCTTAGCTAGCATCTATGTTAGAATCTATAAAAGTAGGGTCATGCACTCATTGTAACATGGTCTAGGAACCACCACTTTTGTTTTGCAAGCTCCCTTTTTTCTCTAGTAAATGAATTCATGGAGTTTCAGACCTTCCATTGGACCTGCAACACCATTTTCTACACTTTTGGCCATTTTGTAAATGCATTGTATCAAATCTGCATAGCAATAATACATGTTTGTGGCTGAATTTTTTTACCACTTTCTTATCTGTCATTGCTCCCATTTGGTCTTTCATTGCAAAATTGGTTCATCTTGTGCTATGATTATTGTATGCATTTTTGGTTTGTGCCTATCAACATAAATGACCATGTATACATCATTCCTTTGGTGTATCATTCCTGGTTAGTTTAGTTCCTAATTTCTTACATATACCTTTCATCCTATGTCTCCTTTGGCAAAATCTAGATTAGGTCCTAGGACCTCAATCCTTTACAAATTTCACGTATGCACCTAGACAAAGGAATATTGAACCAGCCTTAATATGGAGAGTTTCACCATCTATCGACGCGAGTTACCCACAACCGTTGGGGAAGACTCAATGTTATGCCAATCACATCAAATGATCAAGTTTGAAACACCAAGATCTGAGAGGTCATTCTGGGGGTGCTGTGATTTTGCACTAACACTGTGTAAACGATGCAACCACCTATTCCTAGGAAAAATAACTATAATAGCTAGAATCCAACACCTACTAGGACCATGTATATCGACGATGGTCAAATGTTAACCTAATGACGGTTATTGATAAATTGACCCGAGAGACCTGGAGAAAAATGGATTTTAGTGAATTTAAATCAAGTGAAGAGTCAAACTCATAGTGATATGAGGTATGAAAGATGGGGATCCTGGCACACTCAGATTCGTTTATGTACACAATACTCCAGTTACTTCATGAATGGTGGAGTGTGTAAAGAAGAAGAATAATGTAGATTCTTAGTCTCACACCTTCTAAGAAGTATCACAGTTCAAGGAGAAAAACTAAGAAAAACATGATCTTAAGCAGTCCATTTTCTTATGTTTGTTTAGATCTATGCTATATTAGAGTTGACCATTTGAATTCATAATAGAATTTTTGGTTGGGAAGGTGTCCTCCATGCCAAGAAGGAATGTCTAAAAGGTGAGGTTTCAGGGTGTTGGATCGAAGATAAACAGGTGGGGAGTACCTACTAATCCTCTGATTGTGTGATCGTTGATAGGTGTTCCTCAGGTAATATGTTGTTTAAGAAAATGTGTATCATTCAGATTTGTGCAAAAAATGGTAAAAGAAGAAAGATGAAACACTTTCTACCGTTTAATTGTGTCAACCATCAGTTGGGCATGACTTTCAACATATAGGTTTCCCTCATTTTAATGTGAACTAAAAATGCAAGCAAATCAAGAAATGCAATGCAAGTGTTTTAAAAACCCAAATCGAAATATTATTTTCAGATGTAGCAAAATGATGAATATGAAAGATGGAATGTTGTTTCACTAATGTAATGCAGAAAAGCAATAAGAATGTGTTCCTTTTAAATGAACCAAAAGACATGATTATTTCAGTTAGAGAAATTAGAAGAGAGGAAGAATGATTCCTAGAGAAGAAAAATTAATGTGAATAATCTTTTTGAAGGGAAATGAAACACACAAGATTTCAACCTAGATGAATGAATAAATGCAACCCACAAACCCCTGATGGGTCCCATAGGGCATGCCAAAATGCTTCACTATTTTCTTTACACTTTGAATGTGACCAAACATAGATAAGGGTGTGGGATAAAAGAGGAATACTTATTATGTTGGTTGGTTTGAAGGTTGATGCACACGTTTTGACTTCTTGATCCGATGTTGACTGTGAGAGCTTCCTTTTAGGCTAGGAAGAACGACCTGAAATAGAAAACAAGACCACCAAAGAAGAGTTAAATAATATATGATAGTGGACTGCCTAACATATGCTAGATCCGGGAAGTGTGATAATCCCTAGAAGGTTTTCAATCCACTATTTTTATAAAACAAATATGAAATAATTGGAATACGTACATAAACGAATCTAGTGCTAGTATTCTAATTTAGGTACCTTAGATCACTATCAACATCGATCTAATTACATACTAAAAAACTACTTTTGGTCAAGGTCTTCAGGTCAATTTACAGGTTGTTCAGGTGGTTTGCAGGTCACAGACAAGGTCTTAGCAGGGTTGGGTGAGGTGTTTGGGTTATTGTGGTAGGTAGGTGGTTACTGGTTTACACAGTGTTGGCAGATATAAAGAGCGGCGTCGGTCAGGGTATGACCAATCATGGTTAGGAAGAATCGATGATGATCATGGGTAACTGGTGCTCGGTAGAGGCGGGATGATAAAACTAAAAAAGATCTAGTTGTGGAAGTTGATCTAAGGTTATACAGAGACAAAACGGCGGGTGGAGGGGTCTGTAGGAATATTAGTTATACTCAGAGATGTATAACAGTCGGATATGGGTGATTTAATGGTGTGGGTGGAGGAATGGTTGAGTTTACAGGAAATTAAATGGTAGGGTAGTGAGGGTGCAAGTGGAAACTGATAACAACAATAGAAGAACCCAATAGACTGAAGTCGAAATAGATGATGTAGGTAAAAAGTGTACTTACTATGGTGTAGGTTCAAATGGTTGGATGGTGATTATGGTTGATCAAAGGAATGATGTTTGGTACCATAGATAGTGCTTCCCAAAATGTTACTGTGAGTGCAATACCTCTGGATATGTCTTGGTGCTGGTTATGGATGTTTGTAGGTGTGAAAAGGACTTTGCTTCTTCTTGCATGTAACTCTCTTCTCTTCTCCTCGATTCCAGAATGTGCCAACCTTTTTCAAAAGGTTCCTCAAGTGAATAAATGGTAGTTGATGATAGCTTCTTGGTTGAATCGGCATGTCGCTTTAGGGATGACCAACATCAATTAAGGTAGGATTCCCTAGGTTTTCTAAAAATAAAAGATCTTCCTTCATTTGGGTCAGGTCTATCCATTTTTTTCGCGGATCAAAATGGAACTTTATGTTTTTGTGATCGAGAAGTTGGTTAGAGGAATAATAGGCATTCATTTTTTGGGTTCTAACTAAGTCTTATTCATTTATGGAAACATGCTAGGAATATGTCTATGGTGAGGTGTCTAGGTGAGGTGTGCATCCATTCAATTAAAGTAATTAAATTAATAAATGGGGTGAGGATGGGTATTAATTTAATTGTAAATAATTAAATTAATATTAATATGGGGTATAAGGGTCATGGTTAGGTGAATGTGTTTAAGTTGGTTCTTCGAAAGGGGACCAGGTGGAGTGTAACCCAATTTTGGTGTCTACAGTATGCGAGTTGGGACAAAAAAGATTATGCCTTAAAATTTGGGGAGGAAATGGGTTTAAAATAACATTTTTTCTTTAATCAACAAATTTAAAGCGCATGAATTTAACTAACATGACAACATTTATGTTAGGATCAAAATACAAATGAGTAATAAAAGCAAGATTAAAACAGAAATAAAAGAACCATACAATCACAAGATAAACCCAAGATATAACATGGTTCACTCAATTTGGGCTACATCCACTAGAAATAAGGCATACTTCTCCTTTCTTCAAACCTGAGGAATACAGTACAATTCTCTCTCTTTTCCATACTACAAAGAGTAAATCCTTGCACATATATATAACTTGTGCACCTCTTTGTAAAAGTTTTCTTCAACCACAAGCAACCTAAATATCACATGCTTATAAAAATTAAAAATCCATTCTATCAATAAGAAAATGCTATTTTTATCCATGACTATGATTTAATCCCAAGAAATAGAAAAAAGAAAACCAAATTACCAATTTAACATGCAATCAGGCTCCACAACTTCAACAATATCCCACTTGGAGACTAACTGCTGCAACCCATTATTACAGCTCATCCTCAGACTCTTCTCTGACTCATTTCTCTTCTTCAAGATCAATCTTAAAGACCTACTAAATCCAAAAAACCTTCCAGCTTCTCTTTTCTTACCGCCTTTGTCAACATATCAATAGGATTCTGACTTGTATGGATCTTCTCCAACTTCAATTGTCCATCCTCCAAAAATGATCTAATAAAGTGATACCTGAGTTGTATATGTTTAGTTCTTGAATGGAATGTTGATTTCTTTGCAAGATGAATTGCACTCTGGCTATCAGTGAATAACCTGTAATCCTCCTGTTTCTTTCCTAACTCTTCCATGAATTGTTGCATCCATATTATCTCCTTGCTTGCTTCTAAAGAAATAGCATACTCTGCCTCTGTCGTAGACAATGTAAAAAACTTTTGCAGTTTAGAAATCCAACTAACTGTCATGCCACCAATAGGGGATACATAACCTATGGTTATCCTCCTACCATCCAAATCTCTAGCCATGTTTGCATCAACATATCCGTGTAAGGAAACCTCTAACCCTCCATAGCACAACTTGCTTCTACTGGTCCCTCTCAAGTATCTGAGAATCCACTGGACTGCATTCCAATGCTCCTTTCCTATATTACTCACATATCAGCTGACAAATCCCATTGTATGGGAAATGTTTGGTCTTGTGCATACCATAGCATACATCAAACTTCTAACTGTTGAAGCATATGGAACTTTGGACATATATTCAATCTCTTCATTTTTTCAGGACACTGTTATTTAATCAACTTGAAGTGCCCTTCTAACGGTGTACTCATTAGTTTTTCATATTGCATCCTAAACCTGTCCAACACCTTGTTCACATAATCTTCTTGATACAAATTTAATATTCTACTGTTTCTATCTCTATTGATTCTCATGCTAAGAATTTTCTTTGGTGCACCTAAATCCTTCATGGAAAATGTATTGGCTAACTATTTCCTTAGCGCATTTATATCCTGCATGTTTGACTATGCCACAATCATGTCATCCGCATATAACAATAAGATAATATAGGTGCCATTATACAGTCTCTTAAAATAAGTGTAGTGATTAGAATGACATCTAGAGTAACCTTGTTCTATCATCAACCTGTCAAAAACACCACTATCTTGGAGCTTGCTTAAGGAAATACAAGATCTTCTTCAATCTACACACCAATTTCTCCTTGCCCCTTGAATTTATATCCTTGTTGCTGCTCCATATAGATTTCTTCCTCCAAATCACCATGAATAAAATAATTCTTTATATCTAATTGTTCAAGATGCAAATCTTCTACAACTTACCAAACTTAAAACAGTAATAATGGAAGCCATTTTAAAAACAGGAGAGAAAATTTCATCAAATTATATACCATTTTCCTTTGTAAATACCGTCACAACAAGTCTTTCCTTGTACCTCTTTTTACCACCTTCTTCTTCCTTCAACCTGTAAACCCACTTGTTCTGCAATGCTATCTTTCCTATAGGTAATTGAACCAAATCCCAAGTTTGGTTTTGTTCCAAGGATTCCATCTCCTCATCCATGTCATGCTCCCAATTTTTCCATGTTTCTATCTCCATTGATTCTTTAAAACTATCTAGCTCTCCATCATCCGTCAAGAAACAATAGTAAATATGACACGAAGATAATCTTGTAGGAGGTCTACTTACCCTAGTAGAATGTCTCACAATATTTTCTAGAGTTTGAGGCTCTTGTTTTTCTTGTTGATTTTGATCTACTGAATCAACTCCTAATGTGTCAAGATCGATGCCAACTCTATTTATTTTATGTACTTGCTTATTTTCCAACCATTTGATAACTTCTCTATCTTTTATCTCATCATGTTATACATACTTAGACTCTTCCAACTTCTTATCTTGTAGTTGTTCTCTGTACATAACCATTTCATTAAAAATAACATCCTTACTCCTAATGAATTTCTTCTCATCCAAACTCCACAACCAAAATCCAAAATCATTAGTGTCATACCCAATGAAATTACATTTCTTTGACTTAGCTTCTAGCTTGGTCCTATTCTCTTTATCAATGTGAGCAAAAGCTTCACAGAAAAAAACTTTCAGAAAAGAATAGTTTACCTTCTTACTAGTCTAAGCCTCCTCTAGTACTCCACCTTCTCAAGCACTTGAAGGTCCTCTTTTTATCAAGTAAACAACAGTATCTACAGCATCCACCCAAAACTGTAAGGGCAATCCAACATGAAATCTCATACTCCTTGCACACTCCATGATAGTCTTGTTCATCCTTTCTGACACACCATTCTAATGTGGTGTTGTTCTAGGAACTGTCTTCACCCTACGGATTCCATTTTTAAAACAATATTTATTAAATTCATTGTTTCAGTACTATCCACCATTATCCGATCTAAGACACTTCAACTTCAAACATGTTTCATTCTCAACCAGAGCTTTCCACTTCTTGAAAGTATTAAATACATCATATTTCTTCTTTATACATTAAACCCAAACCTTCCTATTATCACCATGAATAAAATTAATATAATAATGTGAACCACTAAGAGAAGATACTTGAGCCACCCCCCACACATCCATATGAACAAGCTCTAACTTGTACTCCTTCTTGGTTGATCCAACCCTGAGAAATCTCACACACTTTTTTTTCTCATACACACAATGCTCATAAAGTTCCATGTTTATGTTTTTCAAATCTGACAAATTTCCTTGTGAATGTAAAATCTTCATCCCCTTATCACTCATATGGCCGAGTTTGTGATTCCATAGAGTTGTGTCTATAGTTGTATTAGCTAATATAGAAGAGGTATCATTACTAATAGTGGATAAATACAAAGTACCTACTTCCTTACCTCTTACAACCACAAGAGAACCCTTGGTTACTTTCCAAGAATCTGTTGTAAGTGTATCCATACAACCCTCATCTCTTAATTGCCCTGCAGAAATTATATTCCTCCTTAGGCTAGGAACATGCCTGACATTCTTCAACACCCAAGTGTTACCATTCTACAATTTAACTTGAACACTTCCTTTTCCAACAATGTTACATAGCTCATGCCATCGCTAAGATATACCTTTCCAAAATTCCTTGAACATAATCTTGAAAATACTATCTATGAGGAGTTGCATGAAATGAAGCAATAGAATCTAAACCCAAGATTCTAATTTACTATCCAAAGAAAGAATAAGAGCATATTATAACACATCACCTACTACATTTTCCTCTTTTTTCCCTTCTTGGTGATCTTTCCCTTATTTTAAAGACCAACAATCTTTCTTTGCATGTCCTACTTTTCCACAATTCCAGCATATCATCCTACTTCTATATTTAGATCTGCCCTTATTAGACCTTCCACAGTGTCCAAAACTTTTTACTTTTACCTTGTCTTCTATTGTTCTTTACACTCAAAGTATTACCAGATGACTCGCCTTTGCTTTTTCTTCTCATCTCTTCACTAAGAATCACACCAATAACATCATCAAACTTTAAACTATTTGAACTAGAAACATAATTACTCACAGCCATAACCAAAGTATTCCAACTTTCAAAAGAGCCCTAACTTCATCATAAAAATTTACTCCTACAGAGTTTAAATGATTAGTAACCGTGTTGACTTCATTCAAATGATCGTTTACTGAATCACCTTCTGACATCTTCATATTAAACAAACTTTTCATGAAAAATACCTTATTGGAGGCTGAGGGTTTTTCATATAATTTACCCAATTTTTCCATCAATTCTACCGTTGTCTTTTCCTTAGAAATATTCAAAGCTATCGTTGTTGCTAGGCACAACTGTATAGTTCCCAGTACCTTCTGATCAAGAACATCACATTCTTCATTTGTCATAGTTTACTACTTCAAAGATTTCCCTTTCAATGGTAGATAAAGATCCTTTTAATATATATACTCCTCCACTTGCATCTTCCATAGCCAAAAGTTCTAGCCATTAAACTTCTAAACCCTGAACTTGCTATCTTCTGTCATTGATCCCATTCAAACAAGAATCCCTCCTGTAAGATTTATCTACCAAAACAAAATCCAACTCTGATAACAGTTGTTAGGATCGAAATACAGATGAGCCATAAAAGTGGAATTAAAATAGAAATGAAATAAGCATGCAATCACAAGATAAACCCAAGATTTAACGTGGTTGACCCAATTTAGGCTACATCCACCAGAAACAAGCCAAACTTCTCATTTATTCAGTCATAAGGAATACACTACAATTCTCTCTTTTCCATACTACAAAGAGTAAATCGTTGCACATATATATAACTTGTGCAGCTCTTTGTAAAAGTTTTCTTCAACCACAAACAACCTAAATATCACATACTTATAAAATTTTGTTTCAACCGCAAGCAACCTAAATATCACATGCTTATAAAAATATCAACTTCAGTCTATTAATAAGACAAAGTTATTTTTATCCATGAACATGATTTCCTCCCAAAAAATAGAAAAAAGAAAACCAAATTGTCACTTTAACTTGCAATCAGCCTCCACAACTTCAACAATCTCTTAAGGAATTGGGGAAATACTTTTGTTTGTTTAACAGTCATATTTGGGGTATTGTGTGCATGAGCAGTGTTGGATTTTGACGTTTAATGTTACATGTCACAACAAAATTAGTTGACGGTCAAGAAAGTTATATGGATGTCATTTGGCATTCAAAATTTAATATGCAAGTCAAATTTGTGATTATAATAACTATTACAAAATATATAAATTGAGTTATTTTAATATAGATGTTCTTTGTAATATTCTCCCATAGTTTTGTGACTTTTATTTAATTCTAGATAATACATTGGAGTAATCAATTTCAATTTTTTTCACAGATTCATTTTCTTCCCTAAAAATTTATGTTACAGTAATTAATTTGAATATCCATAACCATCATTAAAATTTATGAGAATTTATTGAAGAAAATGATAAAAATGACTCACTTTGAATAACATTTGCAAACTTGCAATCATGTAGAAAATGAGTTCTAGCTTCCAACTTCAACTTCTAGACTTGCAAGTTCAATCTTCAAATTTCACATTTCTTGCAAAATCCCAAATATAATGCATCCAATCCATTATTGGATGTTTCTATTTTATCAATGAGATATGAAGATGTTTATATTTCATTAATAAGATATTATGATATTTCTATTTCTTAGTTTTTTTTAAATTCTAAAGTTTCTATTTTCATTTATATTATATTTGTCAAGAATCACAGAAATTTATAATGTATAATATATAATTTATTAACTTTTATATATGTGTGTGTGTTAAATTTTGAATATGCATATCATTTTGACAGTTTAAATTAAATATTTCCCTGTCAACCGTAACGGTCATATTTTAAAAGAGTATCTTGAAAAACGTCTAAACGCCTTGCATTTCTTTTGCAAATTGTAATCCTCGTGTTTTGGCTCTTAAAGGTCTGGCGTTCGAGCCTCCAGGACTGGAAAGAAAGCAATAGAAAAATAGAGACTTTCGGGTTTGGGTTTTCGTAAAGGACGGGATGGTTTGGGATCCCCTGAGCTTCAGGCAATAGGAATACAACACAGAAATCGGCTCTAAGGCTTTTCGCATAGATGACGTCCTGGATTTCTTCAACGACGACATTGATAGAAGAGAACACGTCCGAGGAAACTTCTCCATCTGCATCACTTGACGGGAATTATTCGCCAGAGAATGAAAACAGCCAGGCCGCGAACATGGAACCCACCAGCGAGCTCTGTGTTCCCGTAAGACTTCAAAATTCATGTCTTCGCTTCATTTTTTCCCCCAAATTTAGCCTCTGAGTCCATGCTTTATTCGTTTTCACTCCAAGTTATTCTCTGAATTGTCATGTTTTGCCGCATTTAACACTTTCGCTTTGTTAAAGTTTCCCTGGAAATTCGTCTCTATTCAACCACCAACCCTTAATTGCTTTAATACAACCTCTTCAAACTACTTCTGTTCGTGTTTCTTTAGCGAGCCTTCGAAAATCAGAATGGGGCAAAACTGTAGAAATCTTGAACATCCCAGGTGGCCTCAGCCTTACCATGGCACCATCTTCAGGCATCCGAGCTAACAGTGGATTGACAAGCAGTGGAAATACTGGGCAAAATGCAAAAGCAACTGTTGTTAGTTCTGCTGCTTCAACTGGATTACAGGGACAAACAACAAGAAGTGCGATGTATTCCTTTTAATTATGGGAATACAAGTTGGGTATAACAATCGGCTATTAAGATTTTGGGCACCCACTTCTGAGAAGATCAGAGGTTTTGAGAACACCAGAGGTTTTCATCAGAAGCTGGATTTCACAAGTCTGGTGCTAACTTGCGTATTGGCATTGATGGGTGTTCTATGTAGCTTTATTTAAAATTCGTTACATTTAATTATTGCGAAGGTATTTCCCCTGGTAGAAACAGCCTCCCATTTTGACACATGTAGCAGTTTGCAGAAATATCAAGGGCGCAGGTTGTTTGGTCGTTCAAGTACGAATTAAATCTCTAATGTCCACGTGGAGCGAAGCTTGTGAATTCTGATAGTTTTCAGAAGGTTAACAATATAGATTAGCATGGAACTGGGGATGGGGATGGGGCTGATTTACAGCCGCCTTTTGGTGTTTGTTCCCTTCAACACCCAGTTTGCAGAACATCTTAGTCATGTTGACAGTCTTTACGGGTACTTCCAATGCACGCATTGCGTGCTCTACCATCTTGAATATTAGCAGTTGCTCCTCCACGGTGAGCAAGTATACGCCCTTATTAGAGCAACAACAATCACGGTAAGAGTGGGCAATGAAACATTGTAATTGTACAAGTAAATTATAGTGAAATAATGTAGCACAGCGGTAGGCAATCAATCAAATACGTGAAAACAATGGATAGAAACATCACAACAACATGCAATCAAAGACTCATAACGAGAACGGGATTTGAGCATGACGAAGATGATTGGGTTGTAGTGCAGTGGTAGTGGTATGTACAATTGTACATATCCCTGTATTTGTACACTTGCTCGTAAAATTCGTTGCCAAATATTTGTTGTGTACACATAAGAAGAATAGGAAATAAATTCATAAAGAATATGGTGGTAGAACTTGTAATTGTGCAAAGTCCTCAGTGGAGGCAAAGAAACTGTGGAATGCATGGGTGGTGGACAACCATAATCTACATCAATTACTTCACCCCCCTAGTCCAGCGTTCAAAATTACACCTGTCACAGTCCTTTCGAGGGCTTCCAACCCGTTAGAGAAGGGCATGTCAAAATTTGCCTATAAAAAAAAAATCAAAATCTATAAATCATTTGACAAACTATAAGTGTAATATTTTATTCAAATTGTCAAAAGAAGAGCTGTGTGGAAAAATGACTGTCAACGACTATCATTTCAATTTGTAAATCTTGATAAAATCTTTAGTTGCAAACACAAAATTTGGATGTTGGGCACTAGGAATATGGGGATAAATATACTACAAACATAAATATATCATTTTTCCAAATTTCCATCCCATATATCAACACTACAACAAACAAGCTTTTTTTACCACAATTATTCCACAATATTGCCACAATTTAAAAGAAATGTAGACTGCTTGTAGCATCTCTACGAAAATTTCATTTGGTCATTTATAAGTATTGTGGATATTCTACAATTTACATATAGTGATAATAATTTGTAAAAAAGTCACAAATCCAACCATTCTCCATAGAAATTCTACATTTTTTAGAAATTAGAACTAAAATTGATCGTAAAATTATATTAATAGTAAAATTCAATATTTAATCTTTTTGAAATACAATGTAATATATATATTATTTTTTGTAATTATAAATAATTGTTTAAATATAACCCATTATTTTATAAATAATAAATGTATAATTTTTCTTATTATTTATTAATCTTATTAATATAAATAATTTTCTTAAGAGAATTATAAATTGATTTATAAATAATAAATGTAGAATATATTTGGCACCTCTATGATAATTCAAATTTTCCATTTTTATATATTGTGAATGTTCCACAATTTTATGTAAGTGTTAATAATTTGTATTCAATTCATATATACAACACTTTCTCATTGAAAATCCACAATCTTATTCAATTTTTCCTTTTTAAATATTATGTGCAAGCATTTCTTCTTATTCATGAGACAATTTCACATTTGTAGGCATAATTTGGTTTTGACATTGATAATGACTAATAAAAGGTTGAAGGAGCGTAGGCAAGGTAGATTGGGAAAAGAGTAGAAAGCAAGAAAAAACAGATGAGATATTTTGCGCAAGAATTTCTTCATATTCATGAGATGATACCAAGAAGTAGGTTTGCAAGCTATTTTGATGCTCACACAATTCAGTTTTGCACGCATTTAGGCTTCATCCCTGGTTTTCTAAGATGTTCTCTTATAGTTATAACTTATTTATAAAGGCAACATGTAACAAGTTAGTAAGGAGATAACAATGCTATGCGGTTAACAATATTTTATTCTGTATTCCCAAAATTTAAAATATATATATATATATATATATATATATATATATGAATTAGTAACAAATTTAAAATGTAGAGATAGAATAACATATTTAAAATGTAGAGATAGAACCTTTAAATGTAATGCTTCATCTATATTCCTACACTTATAAAATCAATCACACCCATTATCAACATCAACTACAAAATTAATAACTATCCCTCTAAATCAAACAACATATATCATTTGGTGTTCACATTGCATTGTACACATGCAATTGCTAGTTAAATATTGTGGATGTTCCATAAATTTATATGACTTCATAATTTGTAGTTGATTCACAACTATAACACTTTTTCAAAAATAATTCAAAATCTTATCGTAAAAGAAATTAAAATATGAATCATGTTTACACATAAACAAATATTTAAAGAAAATAATATAATAACATTAAAACTGCACTTTAAATAACATTCATATAACATATATCAAAATTTAATATTTTTACAATATTTTAAATATAGTTATTTAAAATTACAGTTATCTTTCAAATCTAATAATTTGAATTCTTTTTAAAGAATTACACTCAAAATAAATTCAAACATTTACAAATTGCATGCAAATGTTAGACATGCGGATAGATAAGACTAAGCATAAATTTAAAGTTTGATCAACTCCTAAAATTGTAATAAAACAAAATCACTTTTCTTTAGGATGCAACTTGCATGTTGAGAAGGTGTTCAACATGCAGCGATTTTGGTGCCACATAGGCATGTAATATAGGCTAATAATAGTAATGGCAGATACGTTTTAATAATAGATTTTGTGGCCATGTTTTAATAATAGGGATTGATCTCACTGTTATGGTTGAAGACAAAGCCAAAATTGAAAGTGTTGATGTTGTTTACTTGGATTTAGTCTCACATAAATATGGTAATGTAGATCTTGATGTCAAGTTCAGCTCGCCAAAATTCCTGAACCAAACCTAGTCTCTTGGAATTCCTTTCTTGGAGGATACACATAAGCTGGGCTTATGGGCGATGCCCATCAAATTTTTGAGGAAATGCCTCAACAGGTGTTTTGTCGTAGAATAGCATGGTTTCAGGATATGGATAGACTGGATTTGTCAAAGAGGCTCTACATCTCTTTAACACAATGCCTCGACAAGAGATTATCTCCTGGATGACCTTAATTGCAGGATATGCAAGAAGTGGGCTTGTGTTAGATTCCCTGAAAATGTTCAAGGATATACCTCAACAAAATCTTATGTCATGGAATGCAGTCATTGCAGGATTTGTACGCAGTGGACATGATGACGAATCCGGGAAAATGTTTCAGCAAATGCAAGCAGCATGCATAATTCTAGACTCCACAAGATTTTCCTGTAGTCTCCAAGCATGTGCCAATTTGGAAACTATGCAACAAGGTTTAGAGATTTATGGAAAAATTATCAGGACTGGATTTTAGTTTCATCTCACGGTGATAATGTTGTGATAGGTATGTATGAAAAATGTGGAAGCATAGAAAGGGCGCACAAAGTGTTTGACAAAATGCATTTCCTAGATGATGTGTCCTAGACATCAATTATTTAAGGATACGTAAAAAATGGGCTTTTTGACGAGGCCTTAAAAATATTCAAACAAATTCCTCAACCAAATTTGGTTTCATGGAATGCACTAATTGTAGGAGTTTCACAGAATGGGCAATGGAAGAAAGTTATAGAGGTTTTTCAGGAAATTCAGTTGGCAGATGTGAGGCCAGATGTGAAATGTAGTGCCCACTTCCCTTGACACATTTTGATACTGATCTTGATACTGTTGATTACATTATGGACATTATTATGGTTTTTATTTAGTACGATGTTAGATGTTGGACCATGGATTATTGTTGATCTGATTTAGTTATAATGCATGATCATTATCAGAGACATTTCATATGTGGAGGATGATATACTATTTGACATGGATATATTATGAATGTTGTTCAGACATGTGATTTTTGGATATTGTGAGTAGACCTGGAAAATGGACATTATATGATGATGATATAGTTGATATAAATTGTAAGTGATATTGTTTATTGCGTTGATGTTGTTGTGATTCATATGTATAGATTATTTTGTGATTATATTTATATCATGTTGGATGTTCTGATAGGCCACGAGGCCGAAGGAGGTATTTGTGTTTTGCAGGTTAAATTATCACAACAAACATCGAGGGATTGTAGACCAACCACATTGAAATTCTAGATGAATTCAACAAGGTCACCATGGCAACATGTTTTGTTGTGTGTGTTGTTTTTTGTTAGGGATTCCCATGGGGGGATTACCTTTGAATGTGACCAAGGAGTTATGTGTATTTTATTAATGTGGTTCATTTTTATTATTGTTTGCATGTGTTTATTTTGTGATGCATTTACCCCTTTCATTATTATTTTAACTGTGGGGAATTAATGTGAGTAATCATATTGTTAAAATAAATAAATTAGTCAAATTTGGGATATAAGAAAGTAATTATAGAAGTGGTTGGCTCTTGTGTTAAATGTGGTAAGTGATGTGTAAGCATGTGTAAGAGTTGTGTAAGTCAGATTTTGAAGTATGAAACACTCCATCTCCTTGGAAATCTGAATTTGTCCTTGGAGGTTGATTTTGGAGGCTTGTGGGATAAGTTAGATTTGTCTCATACCTCTTAAATTTGCATACTACCCTTACCTATGGTTGGAGGGTTGAATTTAGACCTTCTTTATGCATTTTGAAATGACTAATTGTAAGTTTTAATTGCACTCTTCTTACATTTTATTAAATTCAGTCCTTATGGGGTGTGGGATTTTTGGAGTGTGTAAGTTTATTGTCATATTATTCACCCATCTCTTTATTGTGCATTGGAGAATGAATTTTACTATTGAGTTGGAGTTGATGATGTGTGATGTGGAATCCCACATGGATCCACCTCATCCTCTTCTCTTCCCTCTTTTATAAAATTAGAACTCCTTGCTTTGTTTTGGTTTGTTGAACTTTTTCTTATTTCTTTTTGGGGAATTCTTTTGTTGTTTTGGAGCTCTTGATTTTGGAGTAGATTAGAGACCATTGCATGCTTGTTGGTCGTTGATCTTAGACTGTATTTTGGCATTGGAAAGCTTGTTGTTTTTGGAACAAACTCCATCATAGAGAGGTAGGATCTTGACTCTTTAAAAATGCTTCTTTCTTTTGTATGCATGTATGAAATGGTGAATGTTTTTTTATGTTTGTTGGCTAGTTGGGTAGACTTCCTATGAATGGTGTAGGAGAAGGTTATGGGGAATCCATGTGGGGGGCATAAGGGAATGCTAGTGGCATCAGAATTACTATGGAGGGAGTTGGGATTGGGTTTCCACCTTGGAAAAGAAATAGCTTGCATTTCTTACTTTGTGGGGGGCATAAAAAAATTTGTGGGGGGCATAAGAAGGGATTGAGGGGCATAAGGATATGTGAGATGATATATATGTATTGGCGGGTTGTTACAGGTGGTTACCCATTTCCCATTGGGAAGCATAAACAACTTCCCCCATAGTTCCTTGCTCCTTTGGCTTTCTTGATGCAGCCTTAGTCTTGTTTGTATATTTTAATGTAGTTGTAAACTACATTTTGTTTTGAACTATGTTTAAAATGTGAAAATATTAATGTGTGTTTGTGGAAGACTGTTGTTGTCATGAGTTGAATCACACCTTCTATTGCATTGTGGTTGGGGCTCGGGGGCCAATGAAGAAGGATGGATTCTCCTTTTCATTGGATGTCTTGGTTGGGTAGAGAGCATTGCCTTTCCCCTGCCTTTGTTGTGATCCAAAAAGAGAAAATTTATGTTATTGTTCTGGAGCAGAGGAGAAAAATAGTTTGACAATTCCTTGTGAAATGAAATCTCATTGTAACCCTTCCCACTTTGAAGTGGATGATCTGTATTTTATTTGTAATGGAAGGATACATTATATTGAGCTATTAAAGTTGTAAATTCGAAATGTGAAAGATATATATACTCGTTTCTGTTCATTTGGAAGAAAGAAATTTAAATCTATTATTTGCATTTAATTTTCTTTTAAAAAGCTTGCAAGCCGTTTTATTAAAATTGACCTCTTAAAATTTATCAAGATCTAAAATTAATGATTATAGTACAAATATGGCTTTGAGATATTTTTTTACAAATCTACCCCAGATTCATCGTCTTGTTACGTCACGACATGTCCTATTTGATTCTTGCAACAAGGACTTTGTCTGGATTTTCTAGAATCTCTGCGACAGATGTGCTCTCATTTGTAGAAAAACAGATGAAGAATTGAGCTCAAAAGCTCATGTGGTGCGCCACAGATGTGCCTGAGGGCATTTAATCTTGAATTTTTCATCTGGATCGACACAACTCTTCTCCATCTATATGTCGAACAAGACTCAGTCCATTATGTCCTCGGATTGCAAGTTTTGGAGACTGGTGAAGAGTAGATACCGATGCTCTTCGGTTCTCTCAAATGCGGCACGTATCTATGGTTGCTTGCAATGTTGCTAACATCTTGGGGCATGACTTTCATGCTCTAAGACTATTGCATGGGATCATAGGCTGGTTGTTCGCGTCCATCTTTGATAGCAAATTTGATGAATGAATGAAGGGGCTTAATCTCATTTTTTTCCGATTTGATTCAAACAAATTCCACATGTCTCTTGATCTTTTGTACGATGCGCTTGCTAATGTATCGCTTGGTCTGTGAAAAATAGTTGAGAAGATGTTGGGGGAAGGAGTCTACCAATGCACACCTGGGCTTTCGGTGAAGTCGATGCCACTCATGTCAAACTCCACACAGTGCTTATAAATTGGTTAGTGGTCATTGCCACATGATCTCTTCTCCCTCTTTTGTGACTCCACATGTACATCTCCCAACAGCGATTCTTATGATCTTAATGTAATGATGGCCAAGATAACATAATGTATGAGAAAATCAACTCGCATAATCTGCCATTCAATACTTTATACAATAAAACGCCAAGGCAGACACATCAATCACTTTTCATTCGCAATGTTAACAGCCTGAAGAAATGTGTATTTGGATATTTCCCCTTTTAGACAGCGCAGAGATGAGTGAGCAAGAAAATGGATACAATAGCGGATAGGTATGAAAAAGGGATACAACAGCGGACAGGGAAGAATACAAAAACAATTTCACAACTAACTGCTTCGTCCTGTAGTCTTCTTTCTTCTCCTTTTAAATTCTTTGATTGCTTGTTGTACCACCGGTTTCCTCTTTTGACTACGTTCAAGGCCTGAATATTTGCTTTTCTGGTCTCTACGATGCTACTCACTGCCTTGGAAATAGTAAATGGCCTCCATTCTTTCACCAATGGTCTCCACGTTTTCACTAAAGAATAAGAAAACCGCCAATCCTCTAATGCAAAGTCTGCGAGAATTTTTTCCAACGCAGGTGTTTGGTGCTCTACATGTTGTCTTTCTCCATACGTAGCACACACAGGAGCATCAATGTCAAATCCTCCAACATAGGTCTGCAGTCAAGGATGGCAGTGCTCAACTAAATTTCCACGCAGGAGGGGAAACGGCGGTTTCAAGAAGGTCTCCATCCTTTATCTGCACGCTTCCATGCTCCTACTTCCATGCCGCTCTGATACCACTGTTAGATCAGGAGAAATGTAAATGTCTGAATGAATATTATTCAATGTGAGGAGTGTATAAATACAAGTGAGAATGTGGTTAAGAGGTAACCGCCTGTAACTGAAAGATCGGTTACATGTAGCTAAAATAAACTCTGTATTAATTAAGCCAACACCTCCAAGCCACATCCAATTAAGTTTCCACAGGTATTAAGGACAAAAAATGACAGGGACGATAAAACGTGACTATCGAAAATGGAAGGGAAGGAAAAACCCAAGTTATAGACTCTTTCACACGGACAGAGGAACAAAAAATAAATTCTAGATTTTTAGGTGATCCTCAACCAAGGAAGATACTGATCATGGAAACTAAATGGAGGACAGAGTCTTCAAGCATCAATATAGGGAGATAGAAAACATGACAGAGGCCGCAAATTGAGGAGTTTCAATGACAAATGGGGCGAGACTAATTTGAGCACCAACATAATGTATATTTGTGAAATATGGCATTTGAATGTTTTATCTTATTGAAAATGGTATCCCATTAAAATCTACAATTTAAATCAAAGTTTCCATTTTATTCAAAATCTAAAATTGTTCTTCCTGAGTTATAAATACATTCAAGCATGTGAATTATTTCATTTTTGAATGTTCTTTTGAATCCTTATATTTATAATAATCAACATGTATTTCAATTATGTTTACATTTACTCCCATTTTAAAATGGGTGTATGATTGGTAAAATTTTATCATTGTAGTTCTAATTTAAACAATATTACAAAAAATATATGCAATTAGTTCCCTTTTGATCAAAGAAATAAATCTATTTTCTTCCACTTATTTATATCTTTTTTAAAAAATTAGACCAAAAACTATATATATATATATATATCTTAAATATTATTTTTAAAACTAAAAAAATAAATATATAAATATATATCTATATAAATTTACATATATATATTTATACAAATATTTATATCTTTATATATGTGTTTGTTTGTTTCTATATATTTATATTATAAATAGAATATTTTAAAAATAAAAAAAAATTATATTTGTATGAATCAATTTAAATTTTTGTGTATTAAAAAAATATTAATTTGAGGGGAGCAGACAATGCCCCCCCAAGTGTAAAATATAAAAAGAAAGGATTTTGGGGGTAAGGGAGGGGGCATGGGACCACACCCCCCCGCCTCCCCCACAACAAACTATGTAAGTGGTGTGGGCAGTTACCACACCACTGTGGTGGTATGTGCACCACCGAAACCCCACTCCCCTTAGCTACTGACGTGATCAGGATGCCATTAAAACCTGCGTGCAAGCTTACTTTCTCTTCCTGAAAACTTATACAAACAATATATATAAATACACATATACATATATATACCAAAATTGGATTCATCCCTTTGCTTTAACAAAAAAATAGTGTAACACAATACCGACGACTAGAAAATCTTATAAAATCTTTACAAAAATAATAATAAACTACATATTGCAAACCCAAGAAAGGGAATGCAAAACAAACCAAAAGATTACATGGGAAGAATTTTTCCCTCCATTGTAGAGCTTGAACAAAAACAGAGACCTCCATAGCTCCCCATAAGCTTCCATGGCCTCCATCTTCTCCTACCTACAAATCCCACATGAGCAAATGAATAAAAGAATCGATTTAAGAGAGGAGTAGGGTTTTGTTGGGATACCTAGAATCTACGGTGAGGATTAACTCTATCCAATGGTCTATATTTAATCCTTGTAACTTAAAGTTTAAGAGGGATACTCTAAAATATTTTATACATGGAAGTAGTGGGTCTAGGTTAGGTTTTGGCATATTTTATCTATGGGAAAATAAAGAAATAATTTGCATGGGATATTTAATTAATTTATGTAAGGGAATTTAAAGGATTAAAATTAAATGTGTAGGTAAATAATTTAAATGTGTAGCATGGGTGTTATGTACTTGAGGAAATAAATTTAAATTAAACTCAGGAAAATATTTCAATAGATTTAATAGGAACTTAAGTGGATAAAATAAACGAGATTAATTTAGGGAATATTTTAAATTAAATTAATGGAAACTTAGGAGGAGGATTTAAATCCATAATAATTTTGGGAGAATTAACTAATAGTATTTAATTATTAATTTGGTTCCCACTCCTTTAAGGGAGTGTAATATTTAATAGATGAGAAACTAAATAAACATGCCAAATCTTTAATAAATGCAATATATGTATGTTTAAACAAAAAAAATCCTATAAATTTCTAGTAATATGATATAGTATTCATTTGTTTGATGTGTCGAAAATGTGGGCATTACATAGTACATAGAAACAATAGAGATATTTTAATTTTAGGGTCTTATGAAATAGATTAGTTAATAACTGATCATCATGAATGTAAAATATAAATAAGAGAGGAAAAATAACTTAATTTTTTTATATGTATAGCCTTTGACAATCTATAATTAAAGCGTTGAATAAGTGAAACCGTTTAGAAAGTGAAATTTAATGTGTTGTAAGGAAAATATTTGAGAGCTATCTCATTCAAAACAAATCTCATGCATGTTTTTTGATACCTTGAGACATTTCCATAATTATAACTTCTAATTAGCGTGTTGGAATTAATCTTAGCTTATAATTAGCAATGCATGATAAGCCATTGAATTATAGAGGTCATCGATATTTTTTTCAATTTTTTGAAATGATTTTGTTGTTGACTTGTCAAGTTTAGTCATATACGATGTGCAATAATGTGCTACTGCATGTGCATTGAGCACATATTGGGCATCCATGTTAGCTCTCCATAGTTGAGGAACTTTTTTAGAAAAGTTGTTGGTCCATGTATGTGAAGGTTTTCATGTGAAAAAAATCCTTGGTTGTTTTAGTGTGCTTTTTATTGCCTGTATATATTCCAGCTCATTGATTTTTAATTCTGTGAGGAACATGTCAAAGGTGTCTTCTTTTCTATATTGTTTTTTCTCTAACATAGCAAAAATGTCCTTTGCATTTTTAATTTCCAATTCTGTTGGTTGGTTGGAAGGCTAAAGGATCATGGTTCTTCTCATCAGAGGTATAGGGAAATTATATCTGCAATTTAATTTTGACTTTCTATAGCATCTTTTGGTGTGGTGATGTTTATGTAGTCTTGCAATATCAGGTTCCAGGTTGTCTGTGTTGCAAGATATGTATTTGTTTACAAAAGATTCAATTTCATTATTCTCGTTTTGTCCCTAAATTGGTGTGTATTTGGTCCATACCAAGAAGTGTGTATGTTTATTTCCTCGGTTTTGGAATTCTGTTATGGAGAAGTGATCTTGTATTGGTCCAAAAAATGATTCATCTTTGTATATCATCTGTACCAATGCTTTCAATCTGTAGTTGTAGTACCGTGTACAAGTGACAGGGTCCTTTCTTATAAGGAAGTCATTGTCTATAGTGAGAAAGTGATGGTTTTGAGTAGATTTACATTTCTTTTCTTGTCTATGATACAATTTAGACAATGTTAATGTGAGTGGCTTCCAATTCTGCTCAGCACTTGTAAATGTCAAAAAGAAGGTTGGTGGACCTAATTGTCGTATCATTGCAAATGTGTTTCTTTGTAATTGTTGTAAATAATCTGGAGATGTGCATATTTGTTTGAAGTCCATATATCCAATATTTGATTCCAATAATTTATCCAAGTTTGGTTTGTATTTAACATCTCTCGCAAGTAACTTTCTACCTTTCAATTGTGCTTTTCTTATCCTCACCCACATGGTTCTCAACACCTAACCTATGATAATCTTAAGCGCTTTGAAGAAAATGTTTGTTGTGTGATAAGCAAAAGCACGATTTGCATGTTGTAATTCCCAATGTGCAATTTGAAGATATGAAAATGAATTCGTTATATTGTCAGGTCGAGGATCACCATAAAAAAGTGTTGGGAAATTCATTTCTTCAACAAATTTGTCTTTGAAAATACCAAGTGGATGTTGTCCTTCTGCAGGTGCAACTTGTATTAATTTATTTTGCAAATCATGAATGCAATGTGACTCTGTGAATCCATGCACCATGGTTTCATTCAGTGTGTCTTCTTCGTCTTCACTGCTTGTGCTATCAATGTCTTAGAGCTCATCTCGAATGTGGTTTTTTGTGTCAATATCATGAAATAGTCTCTTCCAATCCTTTTTGACATGTATGTTTTCCATTTGATATAATTTTCTATTACATAATTGTTGCAAAGCACGCATGATAATGTATGCTCGTACTTTGCCTTCTTTGAAAGAGTTTTTGTATTGAAGTCTTCTTTTAAGTTCCACTCCAATTGTATGTGTCTCATCTAAGGATCGTGGCAAGGCATTTTGTATTATATTGGTATTGGAAGGGAAATTGATGATTGCGCCAGTCATTCCTATCTGTGGTTTTTTGTATCCTAGCTCTCTTATTTGTGAAAATGTAATTCGAAGTGAAACAAGTCACTCTTCAAGCTCGGTAAGCATTTTGACACATGGCAAGGACTTGTTCAATTTGATGTTGTCTAGTGATGCAAGTTTTGCATCTTTCCAATTTTCAATGACTGTTTACACTTCTTGCATATTTGCTTACGCATTATAGCTTTGTCCTTTTTAGCCAAAGTCATGTATGTTTGTTTTTCTAATTGAGTAAATTGCACCATATTGTAGCTAAAGTGCAATTGCTTGTAGATGGGACATGTTTGTTTTGGTGTGTCTTGGATTTTTTTGTTAAATTTTGCAATGGGTGTATTTACATTGCGCCATGTGCTTATTATTTTAGTTTTTTTGTTTCTAGCAATAAACTTCAAATGACGAAGTGATGGTTTAATTTTCCCTGGAATTAGATATCGTAGTTGATTATATGGTTTTGAATTTGCTTGTTGTGATTGTTCTTTGATTATTATTGAATTACTACATCGAGCAATAGACTTCATGTAGCGGATGGGTGTTTTACTTGGTTGTGTTGTCAAAGACAATCGTTGAGTATTTTGACGATTCATAGTTAGTGGTTCAAAGTGGACGTTTGTTGTTTCTGTTTCAAAATATATTATATTAAAAGTTGCTTTGGGTTGTGTGCAATTGGAATATGTGGTTAGAATTAATTTTTCACTCGATGACCACAAATTAATTGTTACATTGAGTAATAGAGATAGCCATTCCAGGCAGAATTCTTTCCCCTTGATTTTCCCTTGTTGGAAAAATGTTGCCAAGTTCACAATGTAATCTTGCCAATTCGAAATTTTTGGTATTTTTCGAATGAAGTCAACTGTTAAGTGTTTTTCCAAGAGACGAAATGCTACAGGATTTCTAGAAAGTATTGCATTGCAGAATGATTGAGCGATGTAATAGCGTAAGCACTGTATGTCGTATTCTCCATTCGTTAAGAGGCAAATTGAGCTGAATAAGCTCTCACCACAATCACAGGGGTGTGTAACTAGTCTAGACAATCCATAGTTATTTAATTGATTTGAAATGGCAGACCAATTCAATTCGATCTCGCCACAAGAGCGCGATAGTTGCACATGTGTCATTGGAAAATTGTAGTTGTCATTTTTTTTGCAATATAATGGTTCATAGTGACCTGCTAATGGATTTTTTTCATGGAATAAGATGTAGTACGGAATTTCAAGACTATTTACATTAAAGCGAAGGTAATTCATTTTTTTTGTGAAAGACCAAATACATATTTGTATATTCAACCATCTAGATAGCCAATTAATGCAAAAAGTGTCACCCCATAGTCCTGTTTCAGTTGTTTCGGAAAAAGGCAATGCAGATAATTGCATTCTACGGAAATATGTTTCTATGTCATGTATTCCATGCATAATCTGCAATTGCATTGGGTCTAATTCTAGTTGATAAGATTTTAGTGCATCAGGTTCGCCTCTTTTTAAACAATTCAAAAAATGATCGATGATGCCATTACGTAGTTCTAAAGATGTATATTTAAAGTGTAGAAGTACTTGAAATGCATCAAACAGGCAATCTCCCACATGGTAAGAAAATGTTGGTTCTCTTAGTAAGTTTTCTGCACTTAAAGCGTCATCGATGGAAGCATACTGGACTCTATGCATTTGTTTGTAGTCTTCTACAACTATTGGTTCATCGCGTGTTTGATTGGTTGTCATTCTATATTGATCTATTGTTCGTTTACGTTTTTTGTTTACAAACTCCATTCAACACAAAAGCAATAAACAAGTAATGTTTTGAATCCATACCTTTGTGTAAGGTCTGCAAGTATTTTGTTTGTAATAAAACACTTAGTTGTGAACACCTGCAACATAGACAACACAATAAGACAACATAAGATATTTAAAAATGACATAATTTTATAAGATTCACTTTCAATTAAGATTGAAAAAGACAATACACTTGATTGTAAATTTAAATAGGAAAAAGAGTTATAATTTTGATTCTATAAAATTCCATACGTACAATTTATAAAGAAAAACAAATGCTTATTATACAGATTGAAAAAAACATTTATGTCAATATAAAATAAGTGTAATACAATATTTATTATACATTATGCCAAACACGTAGACAATAGTTATAATTTCTACCAAGGTTGGAAAGGTCTCCTGTTGTTGCCTGTGCTGAAATGATAAGGTTTTCTAGTACACAAACTGTTGAGCTACCTTGCAAGAAACGTCGAAGCTCTACTTTCTACTACACATAACTATAAATACCCCATTTTTTTAATTTTATTTTTAGTTTTAACAGTCGTGGTGCATAATAAATGTAATGAATGTACTTTTTTAGTATCAGTGCATAATGAATGTAGCAAAAACAAAACAAGGCAACTGGTGCTGTGATCGAATCCTCATAGTTGCCGATTTTCCAGTGACCAATAAGCTTAGCGTTTACAACCTGGTTAATGTACAAATTTTATTTGAGTTCAATGAATTGCTGAAATGGTATGTGACAGTTGTGAAATAGTTTTAATTAGTAAAAATATTGCTCCTCCATGCAAATTCTTGTGTCTGGCACTGATCTCTATCAAATATTTTTGAAATATGTTAACACTTTCATGTGTGAATGCGTTATCAGCTTTGTTGTTTTCTCGGCCACTTAATCCATATGATGTAGCTAAAATTGGTTTCAATAGAAATTGCAAAGACTTGGATACTCTTGCCAGGAAGGCCAAATGACAAAAGAATGTTTACAAAGTGTAACTACCCAAATTCATCTTCGTTCATATTTGTATGAATATTTATTATAGCTATTCATTACGGGGATTTCTATTTCTGGAACTGGTTTCCATTTTTGGTTTGTTGTACATTTGACACTTGCACAGATTAAGTTTTAAGCCAGATTCTTTGGTGCTCAAAGATGCTTCCTCTGTAGTCTCTAACAGATCTAGTTCATGGTTTAGAAACTTAACTTTCCTGGTTTTACAGTCTCTTCTTGATCTTCAATCTTGAATGTCAGATTTCTCTGTTATACTGACAATGATCCAGGCAACCCAGACGTAAAGACAATGTACGATACTCATTACTTTCTTGAACTTAAATAGTGTTATAAGTGGAAGCATGTAGCAATAAGAAACAATTGCAGAGTTATAATAAAATGAATTGTGAATGAATGCAGAGGAGAATATTATAATAGAGTGCACACAAAAAACAGAAAAAACCACTGTAGTTATGCTTTGATGGTTGTCCATGCCCTATTCTAAAGATCCCATTTTGAACGAGGATGGGAGAATCCTGGGAAATGTTGTGTAGCCTGGATTTAAACCTATTCCATTGCATTTGCCTACAAGTTTCCAAGGTATTTTCAACAAACCCATTTTTTTGACATCCTGCAATCATTGCAGTCAATAGACCACATTCTTTAGGCATTTTGTCGAACAGTTCACGTGCTTTCACATTTTTCATGTATATCAGAGCACTTGTGGCTAAAACATCTGAAAACAGTCCCTTCTACATAATGCTTTGGTTGATCATCGTGAGAGGCAGAGGGGGGATTCTCAGCAAACAGAGGGTTTACAATTTTACAATATTTGGCGACTGTAAAAATTATGGGATATGAAAGTTTTACGAATAATGCATTTTATCGAGAGATGGGAGTCGAATATATACCTGGGAGTGGGACTGGTACTTGAAACAGACAACTCTATGATAGGAAACAACCAAGACAATGATTTTACAAACTGAAACAATTTCAAACATTTTTCCAGATGTGTGGTGCAGTGGAAAAGTAGTGAGAAAAGAGAGCGAAACAATGGAGGAATTGAATAAAAGAAGAAGCGGTTTGTAGGGAGTGCGAGCAGGGATAGGAACAGGGCTAGAGGGGGCAGAGTTAGTGTTAGAGATGGTAGCAGTGATTGCAGTAATGTTTACTGTACATGACTGCAACCATTTCTTGGCAGCATAGTTGCAGAGGATTCATGTAAGTAAAATGAAGGAAAAACATTTGTCAACCAAAAGTCCAATGTAAAATGAAAGAAAAAGATTACGGTACATGACTATTGTTAGGCCGTAGGTAAAGCATAAGACGACACAATGCTACAAACCATTTCCCTGCCCATGTTAAAACTGCTAACATAGTGGACGAAACCCGTGGTTACACGAGGAAGGCATAATCTTGTAGAAACATACACATTTAACAAAAATGCACACGAACCCCCAAAAATAATTTCGGCAGACGTTACCAAAAAAAACAATGTTACGCATCGAAGTTGAGGCATATCTGTAAATTGTTTTCCTTAATGCACTCCCAATTTTTTTGATGGCCTTTCTGCGTGGAATTTCAAAGACGCCTAAGAACCTCTACATGGCCGACAAAAGGGGACACGGTTGAGTAATTCCTCTGCCTGACCCTTTGGGTTTACTGTTATTTGCGCATGTGACCGTGACCATCGCCTTCCTCGTCAGAATGAACATTACTCGCTTTGACAGACGCTGTAAAAGTGGGGGTCTATGATGCTCGGAAGCCACGATTCCATGAGATTAATTGGGAAAACTGAGATTTTGTTTTCTTTTAATACAGTAGTCTGTACACCTTCAACTTTAGGCAAAAAAAAAGGAAGCAATAAACAGGAATTGTTCTGAGAACAAAACAGACAAGAAGAGCTTCATGTCCACTCAGCCTCTTGAAATCCCGAAGAGCTACGAATATGTTTTTTGAAATATAAATTTTTAGGAATATAAATAGCAAAAACAAACTTGAACGATCCATGTCTAGATCAAGAGTTCTAGCAAAGAAAACCAGAAAATGTTCTTTACCTTTATGTAAATGCTAAATTTTCTTAACTGGATATAGCTTCTCCAACCTCGCAAATAGCTCGTTCAGCAAGCTCAAACCAAACCAATGCAACAAAAAAAAACACAATGATTTTTCATGCAATAGCTTCTTGGAGAAGCGTCACAAATTTCTATAAATTTAATGCTCATTAATTCAATTCAATATACTATCAAAATCTGATATAAAAGGTAAGGACACTTGTCACTTTGAAATTTTTTACTTTAAAATGTAACAAAATTGTTTTGGCAATAAGAGTCCAAAATAGTCATATCACCCTTGAACACCAATCACATCCTTAGAAAAATAAATATGTTAATTTTAAAAATGATTGAAATTACTCATAACTTTACAATATGTCAAAGTGGAAAAAAATAAATGCATCTTATTGGCCACTTTTGCAAAATTAATGTGCACCATTGAAATGTATAGTATTCCTGCCAAAGGAACTAATAATAACACGAATGACTAAAAGCTCTAATAGATAGAAAGCAACTCTCCAAAACAAAGCTCTATTTGAGTTATAATATTTTCTTGTTAGTTTGATACACTTGTCTCTTTGAATTTCTTTCAATGTAAAGACAACATTTGATATGGTATGTCTTATATATCCTCCTATCAGCATAGGATTACAATCTCAATAGCAATGGTATGTCCAAATAAATATGAAACAAATTTGGTTCGATGCTTTTGAAGCCCACCCAATCAATAATCACTTCAAAACAACATAAACATAATTAATATATTTAATATGTAGCAAACCCGGAGCATAGAGTTTTTTCTATGCAACAGTTTCACAAAATTTGGAAGGCTTTTTTATTGATATTAGTATTTAAACAATTAATTAATTTAAAATTATAGAATAACAAAATGGGTTTTATACAATAAATTTGTTTTTTATTATGAATAAATAATCAGCGTGCAGGCGACAAAAGTTACACCGACGCCTGTTAATAACTAATATAAATAAACAATACCCATTTTTACAACAGCATACAATTTCATCACGATTTTATTCCACTCTGTTAATTAGGCTGCAGGCGGAGCAGGTAATACTTTCACCGGCTTAGCCATTGCCCCCCGCAGAGCATTTGCAGTAATCTGTTGCAACTCAGATCTGTTCTCTACGTCCGCCCTTATCTCACCTGATCTGAAATCAAGGGATTCATCGTTGTATATCTCCCACCACTTGCTTACCAGTTTCTTGATATCTTCTCTCTGCATATTTTCCTCCTCTCCAGTGAACCTCCACGGTTTCGAACCCTGCACATCCATCAATAGATAAATCAATCAACTGTAGACAAAACAAACTCCGTTATGTTGCATCAATAAAACGGGCAGAATAAAAAGCCTACGGCTGCACAATAATGCACGACTTTGACTCTGTCCAGATCCACGTTCTCCGGATGACGCCACAACATAGCCAGCACCAAATTGTACACCAAGGGAATGGGTTTGTACATCTTCTGGAAATACATGTTCAAAAAATCCTGCAAAGGAAAACAGCGTACTTTACGGTTCAATTCAAATAAAGGTAAGTATTGAAAATCAGTTTGTAACAGTAAACAAAAAAACAGCCAAAATTACCTGCTCTGCGAAGGGTGTTGGAGTTGTGGACATGAGGGTTTCAATCATGCTGTCGAAGGTCGATTTGCTCGGCTCAGACACAAACATCCCGGCATTGAAATACAGAGCAGGACGCTGCTTCTTCAATTCAGCAGGCCAACAGACCTTTTCGGGGCACTGCTGGCAGTACCCAATTTTATATTGCGGAGTGTGACTCCATGTTTTCTCACAGAAACAGTCCATCACAGCATAGAAATACCCGTCTGGCATGTCAAACAGGTGATCAATGTTGTCAAAGACCTGTATGTCTGCATCCAGGTACACCATTTTGCTGTACTCCTCAAACTGCACAACGAAACCAAAGGAAGAAAAATCTCAATTGCTATCTATAATTTCATAGTCATTGGAAAGAAATTAGAAAAGAGAAGAATGTTAAGAGTACCTCCCAAATGCGCAATTTGGAGTAGTTGAGAACATAGTAAGCCATGGCAAACTGGACTTGGTTATCGGGTGGATGTATGGGCTCGATCTCTCGAACAATACAACCCTGGTTACGCAGTTGCAATCTGTGGTGTTCAGGAACATCGGGTAAGATCGCCACCACCAGGGGATACAAACTCTTTACCTTCCTCAGTCCCTTGGCGAGACCCACAACGCCTTTAACATAATCTCCGGATCCGGCGAGGAAAGTAATGTAAGCTCTCCTGGAATAGCCACCACCAAGTGCAGCCATCTTTGCGCTAAACATCTCTGAAAAAAACTGTCTAGCCATGATCACAGGGTTAGGGTTAAGACGAATTTCAAAGTATGGAGATTCAGCTAACAGAAGTTCTAAGGTCGTAAGTATTGCAGAATGAAGCAGTTGATTTCAAATGTTTGGGAAGGCTCTCAATTTTATAGGCGAAATGTAGACGGCGGAAAAGCTATAACAGCAGGCTGCAGGAGATTAAAAATACCAACATTTCAATGGATTTAAGGATCAGCGAATTAGGAGCCGACAGCAATGTATAAACGTGTCAGTTCCTTACTGGACCGACATTGAAGTGTGTAAGCGGCCCTGCCGACAGCAGAAAACCCGTGACTATTAGTTAGGGAAAAATTCCAACGACATTTGGAGATAATGTGTGGTCGGGGTCCCACAAAATATCCAAACTGAAATTTTACCTGTCGATCAAAGTTCAAACGACTCGTTTACCTACTCTTTCTTTTAATGCGCCACCTGTTAATCCATTTGGTCAGTTCTACTGTCGTAACTTTCTTAAAAGTTTAATAAAACAATTCAGCCGAACATGCACATGATAAAAGGCAAAATACAGTATAAACATTCATTTGCCAAAATAACGCTGTATTGGACACGTGACATGGATGGGTGAAAAAATTAAACTTGAGCAAGTGAAATATTGGAGGAGGAAGAGAGGTAATGAAGAATGGGATTGAGGGAGAAGAGTAGGAATGGGAAAAATGTTCCAAGCTCGTCTATGAAACTCTTATTTCTTAGGTGTTATTGATCAATACTCTCAGTGTCAATAGTTATTTATTGTATTTGTGGGTAGTTAGAACTTAACAACAATTTTAAGGGAATTTGTTTGTAGAATATTATGGCGTTTTGTAATATGTCGGAGTGATCAAAGGGACCAAATATATGAGTATTCTCAAAAAATTTATAAGGAATTTATCCAAAGTAAATGCACTAATTATTGATTCATTAAATATTTTTATAATATTATAAACCTATTTTTTATATCATGCAAGGTTTTCACAGCGACTACAATTTCATTGACTCTGTTGTTTCAAGGATTGAACACGCGAACCTACACTACTCTTATTATTTTCTTGTTTCTTAGTTAAAGAAATGGCATTCTTTGTCTTCATCTCACCCCATTATTCTTTATCAAAAAAACCACCATCGTCAAATGGGTTGTTGTGTCAAACGCAAGAGTAAGAGGATTTAGAAGAAAGGGTTACAAGATTCTTTGAATCCACAATACTTTTCTTTCTAGCATATATGTCACGACAACAATGAGGTATTGTTTATACAAGGAAATGGAAAATGGAAGATGGAAAATGTGTTAACTACATATATAACAAAAGAAATATGAGAAAAATATGTTGACCTTAAGATCAACAATTCATCAATATTGTACACTATCACTCTAACTTCCAACAATAAATGACAAAAATAGATTCATTATTAGTGTGGTTATTCATGACACCAGTAGTCATTCAAACAATAGACCTGTGCAATTTATGTGGCAATGTTTAAATGAGTTACCCATGACAAGTAGCTCTTGGGGTTTTACAACTACCATGGAGAAGATAAAACAAGGTCCCATTTATAGTATATTTTAGTAGAATCTCATTTGTTCAAGTGAGAGAATTTATTCTGTAAAATTCCCTCAAAGATGTAGAAGGAATTATTATGATGCTTATAATTAATATTATTTTTTAGAGAAATAATATAAGGCTTGCACACATGAAAGAAAAAAAGAAGGTTCAAAGTGTATGTTTGTAGTGGACCTAGAGATTGTTTGTATAGGTGGCCATATATTTTTTTGGTTGCTAGTTCCTTAATATATTAGTTTTCTGAAGTTGTTTTGGCATTACCTATTCCTTATTTTACATTGTACCTTTTTTAGTTACATGAACCAATTTTAACCTTTCGTGGACATTAAAAAAATTAGCCCAATAAGGTTTGGATGCTATAGAGATTACAAGATTTGTAACTCATTGATAAATTTTTCCACTCTCTTTTTGTTAAACTGAAGCAATTTCTCTACTACCACAACTCACCCATCCTATAGTTTCCTCAAATATAGTGTGTCAAATCCTCCATGCAAGGGGGGATTAAGCCATAAGCAGACTAGGCTACTGCCTAGGGCGCCAACAGTCAAGGGGTGCCTAAATATAAAGATTTTCATTATTTTTGGCTATTATTAGAACTTAACATTAATTTTTTTTACCTGAAGTCAATATTAATCGACCCTTTTCTTGATATTATTATAAAGTAGCATAATTTTCACGCATACACATAAAAAAGATACAATAATATATTTGCAAGTAAAAATATACATATTTTTAAGTTCATATAATTTTGTTCGTATTGTTACCCATTATCAGTCAAGGTTCATTTTAAGACCCCCCCCAAAAACAATTATAGAATGGGTGGTAAATTTGACCAAATAGCCATTCGCGTTGTAGGCGAATGTACAAAAATGAGTTTTGTGATGGCAGCGAAAGGAAGCTATTTTTTTAAAAAGGTGTAAGTACCAAAAGTTGAGGTTGTTACCATTCGGTAAGGTTGAAGAAACAATATATTACCGACCGACATGTACAGTATGTTGTCGAACGACAACAAAATGTTAGTGTTACCGGTCGGTAGCATGGAGTTGTCAATCGCCAACACATGTTTCTGACTTGAGTGGTATTGTTACCATTCAGCAACATAACATCATCAGAAAGGTTGAAACTACAACACGTTACTAAACAACACGTATGGTATGCTACCAAATGATAACAAAAAAGTTAGTGTATTGTTCGGTAAAGTTATGTTACCAATTGATATCACATATTACCAACTAGAGTGGTGTCGTTATCGACCAGTAACATGTAATTTTCGATCGGAAACATTACGTTGAGTTTTGAAGGTGTTGTCAGCTGATAATGTATTGTTATCGTTTGTTAACATGTGTTATCGTTTAGTAACAAAGACTTCCGATGTAGATATTGTTCCCGGACAATAACATATGTATGTTGTTCCCAATTGTTAATGTAGATATTTTGTTCCCGAACAGTAACATATATGTTTTCTGGCATTTAATACGCCCACATATCTTCCGCTCCCCGCATTTAATACACTTTCCTTTCCTATATATATATATATATATATATATATATATATATACCCTTCCCCATTCATTTTGTCCCATTATCGTGTGCAGGGTTTCTTAGAGATAGACTTTTTCAGAGAGTTTCAGCCTTCTCGTCCACTTCCAATATTCTAGTATTAGATAGTAACTAGTGCCACCTGCCACACAATTTTTTCTATGACCCTCAAGGCTCACCACTCATATATAGGTATTTTTATGTGCCATCTGTCATCCTCTTCTTTTTTCAATCAATCAATGTTTAAGAATAATGGCCCCAAGAAAAAAGACCATTAAACCAACTTCCTATGCTTACCAAAACATTTTATATCCCCAATTGATACAACTGCTCTAAGACCCTGAAATTAATCAGTCATTCTGATTGGATTCCTAAGTCAAGCTTCAATGGACTAATTTACAAGCCCCAATATCAGATAGACCACAAATTACTAAATAATTTAATGTAAGTGTACAATAATTCGGATGGCACTTTCACAGTTCAATTAACATCCCATGAATTTCAAATCAAAATAAAACCTAAAGACATTAAACTTCTAATAGGTCTGCCCCATGAAAAACACAATGCCTGTAAGCACCAAACATGTTCTTTTTTACGAGAAAAGGAAATTTTTAGAGTCTCATTACAATCTCTCTGTTGAGGTGGAGGTTAATACTCCAGCCAAAAGAGGCATTAACTCTCAATCTATCAAAGACCCCTTTCTCCTAGCCATGGTACAATTTTTCCAGTCTCGTATCATTCTACAAGGAAGATACATGACATTCCTTAGTGGGCAATGTATTACCTTCTTCAAACCTTTTCCAGAGTTAGAGTCGATTGGTACTCATATCTTGCATAAAAGATTCATCCTAAACTTGAAAAATCCAAATTGAATCCTTTTGTAATTATTTGTTCTTCTTGTTATGTTCTTGTTTCCTATCATGCGGGTTTTTATGGACTCAAATCCACAGCTATTCCAACTGCTCTTCATGAGAAGATGGATAAACATGGAATTCCATTGGACGAATAGTTGGTGATTATTTTTTTAATAAGCATTTAATCTTTATTCATTTCAAAAACAAAATCATTGTTAAATTAATTCTTATAAATATGTAATCTGTAATTATGTTATGAACAAGTAAAAGCAAAAGAAACACTGGAACTCCGTCATGCGGCAGCTTGCTTGCATAACCTTGTTCGGCCTAAGGAAACTGGAGAAAATGACATCACTATGTCTAATGACTCTTTGGAAAAGTTGAGGACCATACAAAACAGATGCATGGTTCCTTGGATTCCTCTCAACTCGGCTCGGTCCTGAAGCAAGGAGAGAACACGTTCTACTTCTGGTCATGATGCAGAGGCAAATCCAGGTTTTATATGTATACACCAAAAAAATATACACTCTCTCACCTTCATTATCTAAACTCATTCACAATCATCAAAACAATTAAAACACACCACTCGTCAAACTCCATGACCTAAATCACCCACTTGTACCCTTTAATTAAATTAATTTATTACTCAAGTCACCACATCCCTATCCCTAAAATAATTAATTACACCCTCATACTTCACCATCCACACTCACTAGTTGTAACTAGTTAATTTAGTAACCTTCCATAAATATAACTTAACCACCTCTAACTTATCCCTATAACTACTTCCCACCCCTATAAGTTAAATTAGAAACCTTTTAAAAACACCTCCACATTTATCCTAACTAACTTGGTTCTCATTCGAGCTCACCCCTCTTAGTATCTCAACCTCTCTTGAAATCCCTTACAAATCAAGTTCAAAATGGCAATAAAAATCACTCTTTTTATCCCCTAACTCCAATAAGCTGAAATCTCCGACAATTATCCCGTTCATTGGAAATCTATATAAACAAATTTCTAAGCCTCTTTAGGGGTATTTTTATATATTTGAAGGGGAATTCACGTCCATTCTGAGTCTAATATTTTCAACAAAGCATCATTGTTACCACGCTACGTCGAGACGATCATCATATCATCCAACGTCATCATCAAGACAACCATATTTACCCACCTGTCACTCAATCTACGATATCTCGTCATTCATCCATCAAGGGTAATATTTTTTTTATTAATTCTTGCTTTCATTTTCAAGTATCTTGCTTCTCTTTTAATTAGTAATCTCGTTTAAGATTTATAAGTCATCACGTTTTCAAAATAATCAAGTTATACTCTCTATTTTGTTAGCTTGTTAGAATTCAAAGTAATCACCGACAACTGCTAGAATCACCTACGATTCCTGCACAATATTTTTCTTTCATAGATTTGTTCAAATTTGTTTAGCAATATGTGTCCATTTCTTTTTATTGCTAACATGTTGTCAAGTATTGGTTTTGTAGATGGCCATATCAGGTACTAGTCATTCCATTACCAGTATTGATTCGCTACCAATTTTCTGACACCCCTTACACCTGGGAGAAATATGATTTATTACATGACTTAGAACTGTGTGTTATTCACGATGTGCCCCTTAACCATTTAGAATCAATATTCGCATCAACCTAATGCATTCGTGAAGCAACCGAAGAGTTTTTGGAGGTATACTACAAGGTCGAAAGGATCTAAGTTGACCTTGCATCATTCGAGTATAGCTATGAAGTAGGCCTAAACATACTGGAGGACACCCACACTACATCTGAATCCAACATCAAGAGCAGCATTAGCCTTCCAGATACTGATTTTGATATTTCACGCATCTACGATACGAAAGAAGAGATATCTGACTTCTTCGTGGAATACTACATCTCAAAGCCTGATTTTTACTTCACAGAAGATGAGGACTTTGCCTATTTTGTAAGCTCAAACTTTTTTAAAAACCTAGATTCCCAATTTCGGATTCTAGTCTTGTTGTTCTCATTTCATTGCTATCAGCTAATGTATTTGTAATCACCAAAATAAGTGATAACAATTAATCACATTTTTGATATATTGTACTTCAATATTATCATCAATAAAGCTTAAATGTCTTAAAATCAGGTTGATATACACTTAAAGAAATCTTTGGGATTGTGAGAACTGGCCTTTTCCAGGTAATCTGCCCACCTTATTTTACTAACTCTATTTTGTGTAAGGTTTTTTTTATTTGTAGGCTTACTTTCAAGGAAAAGAAGTCTAGTTCATTCTTCATGGAACACAAAACATCATACATCCATCACATCTCGCGGGTATTTTGAAAACCCTGACACACTGAGGTTGAGAAAATTTTACGCCCTTGAAGTATTAGACCAAATCCCTTGAGGTAAAATTATGCTTAAACATTCTAGCCAACCGGTAGGACCCTTGTCCCTTATTATTTTGCTTCAATTTATCAAGAAAATTATAATTGTTTTGCACTATCTAGTAATCGCTCTATGATTAGGCTAATCACTTGCGATTGGACCAATCTCTAGTGATTGGACTATGTTTTTTACATTGCTTCACAATCTAATGTTTTCTCTTATCTGGTTACAGTGCATTGCTTCTTCGAAATTCATCTACTAGATTTACTACTTGCCTCGCTTCAAAATTTCTAAAAAAATCTAAAAAAGGGGGGAGTACTCTCATGGTAAGTCCTAAAATCTTTCCTTTACTTTCAGTTTTGCATTTTTTGTTTGTTTGCTTTCATCGAAATTAACACTTCATTTTGGTATTTTAAAATAAATCATTTGCATCATGTTTGTTTCACATAGTCTAATTAGGGAGGTTATTTTATTGCATTCACTTATTCTCCCTCACACACAACCAAACCACTGTCAAATCAAAAAATCATTCAAACAATTCCTACCCAGGTTGAAACTGATTGGGATTTCATCACCCAACATGGAAGTTAACACAGTACTCTAGTCGAGTATAATCTCCTGTCTGTCAGTATATTTTGGCTCACACACCCAACTCCCTTATCATAGTGAGACCATGTAGTGATGGGTAGGCCCCAATATACACGCCCATATCAGCAATAGTATAGAGTTGGGCCTCAAGTACCTTTGGGTATATCGAGGACTTTGCCCTTAAACATACCTGAAACCATCGATACCTTACCACTTCTTAGGACCCTCATTAACCATCTTACACATTTCACATTCTCATAATTAACCAAGATAAATACTAAATAACACTTTTTTCTTGCATTTGTTTGTTGTTTGTAAATCAACCCATTTAGTTTTATTCACTTTCTAGGTGTTTGTGTGTTTGTTTTATCATGGTACTTACTGGACAACTATCTCGTAACCAAATTCTCGAAGAAATGTCTACCCCAACACCTACATTTCAACAAAATTTTCCATTTTACACTACCTCACTTTCGACACCAACACAACAACAAATCCCATATTATCAAGCAGTTACATCCAATCTCTTTTCTGACACCCAACAAACTTGGAATGAATCAGGGGTAAATTATAACAATGAAATGGAACAAATGTCCCTTAATTCTTCACATCGATATCATTGGTCAAATCCTTCATACACCAAAATCATAACATCCATTTTCTCCTAGATCATCCAAACCTCCCATCTTTAATAGGGGAGATCTTGTCTTTTAAGAAATGCTAGATTCAAACCATGTTTCCATAAATGCTTACCTAGCAGCCATAAATGTTCAGATGCAACCATTTACACCCCAACACACTTATGATCCTTCATCTTTTATAGCACAACTCATTGATAAAAATTCAATACCATGTTGTCCAACAATTATACCCATACACTTCAAATCAATACGAAACACTGAACAATAGTCAACCCAAGATAAATGTCAGTCCCACTAACCCCTTTGAAAAATTGAATGAAAAATATTCCACCAATCAAACTGAAGAATCTGAGGTATCTTCAGTCACTGTTTATGACCTCCACATGATTTTGTCACAAAGCATATCTATTCAACAATCAGCTCCTTCACCCAGTTTTTCTATAGGTTCCATACCTTCTCTAAATAGTACCACTACTTCCTCATCTACCCCTCTATCCTACTCATAGGTACACACATTCTCCACTAGGTTTCGTGGCCTTTTCTAATTGTTGTATCTTACCAATAGGTTACTAGTCCCATTCAGAACATCACCATTTCCATTCCTACAACTAAACCAATGTCATTGCTAGCACTCACCCAGTCTCACAACATAGACCGCAACCTTCAAAACCATTTATTTCCATGCCGTAATATACGCCCCTACAAATAATCCCACAATATAATATCTCTCAACAAAGCACTCCACAACAGGCGCCATCTTTTGTTTCCTCTATAATATCCTTCTAGTAAGCACCTACATATTCACAACCACTTACTCCACACTTCAGTACCATTATAATATCAGTACATACAATCCTTCAAAACCCCTAACTTCAAAACAATTTTTTCCATCTCAGTAGAATATTCCACAACAAAACATTCCTTATCAACAACATGTACCTTAGCAAAACATACCTCAATACAACATGCCTTAACAATACGCCCCTCAACAAAACATTCCACAATACCACATCCAGTGACAAAATACCCCGTTACCAACACAATGTCCCTTATCAATAGAACATTCTCCAACAAAACATTCCCTACCTACAAGGTAGTCCAAAACAGTATCAGACATACTCAAAACCTAGCCATTCTTTATTTCAACTTGGCTCAACTTCACAGCAACAAACACAATATGATCCTCTCTAAGATCTTTTAAACCAAATATCTACTCTCGAAGTTGCTTCGTTCATCCAAGAATATGCTCTCCTATGATCAGATTTGTAATGATACCATTCATCCTTCAGTACCATATAAACCATGTTCACCCCACTGGGAACTCCCTAATTTAATCAAGTTTTACATCAAGGAAGATCCCCAACAACACATTTGTGCCTTCTCTCATGCATGTTATTTGATAGCTCATGGTTAAGATCTGATGTTGAGGACCTTTCCCATGTCCCTTGTTGGTCCCGCCTTATAATGATATAATAACATCCCACAACATTCCCTATTTTCCTTTGTGTAACTTTCCTAACTTTTCCTAGACCACTTTTCCATAAACATAGCCCACAAAATCACTATTAATGACATATATGTCATCAGATAGTTTGAAGATGAATCCACCGCCGACTTCGTCACCTGTGTTGGAGGGGTGTGACTATTCAAGTATCCTTTACATTACCACAAACAAAATTATTCGGAATTCTTCTTTCATGCATGTGCCAAACACATGTCATCCACTTTACAAATTCAATCATTTTAAAATTTTGAAGAGGATTTTACGATGGCCCGTAAACTGGAACTACGAGATCTAAAAGATGGATAGGTAAAGCTCCATCCTAAGAAACTAAAATTTGAGTTCCCATCCAAGTCAATGTTCAAGTCCTGTATAAGTCAAAAAATTTATGTCAATGTTATCATAGTTAAATTTTCTCCTAAGGAGAGACCTGCCACTGAGCTTCCTCATCAACAACCGTAACTACACATCTATAGGAAAGACTTATAGTGCAGTTTTTCAAAAATCACTTGCATCCAACATGATATCTCTCCCATCTATCCGACCTATTGACATATCATTATCTAAGCCCATTTGGTACCGAGATAATGACTATTTTAAATATCATAGGGTCAATGGACATGACATCAAAAGGTGTTGTACATTCTGTAATGTACTTCAAGATTTGATCGAAAAGGGTGAACTCCACTCAGAAAATACAAATGCACCATCTTTACATATTTAAGCATCCTTTTCTGAATCACCCTTCATCCTCCAATCAACCATAAACAAAATGGTGTTCACACCATCAATAAAATAAGGCAAAAGAAAGCCTATCCTTCCTACATCCTCGTCACTTACCAAATCAAAATCCACAAATCCAACGCTAGTAGCCAATGAGCCTAAAACTATGACTATAGAGCCTCCATCTATTGAGAGCATATGTAAAACCCTTTCTACATCCTCATCACTTACTGAAATCAAAACCTATGAAATCAACACTAGAATCCAACCAAACCCAAAGTTACGGAGCCTTTGCTTGTTCAAAAATGTCACTAAAACTATTCCTATGCCTTCGTCATGTACCACTACCGAATCTATACCCGCACTCCTCTACTACACCTAAAATCACCTCTGGAAAACAAACCAAAATACTCGGTACCTCAGAGAAATCAGACCCTTCTTCTATGTCATCATCAACTACACCTAGTTCATCTAAGGCTGCAAAGGTACCTCATAAGAAAGATTTTGTTTAGGTTTTTAAAACCCCTCAATATGTTTTTCTGGATCAGATTCCTTTGCATGGACCTCACTCCCTCATATCTTCTAATCACCCTATTATTACAGGATCAAAAATCCCCAATCAAACCCCTACACTAAGTTTGTATCGTGCACCTTTTACACAACCCAATTATTGTCACTAGAGGTCACCCATACAGGGTCCCTCGCCTTCACATGTCACAAAATCTAATTATCTATATCAACGACCACCCATACAGGCTCCTCATCCACCATTCACCGTGACATCTAGAAAACCTCCATGACTGAAAAATAAACAACCTATGGCTAAACAACCCATCTTATTCCCTCCCTAAAAACATATAGACACAACCTTGTCCCCATCCACATCCACACCTAAGAGGCGTTATGCCACCATGCTAGATGACCTCCTTCAGTAGTCACTTATTACATTACCACCTCCTAAAACGTTAGATCATCATGTATGGAAAACTACCTGGTATGACTTCAGTGTTTTTTGCAATTACCATAGGACACAAGGTCATTCCATAGAATATTGTAGAGCTTTTTATTTAAAATTCCAAAAGATTAACAATTCACTCTTTCGTCCTTCTCAATAAAAAACAACACCAACATAAACATCAATGTCATCATCATCTAAACTTGAAGAACTGATCCCTAAAGCATCTGATCATCAAGGCGGTTTTTTACACATCACCACCTGATCATAAAATTACAACAAATAACCATCAGAACCTAAGAAAGGTAAAACCTTCGTCATTATACCTCCACCTCCTGAATTATCCACCTCATCTGATAAGCATAAGGTTTCCATTTCCTTGGCTCCTAAATGGTCTAATCAAGTGCCACTATCAAAAGACAAAGTTTCAATACAAGCAGCAACACCCCCTTTCAACACAATATAAAATATTGCTATCAAGTAATTACACCAATCTCCTGTTAGGATGTCACTCTATGAGTTAGTCCAAACATTTCCTTTTCACAAGAAAGCTATGATCGAAGCCCTCCAATCCATCACTGTACCTTCTAACAACCCAATCCCATTCACAAACTTTGTGGGTGCTCTCAAAGCATCCTCCTCTATATATTTCAAACCATCTAAAATTACTTCCCTCAGACCAGAGGACCATGATCTACCACTATTCAACACTACTCAGATTAATGAAATCTCTATCAATAAGGTCATGATTGATAGCAGTTCCACCATAAATATCATATCATCCCTTCCTTTCAACCAAAAAATTACCAAATACTATTATCGTTCAAACTCCAATTCTATTGTGATCCTTTAACAACACTATCGCACCCACATTAGGTACTTTCATACTTCCACTTGAAGTAAGCGTCAAAACCCTTCCCGAACCCTTATATATTATAGAAGGAGAGTTCCAATATAACATGTTATTAGGATGCCCCTGGATACACACCATGCCTTATGTTCCTTCCATTCTCTGTAGACACTAAAATTAGGTCACATTCCCCTTTGGTCCCTCAACAAATAAGTACCTTTCATAACATTCACCTAGCTATGGCCCCTTTCACCTCACTAATATTAATTTAATTAATTTAATAAAATTAATTCATTATCCTCACTATATTTATTATTTAAATATCTGAATTTAAATAATATCCACATACACATCACTTAGACACCTCACCAAGCCAACTCAACCTAAGACCTATTCTTAGTAAGTTGCCATAACTAACTGAGACTTACCTAAACCCTAAAAATAAATGCCTACATTCCCTCTATCCACATTTCCGCATGCTTACAAGAAGCTCCCAGTATAATATGTGGGTTAACAACACGAGATATGAGGAAATCAAGAGGATCTCCCTAGTTTAGTAAACCTAGGAAATCCCACCTTGATCGATGCTGGTTACCACTAACCATCGTCGGTTAAGCCAGAACCACTGTCAGTTACCCTGTTAACCGCAAAACAACCTTATTCTCAAGGTTGTCAAAAGGTTGGAAAAATATTAGACAAGTTCGTGAACATTAGCACATCCTAGAGAGATATCGCATCTTCTGAGAGTGAATTCCAGTAATAACATGCATGCAAGGAAGGAGATCAAACATCTTTTCCTACACAGCCATCCCAACAATGATCTGATCTAACCAAGAAAAGAGGAATGTACATACAGCCCATGCAGAAGCTTTCCTTCAGTTGGTGACCACCTATAGCCTTCAAAACCTCTCATTAGCACCTCCATCCCTCACTCACAGGCATCTAGGACTAGAATCCAGGTAAGTAAACGTTATACTTCTCTGGTTTATTCCATTTCATCATTATATTATCATCTTTTGTTTACCTAGCCACCCATTGACCTCCTTCAACATTACCCCTCCATATATCTATTAAAACCTTGCCAAATCCCTCCCAAATCACCCAATACCTCATCTCGACCAACCAAAGTCCTTTTGTGCAATCACAAAGGAGACCTAAAGCTCATTCTGGGGCATTCCCAATTTTCCACAGTAACCAGCACTGGTTACACCTAACCGTTGTCGGTCACCCTTAACCGACATCAGTCTCTATATTTTCCCATACAACCGAGAATAGTGACCTACCCACCTAATTCCCTTTCATCTTCATTCACCTGTGATCTACCTGAGACCTTTGTCAGACCTGCAGAGACCCAGAACCAATTATTTGACCTTCGGACCCTATTCTAACCTAGCCTATTAGATTAGATCTATTTCTTATTGTGTTTTAAGTGAGAAACCTAAATCATTTCGAATTACAATAGGTTTACCTTATTTACCTGTTGGTCTGAAAATCTGTCAGGTAGGCAGGTCATGGGGAAATAGACCAACAGTGTGCAAGGCATAGCCCCTCTTTGAGACAGCAAAGTGAAACTGGTATTGCTAATCTATCAAGCAGGAATCTGTGCAAATCTACACTATTCTAACTTCAGGGGGTTTGGGATCTCATCCCAGTAGAGGTAGTTCCAACAATGAACAAAAAGGTAGGAGGGAAGGAATGGAGGAGGGTAGATCTGAAGGAAGAAAAGAAATGAATTCCAAGACGGAAAGGTCAGAAGGTTTATGCTTTGAGCTGGTAGTAAACAGAGCCAAACTTACTTGCATAAACAATTAAAGCAATACTGATGAACAGATGACAATAGTAGGAATGAATCTAACAGAATAAAAACATAGATCTAACTTAAGAAAGATCTGATGCAAATAACACACACATTAAGCACAAAGTCTGAATATGTGTATTAATATTTCTTCTGTTGCAAGAAAACACAAAGTCTTTCTCTCCTCACTTCTCTTTTCATACAAAAAATGTTCACCTTGAATACAACAAGTATTCTAGTATTTATAGAAGGAGAGGAGGAAAGAAGACAAAAGCAAACCCACTACTTACAAAATATCTTACAAGATATTTACAAAAGATCTAGAAAATATCTAAAAAGTCAACAGTTGACTTGGGCAAGTTTTTGGATGGCAACATCCCATGGTGCAACATGGATGAGGTCATCGTGTATGCCAACATGCTTTTTAAATATTTTACAAAAACGATCAACGCATCCCAGAAAGAAGAAACATCTGTCCAGTGTAAAAGGGTGCACTTTTCTTGTAAAGTGGCGCAGTTTTAGCCATGTCACACACAAATTTCTCATGTCGACACACAAATTTCTCCCCTTTGTAAAGTGGCACAGTTTTCTCATGTCGACACACAAATTTCTCCCCTTTGTAAAGTGGCACAATTTTCTGCATGTCGACACACAAATTTCTCCCCTTTGTAAAGTGGCGCACTTTTCTGCATGTCAACACACAATTTCTCCCCTTTGTAAAATGGCACACTTTTCTACATGTCATGTAAAATGGCACACACACACAATTTCTCCCCTTTGTAAAATGGCACACAGATTTTCTTTGTAAAATGGTGCATTTTTCTACATGTCAACACACAAATTTCTCCCCTTTGTAAAGTGGCACAGTTTTCTCTGTCGACACACAAATTTCTCCCCTGAAGGATAAGCAAAAAGTGGCTAAGTCTTGAAACAACTTGATTTTTTGAAAGGGAGTTTTGGGCTATTTCGAACGTTGACAAACTTCCTTGGGGGCCAAAACAGAATTTTTGGTATAGTTACCTGCAAATTGCCCTTGTCAATTTTGCAGGATAACAACTGGCTCTTTCTGGGGACTATCTTTGAGTGAAACTTAAGGGTAGAGAATCCCAGATTTTTCATGTGCCTATCCATTGGGTTACAGAGAGTCAAAAACAAGGGTGACTAAAAAAAAAGGAAAAGAAAGGGAACACACAACAAACAGAAAGCAAACACACAACGAAAGCAAAAGAAAACTAACAAGAAAACTACAAAGAAGAGAGCAAGCTCTACTTCCTGAAGATCTTCAGGTGCTGCCCGCTATAGGGAAGCGGGAGCTTGGTTCCATCCAGATATGAGAGATAGAAACTATTCCCTCCATTGAGCTGCTTGATCTTGTATGGCCCTCTCCAAAGAGAGTCAAACTTCCCATGCATCCCTTTCGGTTCTCTTCGTTTGTCCCACAGAAGAACAAGATCTCCCACTTGAAAATATCTTTGCTTAGCTTTCTTGTCGAACAACCTCTTAACTTGATTCTGATGTTTAGTGATCTTGTCGACCACTTTCACTCACTTTTCTTCAAGTTCCGTTAGGTACATAATCCTCTTTTCAAGAGAATTCTGAAAAGTTTCATCTTCAATTGCTCGAGCCAAGCACAGAGTAGGAAGTTCTGTGGAGATAGGGATTTCAGCATCGATCCCATATAACACCTAGAAAGGTGACATGCCGAGAGACCTCTTTGGAGTGATACGATCTACCCACAAAGCATCATACAATGATTTGTGCCAGGACCGCTGGTTTTCATCAACTAGCTTCCGTATGATAGTTACCAGGTTCTTGTTGCTGGATTCTACCTGACCATTTCCCTGAGGATAATAATCAGAAGCATGAGCCAAGGTTATTCCGTATCCATAACAAAAACCAATTACTTCCCATGAAGAGAAGTTGGAAGCATTATCAGCAATGATTTTGTGTGGAATGCCAAATCTCACAATAATATTCTCTTTGATGAAGTTGCAAACAACTTCAGAAGTGGCATGCTTGATAGGTATGGCCTCCACCCATTTCGTGAAGTAATCTGTTGTTGTTAGGATGTAACTATGTCCAGAACTCGATTGAGGATTGAGTGCTCCAATGAAATCAATTCCCCATTACATGAATGGTTCGTCAATGATGACGGGCCTGAGGGGAAACACAGCCAGCTTTGGTTTGCCAACGAACTGTTGGCAAAGTTCACATTTTGCTACCCAGGTGGCTGTATCTTGAAATAGCGTTGGCCAGTAGTACCTGGCCCGAATGATTTTATGTGCTGTCACTGATGAGGAGAAGTGACCACCACAGGCTGAGTCATGAAAACTCTCCAACAATTTTACCTGTTGCGGCTTGTCAACACATCGTAGAAAAATGCCGTCAATTCCACATTTGTACAATCCATCATCCCATATGACATATCTTGCAGCTCTGAGCTTCACCGTTCACTTTTCCTTTGTGGTTAGGTGAGTTGGGCACTCACCATAGGTGAGAAAGAACGTGATGTCAGAATACCATTCGTCATTGGTTGCGACAAATAGAACCATGGGCAAAGAATCTACTTTCTCCAGTTCATTTTGTTCTCCATCAATGTGATCATCTTTCTCTTCAGGTACCTCTGAGTCTTTATTTTCAGCCATTAGCTAACACAGGCCCTTACCTCTTACCAACTTGGTTGGTTTGATGTCTAGATCATATTCTTGGACCTTTGCGATCCAATTCCCTCGTAAGCTCCCTAACTCCTGTTGAGTCAAGATAGACTTAACAGCCGTGTCAGGAACCAACACTACTGTATGAGAATTCAGAATATAGTAGCAGAAAACTTTTGACTACTTTTACCATGGAAAAGGCATGCTTTTCCAATTGTGACATCTTCAGTTCATGAGGCTTAAGAGGAGAGCTCATGAAAGCAATCGGGGATTCAATATCCTCGGAGTTCTTTTGCATCAAGATAGCTGATACAGTATGCACAGACACATAACTGTACATGATGAAGTCTTTGCTGAAGTCAGGACACACTAGAACAGGAGTGTGAGTGATGGAGGTTTTTATGTCTTTGAATGATGTCTTGCCTTCCTCACTCCATCAAAATGTTTGGGACCCTTTCATCATATTAGATATATGACGAGTCTTCTCAGCAAAATCAGGAACAAAGCGTCTAAGAAAATTTACCTTTCCGAAGAAAGAGTGAACACCAGTCTTGCTTGTAGGAAAAGTAAGGCTCTAAATAGCCTTGACCCTTTCGACATCTATCTTAGTTCCTTCTCTGCTGATGACATGTCCTAGCAGCTTTCCTTCGGTGACCCCAAAAACTAACTTCTTGGGATTTAGTGAAATCTCGTGCTCTCGGCATCTGATCAAGACTTGTTCCAAATGATCACAGTGATCACTTCATCTTTTGGAGAACACGGTCAGGTCATCTAGGTAAACTACGATGAATTTTCCCATCATACCTTTGAATGCAAAGTCCATTGCTCATTGGAAGGTGGCACCGGCATTGATCAAACCAAACAACATTCTATTGTAGGCGAAGGTACCCCAAGGAGTGGTGAACATTGTTTTGAACTGATCTTCAGGCGTGACTTGAATTTGATTGTAACCTGAAAAACTGTCAAGCATAGACAACATTTCTGAACCGGTTACTGCCTGTAGCACTTGATCCATTATCAGTAGTGGATAGTTATCTTTTAAGGATGACTGGTTCAAGTTGTGAAAGTCCACGCATATGCGTATCTCGCCATTCTTCTTCCGCACAGGCACAATATTTGCAACCCAGGTACTGTGATGAATTGGAAAAATAATTCTTGCATCTAGCATTTTCTGAATTTCAGCCTGGATGGTACCTGAGATTTTGGGGTTGTAATGCCTTTGCTTTTGACGAAAAGGCTTGACATCGTCCTTGAGCGGAATGTCGTGCCGAATGTCCTTTGGCTTGAAAGACTTCAGATCAGCATAAGACCATGCTAACACATCCATGTACTTTTTTAGCAACTTAACAAATTTTCACTTTTCCTTGGGCATACAACACTTCCCGATATTCATGGAACGAGGATGTTCCGTAGTACCCAGATTGACGGATTCAGTTTCCAGAGAAGAGGAAGGATCATCCTGTCACTTTTTCTTGACAAAATGGTCATGATTATCAAATAATCATTCTAAGGAAACCAAACCTTTCAGAATCTTATTTCCTTTGAGTTGTATCACTGTATCTTTTTCAGATTCATGTGCTTGACTGGTGAGAGACTCACGACACGTAGAAGTTGATCCATCGAAATGAAGTTCTTTGAAATTGTCAGCTTTCTCCAAAAAGGTGATAAGTTGGTTGTCATCATTGAACACTTGCCAGTGTTGTGAATTATCTGGCACACTTGGGTGAAAAACCACTTCAATGGTATATGTATCCATTTTTAACCCTGGGTGAGGGAGCATGAGAGAGGCTGAGATGGCCAATGAATCAGCCATGTCATTTTGGGCTCGCGGAACTGCTTTGATTGAGAAAGCATCAAAATCTTTGATGTTATCCCATACGGCATTGCGGTAGTGTCTGAGTCAGTCATTTTTTACTTGGTATATCCCTTTTACCTGATTGACAATTAGCTCAGCATCACCTTGCACTCTTAGATTCTTGATTCCCTTCTCTTTTGCAGCTTGCATGCCAAGTAACAAGGATTCATACTCGGCAGTATTATTCATATTGAAGAACTATAACTTGAAAGAAAAAGGGAAAATCTCCTCTTCAGGAGATATTAGAACAGCCCCAGCACCGCATCCACTTGTCACGTGCAACTGCCATCAAACTGCAATGTCCATACTTTGTTGAGATCCTCTTTTTGGATGAGAACGTCCATTCTATCTGAGTCGGTGGATAGGAAGTAGTTCCCCATCCCTGATGATTCAAAAAGAATCTGAGCCTTAGGGTCATCAGAGTTGGTGACTAGATATTTCTTTTGTGACTCTGGTTCCAATGTCTGCATCACCCCTTTGACAGGAATCCTAGCTTTGGACCAGTCCATATGAATTTCCCCACCAAATTCTTTACAAAAGCTCCTCCCTAGCAATATCCCGTATGCTGCTGGAATATCAGCTATGAGAATAGTCATTTTTACCCTTTTCTCAGGAAATGTCGCAAATGCAAACTGTGCATCCTTGATCTGACCAATCAATGGTACCTATTTGGTTTCCATGGAGTAGCATCTGCCAAAAGGTTTAGTAAGTGTGAGGCCCAAAGCATGGGTGACCTTTGCTGGCATAACATTGTCAGAAGCTCCAGAATCAATTATACAGTTACTTAGTTTATGACCATTGATCAGGAGAGATAGGTAAAAAGGTTCAATTTTCCCTGATGCAGAAGTCGAGGCAACATTTATGCGAGACGTAGGAGGAATGGGAAGAATTCCTTTTGGGGAAATAGGAGGAGGGATGACAGCCTGGCTTTGGATATACTTAGTTAATCTTATAAGCTACTCTGGGTTGGACTGAAGGTACTCAACTTCAGACATCTAGATCTTGGTCTTTTTGGCGTGATCAACTATATCAAATGCAACCAAGGGTTGTGCTAATGAAGGAATGAGTCCTTCATTTCACATTTGTAGAGGAGGATTACTGGTCTTTATGGGACTGGAGGAAGGTGAATTGGAGGAGAAATAGGAGGAAAAGATTTCTTTACAAAAGGTTTAATAGGAGGTTGAGTAGGAAGGGGATTACCTCTTTTAGCGATCATTGGAGGTGGAGTTACCACAGCCTTTTCCTTTTGTTTTTCAGCAGCAACCTTTGCTTCTTTTCCTTGTGAGTGAGTGAAAACCACATATGATTGTCCACTCACATACCCTTGGGTACCCTCTTCTTCATCAGATTCCTCATCTTCAAATTCCATATACCCAATAGTAGAGTCGCCAGTCGGTTCACCGACATCTTGATCATCTTCACCTTGCGACGAAGGTTCTTCGTAATTTGGATCATCTTCTTCGATTTCAACCAAAGCATTAACCGGAGGGGCTTCAATTGCTAACCTTGGAGAAGCAGCAGGCAAATGCAACCTTTGGGGGCATTGTTGGGAGTGAAGTTCCTCTGTGGGATATCCCTGTATGGAGTAGTAGACGATGTTTGAGCCAATTGCTTCTTTAATGAGAGCAAGTCATTCGCCATCTTCTGGAATGCTGGATCTGATGAGGTAGCCTGAGAAGAAGTTGAAGCCTTTGATTTTGATGGCTCTCATCTTAACTCACCAGATATAAGAAGGTTGTCTTCTATCCGAATGGCCATAGCTTGAGTAAGGGCCAAGGTGGGTATTTGTTCCTGTAAAAGTAAGAAACTTACTTTCAAACTCATGGCATTCAAGAAGAAACACTTTTGATTCTCTAATGTCGGCATCATGGCAAGCGGCACATGGTTGATCAGTGAATTGAATCAGGTGATAAAATCATGCATGGTTTCATTGGTCTCCTTCTTCATGTGAGTGATTTGTGACAATAACACAAATGTGTCTTCTGAAGGTTTGTATCTGTCTTCAAATGTAGTCCGCAATGTGGCCCAACTGGTGATGGATCCGGCTGGTAAATGCTGGAACCATTCTATGCAGGCCCTTGCAAGGTCTCCAGAAAGAGACGTACCGATACATCCTCATGAGTCACGTCCAGAATGCTGCATGACATAATAAATGTAGCTATATGCGCATCCGTGCTTTGATTTCCGCTCCCATCAAATTTTGGGAAATTTTTGTGATTTCCGTGAGGGAGGGGGTTGACTAGATGCGGCAGTGCTAGAGGACCCATGGCGTTTCCCCATGGTACAGGAAGATTTTCTACCATTTGAAAAGTAAGGAAAAAGAACATGAGCAGGGAGTGTGGTTCCACTTAGCAAAAGAGCACTGCAAGTTGATGTCGAGGCACCCTGTGAAATCTGGCTCTTTCATGGAGGTGAGGCACTTCTTGCTGATCGATCCGCTGAGCTCAGTGATGCGAATCATGCTGGAGTGATACTGAAATTGTGCCTTCAAAGTAGATCAAAAATTGGATCAACTTCCCCATGAGCTCTTCTGCTACGAGTAAATGGTTCACCCACCAGTGTACCCATTCAGATCTGCAACAATTAGGAGCAGATTTACAACAATCTTTTTGTTTATACTTGCTGATTTTCTGATTTTTCTGGAAAAAATCAGTAGCATGTACTTTTTCAATATTTAATTTTACCCTCTTAAATAACAACCGATTGCGGTTTTCTGACAAAGATTAATAAGGATAAAAAGTGGGTCAATTTAGTAGGCTGATTTTCAGATCTTTGACCTGAATTTTGCAAGGTTTTGAAAATAACATAAAATGTCAGAATCTCAGATCTACTGAAATATACAAGTTTTTGTAAAAACTCAGCGAACTAAAAGTTTCTATCTGGTCCAGATCTATGGATTTTCATAAGGAAATTTTTCAGTTTTGATCACTTATGCAAAAATTTTGATTTTCAACAAAGGGTTAAAATTTGCAATCTGGTAGTGATTTTTACAGTTTTTTAGTTATTTCCTTAGTTTGATCCCCAGCAAGAGTCGCCAAAAACTGTTGGTCTGAAAAAAAAAACTGTCGGTTAGGCAGGTCATGGGGAAACAGGCCAACAGTGTGCAGGGCATAGCCCCTCTTTGAGACAGTAAAGTGAAACTGGTTTATTGCTAATCTATCAAGCAGAATCTGTGCAAATCTACACTATTCTAACTTCAGGGGGTTTGGGATCTCATCCCAGTAGAGGTAGTTCCAACAACGAACAAAAAGGTAGGAGGGAAGGAATGGAGGAGGGTAGATCTGAAGGAAGAAAAGAAATGAATTCCAAGACGGAAAGGTCAGAAGGTTTATGCTTTGAGCTGGTAGTAAACAGAGCCAAACTTACTTGCATAAACAATTAAAGCAATACTGATGAACAAATGACAATAGTAGGAATGAATCTAACAGAATAAAAACATAGATCTAACTTAAGAAAGATCTGATGCAAATAACACACACATTAAGCACAAAGTCTGAATATGTGTATTAATATTTCTTCTGTTGCAAGAAAACACAAAGTCTTTCTCTCCTCACTTCTCTTTTCATACAAAAAATGTTCACCCTTGAATACAACAAGTATTCTAGTATTTATAGAAGGAGAGGAGGAAAGAAGACAAAAGCAAACCCACTACTTACAAAATATCTTACAAGATATTTACAAAAGATCTAGAAAATATCTAAAAAGTCAACAGTTGACTTGGGCAAGTTTTTGGATGGCAACATCCCATGGTGCAACATGGATGAGGTCATCGTGTATGCCAACATGCCAACAAATCCCACTTTTTAAATATTTTACAAACAAAATTTATCCCCTTTGAAAGTCAACGTCAACCCAGTGTAAAAGGGTCACACACAAATTTCTCCCCTTTGTAAAGTGGCGTCGATGTCACACACAATTTCTCCCCTTTGTAAAGTGGCGCAATTTTCTCATGTCGACACACAAATTTCTCCCCTTTGTAAAGTGGCAGTTTTAGCCATGTCGACACACAAATTTCTCCCCTTTGTAAAATGGCACAACTTTTCTGCATGTCGACACACAATTTCTCCCCTTTGTAAATGGCACACTTTTCTGTGTCAACACACAGATTTCTCCCCTTTGTAAAATGGCACAGTTTTCTGCATGTCAACACAAATTTCTCCCCTTTGTAAAATGGCACTGCATGTCACACACAGATTTCTCCCCTTTGTAAAATGGCGTTTTCTGCATGTCACACACATTTCTCCCCTTTGTAAAATGGCACACTTTTCTGCATGTCAACACACAGATTTCTCCCCTTTGTAAAATGTTTTCTACATGTCAACACACAGACTTCTCCCCTTTGTAAAATGGCACAGTTTTCTGTCAACACACAGATTTCTCCCCTTTGTAACAATTTCTCCCCTGGATAAGCAAAAAGTGGCTAAGTCTTTTGATTTTTTGAAAGGGAGTTTTGGGCTATTTCAGACGTTGACAAACTTCCTTGGGGCCAAAACAGAATTTTTGGTATAGTTACCTACAAATTACCCTTGTCAATTTTGCAGGATGGTTCCTTGCATTTCATTCATGCCTAGGAAACAATTGTGTGTTTGTTTCCCTTCTGAGAAGCATACACATTAATTTTCTTCCTTGGTAACCCACTTTTTCTTTCTATTTTCTCTAAAGGAAATTTTTCTTTTGGTGTAATTAAAAAGAACCATTTCTTCATGTTTTCTGCATTGTAGTGAAAGAGCATCCCTCTTCCTCTTCATCTTATTATGTCATCCAACTTCACACTCCGATTTGGGCTTAAAAATAAGTGCATTGCATTCTGATTTATCACATTGGCTCACATTAATTGAGGGAAACCTATACGCTGGAATTCATGACCAGATGATGGTTGACAAACGAATCGTAAAAATCACATCTCTCTCTCTCTCTCTCTCTCTCTCTCTCTCTCTCTCTCTCTCTCTTCGAGTATTGCCAAATTACACAAATTCAAAACAAACACATATTCTTAAATAACATATTTCCTGGGAATGCCTGTCAATGATCACACTGATACGAGGATTGGTAGGTACTCCCCAGCTCGCTACTCTGTCGATTCATACTTCGGAGCGAAGCTTGCCTCCACCATAACATACCTGATACTTTACCTTTTAGCTCCCCTTCTTCGTAGGAGGCCATCCTCACGAAAAATATCTATTTCACAATTCATGTGTCAGTCCTTAAATAACATAAGCTAAACAAACATAATAGAAAAGGCACTCCTAGGATCACATTTTTCTTAGTGTTCTTGATTGGTTTTCATTTTAAGGTGAGAGGTCACGTTTTTCATTTTTTTCTTGTTCATCCTTACACACTCCTCATCACAGCTGGTGTATTCTAGCTTCACCTGAGTGTGCATGGGCCATATCATCATTCTCAAAATTATGGGTCTGATTCTACATAAGATTTTAATTCACAACCATTTTTCTTTCATCATTGTTTCAATTTCATAGTAACCATCATCGGTTACCCTCTGACCATCATCAGTTATACCCAACCGATGTCAGTTCTAGGTCCTTTTGTTAACCTACCCAAAAGGAAATTTTAATCATTTTCTTCCACTTTTCACAGTCCCTGTCACTTCCATCATTCTCATTGACATTGTAAAACACCATCAGATTTGGCATACCTGTCAGATTTTACCTTCTACCTATTTTTTCACTCACTAACCATTTTCTACAGTGACCGGTAGTGGTTACCCCTAATCAGTGTCAGTTTACCTTAACCGGCATTGGTTATCCTGTTTCACTTTCCAACCACTATTTGGTACCTAATCCACTTTTTACCATTAGATTCACGTGTTCCTGTTGTTTTCTGTGTCATTTACAGAGAAGTATCCCTACCTGATCAGTATTGGTTCACATGTTGCTGACCTAAAGACTAAGCAAGCGCACTCGTGTTTCACACTAGTTGTCAACCACTCCCACCTAGTCCTTCACCACCTTCCATTTTATCACCAGCCATGGAGCCCATCCAACCTATCACTATCACTACCGAAGATGAGGAGTTTGCATGACTCCTTGATGAAAACCCTGCTACCTTGCAGTTTTATCTTTCCCACTCGTCCACTCAAGATGCCTCGGGTCAGTTGATATACAACATGCACGTATCTATCCCCTCAACTCTTGCTCCCACTCTTGCATCGGCCCCATCTAGCTCTGTGTTTCCCACATCTACCTTACCCCTAGTCATTTCATAGCTAGGTCATATAGCCGTTATGACTGTTGCATCTGCCACCTCCATAACATCCGCCACATCCACCATACCCTTGACAACTATCCAAAACGTAACCTCATCCACCCCTAATGTATCACACATACCAGTAGCTACACTACCACCTCTCGTGTCGGTGACCCCTGCCCCTTTTCAGAATGTGGTCCTTTCCATTCCACAATCATTAACTCCCATTGCCACTAGGGTTACCATGACCCTTCCACCTCCATATACATACTATCAACAGCGTCCAGTTTCCTCCATTATTCACTCAGGGTACGTACCCCCTGTTTCACTACCTTCTTCCCAATCAACCTACATTGTAGTGCCATACACTAGAGTTCCACCCCAATTATATGCCCAAAACCTACCCTCTCATGCTACATGAGGCACCCAATAATCATAACCTACCAACGACCTAATCAAACTGATGTTAGACAAGATGCAGACATTAGAGGCATCAGTTTCTAACTCCTGCAACACTCTCACCTACAACAAGATTTACAACGAGCCCATCCACCCATCCATTCCTATCTTCCCATGCCCCGTGCATTGGGAAATGCCTAAATTCAATCATTTCAATAGCAAAGAATACTTTTAGCAACATTTGCAGTCATTCAAACATGAGTGTTATCTAATGGCTCACGATGATGCCTTGCTCTTGAGAACCTTTCCCATGTCTCTGAACTAGACCTGCATTAGATTGGTATAGTGGGTTACCTAGACACTCCATATTCTTATTCAATCGGGTAGCCCAAGCCTTACTGGATCATTTCTCTATCAATATCGTCAAGAAGGTTACCATGACCAACCTATACTCCATGCGTCAATATGAGGACGAATCTATTGCAGATTTTGTTGCTTGCTGGTGTAGCTTGATCAACCAACTCACTTTCCAACTGCCATAAACAAAACTCATCGAACTCTTCACACGGGATTATGCTAGACATATATCACCAACCTTGCAAGTCCAAACCTTCTGAACATTCGATGAAGCATTCACTATGGCACGAAAGTTAGAGATTCGGGCCATTGAAGAGAAGAAAATCCAATTACGCAATAAGAATTCGACATTCAATTTGAATGATACCTCTTCTTCTTCCAAACCACAAAATAATTATTCAAAGGTTAAGGGCACTGCTAATGTAGTGGTACTCAAGGCTGGCCCAACTCATCTGTCAAATCAGGCTACCCCCTCATATAATCTCTCACCTGTCCAAACTTTTCAATTCAAACGAGAGTAGTGGAAATACACCTCAATTGGGGAACCTTACTCTACTATCTTAGAAAATCTTATCAAATCTGGAGCCATCACTCTTCCACCCATAAAACCACACACTGGTTTTGACCCTGCTCGCCCCATGTCCGTATGGTATAAAGAACATGAATTCTGTAACTATCATCGAGTAAAGGATCATAGTGACAGCAACTGCATCACTTTGAAAAATATTGTCCAAGAAATGTTTGAGAAAGGTGAGTTAAATGTGGATAATCCTAATGCACCTACCAACCAAAACCTACACATCTTCAAGAAACCATTTCCCAACCATGCCTCTTTGTCTGATCAAACTGGTGAGACGTCAACTCATGATACACATACCCGTGAGGTTCACACCATCTTTAATGACGTACCTATCACCTCCCAATTACCTCACATGCCTTCCATAGAGGAAATCCTAGCCCAAAATCCTCCTTCTGCATCAAAACCAACCTCCCCTTTTCCTTCACCCACAGAGGAACATCTTTCATCTCCTTCATCACCTACGGAGGAGTCTTCCACTAACATCGAGACCATCTCACCCTTGGCTTCTCCACTTAGAGAAATTTTACCAACAGTACCTCCTGCACCTATAGAGGAACACCCATTACCTCCTCCACCCACAGAGGAGCACCCATTACCTCCTCCACCCCACAAAGGAGAACCTATTTGTTCCTCCACTTGCAGAGGAGCTTCCATCACCTTCTACACCTACTATAGACCCAGTTGAGATACCTTTCCCTCTTGGTGAGCGTTCTCCATTTGCTACCCAAAATCCTGCAGACCTACTTTTGGCTCTCTTACCCACAAAAGATGAAGCTAGCCAATTTCTTGTCTCTAAGACACATTTTACGGGAATTTCCATTAGGTCCTCATCAACTCCACCCATAGATGTATCGTTCTCACGTTTGGCCAACACTTAGATTATGTGGATAGAGCCTTACTATGGGGATGCCTTTTTCGTCCTGTCTCAATGCATATGCAGAGGTCACTTGCTAATACCTCCACTATCTACCCAAAACTATTTTGAACAAGCAAACCAAACACAACCACCTCTATCACAACTCCTTCCACGACACCTATCATAGCTCAAACCACATCCTTACCCATAGCCCAATCTATAGGTAAACCCAAACCCACACCTATGACATCATCCTCAACTAAACCTATTACCACTTTAGGGGTCACCCCGACCACCATCTTTACTCATCCACCTATCAAACTTGATTTAGCTACATCCTTCAAATTCACCACCACACCTACTCTGGCACCCAAGCAAAATCACCAACCCCATAAAGTTCATACCCCGGCTGTGCCAATCACACCTGCACCTATCCCATTCGTCTTAGAATCTCAGATTCCCAACATGGCCAAGAAACCTCCACCCACCAATAAACCAAAAGCACAATAACCCGTTCCTTCCTCACAAACCTCTAATCTACCCAGATGCCCAACATGACTTACACTAGCACCTATAGCATCTTTACCACCCATACCTTCAATACCCTCAGTTATACCCAATACACTTTAGTCGACTATCTCTCACACCCCAAGCACGACCCGCGTCATCTACCTTCACAACACCCCCGTTATCCCCGTGGGTAACTCGCCCTCTTCCCCCATCTGCTTTTCCTTCTAGACCTCGTACATCCATATCGCCTTTACCTGAGAAGGTGCAATCTAAAAACAAAATTCCACTACCCCACAATAAGGTAGTCAAAACAACCACACACCCTCCTACCCATCCATCTACTATACCCCTTCCTAAACAAGCATGACCGACACCCAAAACCATGCCAGCACCCAAACCCATTACTCGACCTACTCCTCCTCTTCCTAAGACCGTTCCTCAATAATCAACCAAACCTACACCTAAACCCACGTTCACTTCCCATTGTGATCCACTAGTAAAGTCCTATGCCAAAATTTTAACCAACCTCCTTGAGACTTCTGTCATCAAATTACCACCACTCAACCCTTATGACCCCCTCAAACCCAAGCCAAAAGGGTTTGACAATACTAAAATTTACGCCTACCATCATGTGTCAGGGCATGATGTCAAAAACTACAAGGCCTTGAAAATTGTCTTGATCCAGTTGTGTCCTCCAAAAGCCAACTTTGATGACGATGACCTTCTCAACGAGGATCCCATTTCACCAAGACCTATTCCCACACTTCCTACCCAACAACCACAACCTCCACCCTCACAGGTCCTAGAGCCACCCCCAAGATTTGAAATTAACATGGTCCGCATCAGAGAACTTTCCATGCCACCACCCAAATGTCGTTGTGCCCAACTCATGTCACAGGGATTTTCTCCTCTGGTAGGTTTTTTTCCGTCGTGTCATTATACCACTCACCCTACACCTTATTTTTTTTCCAACTCCCCTCAGATCAACATGATACACATCACTACACATGCTCAAAAGGATAAGGGCAAAGAAAAGGCAACTGACCCACCAACCAATCCTATACCCAACATACCATCTACACCCATACCTAAAATCACTATCTGTGGCCCCATGTACCCCATTTCTAATGGCATCACACATCGTACCATGCTCAAACAATTACACCAGTCTCCCCTCAAAATGTCCTTATATGATGTCATCCAAACCTCATAATCCCATCGTCAAGCTCTCATGGAGGTTCTTCAATCTATTGAGGTTTTACCCAATGACCCTACACCGGTAGCCTCCATGATCACACCCCATCATGTAGCCCCTCTCACCAAATTACCACCTTCATCTTCACCCCACCCTATTCACCAAGTGGGCTCCCTTAGCTTCTCAGAGGAAGAGATTGCACCACACCAAAATGATGACCCAGACCCAGCCCTCTTCATCTCTATCTACATCGATGACATATGGGTACGTCATGTAATGATTGATAGGGGTGCTAGAATTAACATCATTTCATCCCATGCATTTGCTCAAATTCGCATACCTAAAAATGGCATGCATAAACATCCGGTCATGTTGCATTCATTCAATGATGATATCACCTCTACACTAGGCACCGTCATCCTCAACATTCGCGTGGGCCCCCACACTATTCCAGAATTGTTTTACGTTTTGGAAGGGGAATTCCAATATAACCTGTTGCTTGGCAGACCCTGGATTTGTGTCATGGGTTGTGTTTCTTCCACTTTGCATCGTTGTGTAAATTTTGAACATGAAGGACACACCTATACCATTCTAGCCGACCCATCACCTTTTAAAACATGCAACATGCTTTATCGACCCAATGATGTGCTCATACCTATTAAGCTGACTAACTCCGCAACCGTTACTTCTTCACCTATACTTCCACTTACCAGTACAATTGTTGCTTCTACTGCACATACCTCCTCCATTCCTACTACTGCCATAACCTCCACGGCTGACCCGTCATCTTCCCAATCCATTAACTCCACCTCCACATCAACCTCTGACACATCATCCATTCCAGCTACCTACATATCAACCACTGATCGCTTGGAAGGTGTTTTTCAATGCCTCACTCAGGGTGAGTACCGCTTATATAGTGTCAACACATTCCTTACTCCATAAGAGTATGGAAGCCTTCACCAACACCCTCACTACGATCAGTGCATTGGAGAACACCTCCTCTATGGTCCTCCTCACCTTCGTACTAGTCTCACCTATGGGGGACTTGATACTACCACTTACACACCTGAACCACTGCCACAAACTCGCCCCTTTTCTGCTGACTTCCAATCACTTACCAATCACCGTTTCGCCCACACCTTCCTACACCGATGTGTATGGAAGGGTTTTGGTTTTTGGCTTTTATGATTAAGGTTGCCATTCCGTTATTCCATGTACCACCCGCAAACATAATGACCATAGTGGTATCAGCTTTCCTGAAACACCTCCCAAACAAGCCCACATTGAACTCATTAAGGACACCAGCTCTTCTCCACCTTCTTCACCTGCTCCACCTTCATCAACACCCTCACCGACGAAGTCGATGGATCTTGAATCTATCCCTCCTAACTTTTTTTCTTCATAAACACCATTTCCTTGGGGCCTCTGACTTATCAACGTGAGGGCGAGGCCCCTTTCACTCTTCCCTTCCTGTATCCTAAAATGATCGATGACGATACACCTTCAATTAATATCGTTCAATGTCAGGATGATGAATCCATACTAACCTACCTTGGTGCAGAAGACTCATATATTCATCAGTCATTACCTTCTGAGATGTAAACCATGTTGAATGAATCGACTATCAAGATCAACATTCATACTCAGGACGACCCACACATCCTAAAGATCGGACAATCTTTAGATGCTACTGAACCAGAAGCCATCACTTCTTTTCTCAGGGATCATAACCATGATTTCACTTGATCTTATGTAGACATGCCCGGTATTTACCCCACCATAGTGGTCCACAATATCATAACCATTCTTGATGCCAAACCCATCAAACAAAAGCTGAGGAAAATGCACCCTCGCATTGCTCTTCTCCTCAAAGAAGAACTTCAATACCTTCTTTCCATTTCCTTCATCTTGCCCATTGATCATCCTCGTTGGATTTCTAACATTGTCCCTATCACTAAGGTGATAGGGGGACTCCATATTTGCATGGACTTCCATGACCACAACCTAGCATGTCTAAAAGATGACTTTCCCTTACCCGGTATTGACCAGTTGGTTGACCTTACTGCTAGTCACGAGATGCTATCACTTATGGATGGCTTCTCGGGCTATAACCAAATTTTTCTTACCCTATAGGATCAACACAAGACCTCATTCATCACCCTTTGGGGGACCTTTTGCTATCGTGTCATGCCTTTTGGCCTTAAAAACACTAGTGCCACATATCAGCAGGCTATGACTTACATCTTCCATGACATCATGCATCGCATATTGGAAGATTACGTGGATGATCTCTTGGCCAAATCTAAATGCCGCTCTGAGCACCTAACCATCCTCAAAACCATCTTTTATCGTCTCATTAAATATTGTGTCTGCCTTCAGCCTAAGAAGTGCATCTTTGCGGTTCTCTCAGGAAAGCTCCTGGGATTTATCATTTCCATCCGTGGTATAGAAGTTGACCCTGCTAAAGTCAAGTCCATTCTTGAAATACCTCCACCTACTAACCTTAAACAACTCTATAGCCTACAAGGAAAGTTGTAGTCTATTCGCCATTTCGTTTCACAATTATCAGATTGGTGCCAACCATTTCATCATCTGCTCAAGAAGGATGTCTACTTTAAATGGGATGATGACTGTCACAAAGCTTTTGAGGCCTTAAAAAAATACCTCCTCCAACCACCTATACTCATTCCACCTAAAGATGGTCAACCTTTCTACCTATACATCTTCTCTACCGATCATTCCTTGGGAGCCATGCTCGCTCATCATGATGAACAACACAGGGAGCACGCGGTTTATTACATAAGCCATACCCTTTTGGACTATGAAACCTGATACACAAATCCCAAAAAACTTTGATTATCCTTAGTTTTCATTGCCACCAAACTCTGTCATTACCTACTCAACCACAAAACCTATGTTGTGACCAACACTGACCCCTTACACTTCATGTACGCCAAACCTTATCAAAATCAGCACACCGCACGATGGCTTATGCTTTTAGCTGATCTTTACCTCGAATTCATTCATCAAAACTCCATCAAGGGCTAGGCTATCACTGACAATTGGCCAACACACCTATTTTCAGGGATCAACCCTCTAATTTTGACTTTCTAGATGAGTTGATTGCTACCCTCTCCCTGGATGAACCTCCTTACCAAATGACACTCTTCTTCGATGGTTCCAAGTCTCAACGTAGGGGCAGGGATGGTATTATCCTCATTCCTCTTGATGGTGAACCAATGCCTTTTTCTTTCAAATTAAATTTTTAATGTACCAATAATATTGCCAAGTACGAAGCGCTCATAATAGGTATCTGAGCCACCTATGCACTAGATGTCAAATCAATCAACATATTTGATGATTCTCAATTGGTTGTAAACCAAGTCAATGGTATATACCACTATTGTAATGAGATACTTCAAAAGTATAAACATCGTGTAGACATACTTTTGACCACCTTTGATTGATAAATCCTTCAAACCATCCCACGTTCAACCAATAAGTTTGCAGATACCATGGCCTTCTTAGCTTCCCAAATGCCCGCTTGACCCGCCAATTCTATAATCTTTGTCACCGTATAATGACTCCAATCACCTTCTTATTTACCTCACGATGTTTACTCGATCGTAACCGCTACCCCTGACTTGAGTGACCTTTGGTATAAACAATACTCCGACAACCTTTCTCTCTCCATCTTACCTCCTGATCTCACCCGTAACAGACAATGCACCTTCCTTAAAAAGGTCTCTCATTACATCATTCTGGGGCGCCTCCTCTATAAGCATGGATTTGATGGTATTCTCTTACGATGCCTCACAAGTTCTGAAATTTCTTATACCATTAAGGAAGTTCATGATGGCATATGTGTAGGCCACTTCAGTGGCCTTGCTGTTGCTAAGTGTATTCTTTGCTTGGGATATTACTGGCCGACCCTTAACCATGATTTTTGCGACTATGTCAAATGTTGTGTAAAATTCCAACAACATTCCAATATTCATCATACACCCAGTCATGCCTTACAAGTCGCTCGAGACCTTTATCCCTTCTCTCAATGGGGTTTGGATCTGTCAAAGAAATCAATCCTCATTCTTCCCAACACCATCAATGGATCATCACTGCTACCAAATACTATACAAAATGGGTGGAAGCCATACCACTCATTTCCATGAAAGTTGAGAAAATATTTGAGTTCATTAACCACCACACCATTTGTCGCTTTGGTGTTCCACATCACCTCATCAGTGACAATGGAAAACAATTCAAAAATAAAACATTGCAAAAACTTTGTGACACCTTCGACATTCAGCTTAGTTTCTCATAACCTTATTACCCACAAACCAATAGAAAAGATGAATCCACTAACAAAACTCTCAACAAAATTCCTATGAAAGTGGTTGACGATACTGGGAAGGATTGGCATACGCACATTCCTTTTTCCCTGTGGGAATACCGCACTAGTATTCACACTTCCATTGTGGCCACACCATTTTCTCTTGTCTATGGTATAGAGGTAGTCCTACCTCTCCAAGTCTAGATTCCCTCACTTCACATCTCTCTCCATGACATGCTCAATGATGATGACTTACGTCATGACCGTTTAGCACAACTAGAGTTATTAGACGAACATTGTCTTAATTCTCTGGATCACCTTCAAGTTTACCAATACCGTATCAAATGTGCCTACGATAAACATGTCCACGAACAAACCTTCTAAGTCGGTGACCTTGTCCTGAAAGAAAATCAACACGTAACCAAAGCAGAAAAAAGTAAACGGGGCAAGTTTGCTCCTAATTTTCTTGGACCATATATCATGACTCATACCTATAGATAAGGTTCTTACCGTTTATCATCACTCGATGGTAAACCCAAACCTGAGCCCCTTAATGCCTTGCATCTTCAACCATTCTATTATTGACTTGTAGTCCTCCCTCACCTTTTGTCTCTTTTCATGCTCATCCCTTGAGCACTATTCACTCCATACACCTCACCAACGATTAAACAAGAATCATGTGAGTACCCGTCACTTGTTATCTTCTTTTAAATATGTGTACCACGGTGCTACACATAGCATGATTCTCATGGATAATTTTCATCTACCTTTAAATAAGATCCCATGGTCATTTCACCTTGCCTTTTGAACAAGAGTCTTCTTCTCCACCTTGGTCTTGTCCATGACCTCATGACCTCACAGGGGGCCTAACTCCTTGAGTCAAACTTCCAATAAAAAGATGACTCCCTCAAAAGGACATCTTCCTCTCAAAAAATTGTTGCTATAAATAGACTGCTCTCTAGAAGGAAAGCTATGTAAAGCTCTTAAAAAAATGATAGCAACCGAAGCTTCTCACATCGATCAGATTCATGAAGACCTCAAGGAGTTCAATTTTATTCATCCCATATAGACTTCCCGCATCGATCAGTCTATCTCAAACTATAAGTCAACCTTTTGTCATGGACTTGCCCATTGTGATTTAGGTTCTCTTGCCCAAAGTGCATGTTACTTCATACCACATAAAAATTAACTACCTTTCACCCTTCTTATAATTCCCACTCCCATTTCCTATTGCCTCAATGGACTTCTTGGAACTTAGACATTTGGTCATCATGTGACTACTTTTCACCGTAGAACAGTCCATCGTGCAATGTATTTAGGGTCTTACGTTCATCACCTCCACCAAGGTCTGATTTACTAGTTATGATTCTACCCAATCAGATGGCTTTATTGCGCCCTCTTATCTTTTAACCATCTTTTTTTACGCTTTGATTACCTTATACAGGACATGGTCCTCGACGCTTACTTTTGGGGTAATCTTCTTCTTTCACCACAATCACCCTCACCTACATCATTTTACCTATAATCTACCCACACCTAACATATCTAAACCCACAACATGCCCAAAAATCTGCCAACCCATTTTCATACCTCTTCATATTCTTCCCTAGCTTATGGGAGAACTAAATTGGCCTGAGGTCCCTTTTTGTTGGGACTATATAGGCAACACTCTGAGGGCATGGGGCCCTTGGAGGTTAGCTCGGCCATCATCTACCCTGAATAATTCATCTTCCATGTGCCTCACATTACATCACACCTAACTTCGTTTACCTTTTATACCCAAAATTGGAAATTAAACCACGTACATAACAAGTTGTTTCATATTTTAAACATTATCATAGCATACATTTATTATGCCTACCATTTCTTTATCATCACTATGCATATATTATACAGCATCTCACATTAACCCATATTCTCATTCATTGCATAAAATAATTCATCACCACTTCACCTACTTTCGACTCAACCATGCCTAAACAAACCTAACTCAACCATGCCTAACAAACCTAACTCAACCATGCCTAACAAACCTGACTCAATCCATGCCTATAACCTGACTCAACCATGCCTAAACCAACCTGACTCAACCATGCCTAAACCAACTTGACTCAACCATGCCTAAACCAACCTAACTCAACCATGCCTAAACCAACCTGACTCGATCCATGCCTAAACCAACCTCAATCGATCCATGCCTATACCAACCTAACTCCATCATGCCTAACTCAACTAATTTCCATCCATATCAACACAACAAATTCATGTCTCATAAACAAATCAACAAATCAAATAATACCATGTATCTCATCAACACATCAACAAATCAAATCATAACATGTATCTCATCATATAAATCATTGTGTATCTCAAATATACATGGCTATCTCATCATGTCCATCATCTCAAAATCGTCGGTAGGTAGGCCGATATATAATACAAAATGTCATCGACACGTAAGTTGGTCTCATATATACAATAAAATAATGAATAATACAAAATCTCTTCGGTGCGCAGGTCGGTATATGCTCAAAATATACAAAAATATCTCATACATCCTCACTTTCATCGACACATAGGCCAGTATGTGATCAAAACTATAAATATCTCTTGGCATGCAGGCCAGTATATATCACACAAAAACTATCATACATCAAAAACCATGTGCCATATCAAGTATCTCAACGGATGTCCTCCATCTCGGTATCACCTGTACCCTTGGTCCCCTGGGTCCCTGTTGGTGCCTCAACTGGAGCTGGTCTCCATGCACTGGTAGCCTCTGCTTGATCGGGCATCAGAGATCATTGACCCCCTATGCTCTCCACACTATGAATGTAATATCTCGTCCTCTCACTAAACACCTACTATACCCGGTACTCGGTGTAGGATATGAAGTCTATCCCAGCCGCCATCAGCTGGTCCTGATAGTATATCGACTCACCTAGGGCATCTCGTAACCTAGATATAGGCACGGTTTGTGGTGGTCCCATAGGTCTTAGCCCCTGTACCTACCCTGCGGGACCCTGCCCCACTCCTGCCTATGAACAAGGACCTAGTCCCGGTGCCAGTGGTGGTGCCCCTTACCTCTGTGCTTGTATCTATGCCTGGGCTGTGGCCAACTAGCCCTGTAAACCTACCACCTGATCCTGTAAGGCTTCCACCTAACCATTTACCCCACCCCACCTTTACCCTACCCATTTACCTCACCTTTCTTGACCTCATCATTTACTACCTCCATTTGTCCTCCTTTGGGGACTATTTATTTTACCCCTACCTTGTCCTTACCCATGTTGTGACCTAGATATTTAGACCTAGACCATCACTAGTGACCTTTGACCTCATGTGTTCGCTATACCTCGCAACACTGTTACCTATGTTGTTGACCTAATGACCTTACCTAGCCTATTGTCATGGCTGTTTATCCTGACCCTACCTTTGGTGTACCGGAACATACCTAAACGTTCTTGCACCTAACCTACGTTGTGTTTCCTGACCATATTCTATACCTTGGATACTTGAATCACTTCAACCTTGTTTGGATAAACCTCTCGACCTTAGACAATGTAGAGTTTGCCTGTTCTTCAACCTAGTAGCGTGTTGCAGTTTATTCATGTGTATATGTTTGACTGTTTCTACCTTTGACCCAGACCCATTACCTAGCTTACCCAAGTAGACCTTGCTCCTTTTTCCCGTTGTATCCACCTTTCTTTTCCTCACATTCAACTTTTTATCAAACCACTCATCGATTCTGCCTTCGGCCTCGTCAGTTCTTGGTTTGAGGGGGATTACCTTCACTCACACATGGGGCAACCACATCTTATTTTTGTTAGCGTCGCTTACCAATACAAGCTATGCAACAAAAAGGGGTAAAATGTATACACTAAAATTAGGTCACACTCCCCTTTCGTCCCTCGACAAATAAGTACATTTCATCACATTCACCTAGGCATGGCCCCTTTCACCTCACTAATATTAAATTAATTATTTTAATTAAATTAATTCATTATCCTCGCTATATTTATTATTTAAATATCTTAATTTAAATAATATCCACATACACTTCACTTAGACACCTCACCAAGCCAACTCAACCTAAGACCTATTCTTAGTAAGTTGTCATAACTAACTGAGACTTACCTAAACCCTAAAAATCAATGCCTACATTCCCTTTAACCACATTCATGCATGCTTACAAGAAGCTCCTAGTCTAATCTGTGGGTTAATGGCATGAGATCCGAGGAAATCAAGAGGATCTCCCTAGTTTAGTAAACCTAGGAAATCCCACCTTGACCGATGTCAGTTACCCATAACCGTCGCCGGTTAAGCTAGAACCACCGTCGGTTACCCTTTTAACCCCAAAGCAACCTTATTCTCAAGGTTGGTAGAAGGTTGGAAAAATATTAGACAAGTTGGCGAACATTAGCACATCCCAAAGAGATATCACTTCTTCCAAGAGTGAATTCCAGTGAGAACACGCATGCAAGGAAGGAGATCAAGCATCTTTTCTTGCACAACCATCCCAGCAATGATCTGATCTAACCAAGAAAAGAGGAATGTACATGCAGCCCATGAAGAATATTTCCTTTCATTGGTGACCACCTACAGCCTTCAAAACCTGTCATCAGCACCTCCATCCCTCACTCACAGGCATCCAGGACCAGAATCCAAGTAAGTAAACGTTATACTTCTCTGGTTTATTCCATTTCATCATTATATTATCATCTTTTGTTTACCTAGCCACCCATTGACCTCCTTCAACATTCCCCCTCCATATACCCATTAAAACCTCGCCAAATCCCTCCCAAATCACCTAATACCTCATCCTGACCAACTAAAGTTCTTTTGTGCAATCACAAAGGAGAACTAAAGCTCGTTTTGGGGCATTCCTAGTTTTCCACAGTAACCAGCACCGATTACACCTAACCATCATCGGTCACCCTTGACCGACATCAGTCTTTGTATTTTCCCATACAACTCAGAACAGTGACCTACCCACCTAATTCCCTTTCACCTTCAATCACCTGTGATGTACCTGAGACCTCTGTCAAACCTGCGAAGACCCAGAACTAGTTATTTGACCTTCGGACCCTATTCTAACCTAGCTTGTTAGATTAGATCTATTTATTATTGTGTTTTAAGTGAGATACCTAAATAATTTTTAATTACAATAGGTTTTACCTTATTTACTGCATTAAATTGCTTAAAACAGTGGACTGACAGCCATCTAGGAAGTATCACACTTCACGGATCTAGCATATGCTAGGTAGTTCACTGCATATATTGTTTAACTTTTTCTAGTGGTCTTTCTTTGCATTACAGGTAGTTCCTCCTAGCCAAAAGGAAGCTCTCATAATCAGTTTTGGATTTAGAATTCATATACGTGCAACAACCCATTAACTAACATTTGAACATGTATTCCTCCTATGCCCGTTATCCTATTTTTTTCATCAATACTTCAAAGAAACGATCTAGAATCAGGTGAAACACTCTCCATCGTTGTCTCAAATATGAACATGAAGGTCAAAATTTCATTGTTCCTACTGATCTTAATATGTTCATTGACTGCTACATGATGTACTACCCAAATGATGTCCTTGTACCTAAATCCACGTTTGATCCCTCCAATGAAACATCCACTAGTGCATCTATCCCTTCCTCCAAGTTAAAAAATGATTCCTCTCTTAGTGAGGCTGTAAAATGCCTTACATTAAGGGAAATTATCTCCTTATGCTTAACTCCATCCCTTCACCTAAAATATGTGGTTTCCCTGATAAGCAACCCATGTATGACCCAAATGCATTGGATGTTATTTCCTACAGTCTTGTGTATCTCATAACAAACCTTATTTATGGAGGACTCGACAACCATCCATCCCAAGACATAAATCCACATTGTGCCATGCCTTTCACATTTAATTTCAAGTTCCTTCACAATCCCAACTTTTCTAGCATGTATCTTCATCGTTGTGCATGGAGAGGCTTTGGCTTCAGACGCTATGAACAAGGAAACCATGATCAACCCATCCTGCAATCCCTTAAAGCTCATGAAAAAAATATTTCTGAACTAGAACCATCATCGCCAATAAACCTTGAAGATCACATGGATGCAGACGACAATGTGCCCATCCCACCAAACATTTTTTTTAATCAATGCCATATCTTTAGAAACACTTACTTATCAAATCAATCACTCCACTAAATCACTACCTCTTGTTCAGATAGAAATTTATAAGGAAGATTCACCTACCATGGATATCCTCCAGTGTCAAGACAACCAAGATATCCTTTCCCATATGGCAGCTGAAGACCATTTTCTTTAGAAATCCCTACCATCTGACACATCAACACTCCTTAACGAATCCACCCTTGATGTTAACTTAGGTACCCCTCAGGATCCTTGCATAGTTAAATTCAATCAATCTATAGATTCACAAGAACTAAATGATATCACCTTGTTCTTATCAAAATATCACCAAGCCTTTGCCTGGTCATACAGTGATATGCCTAGAATTGATCCCAACATCATGGTACACAACATAGTCACATATCCCAATGCTAATCTAATCAAACATAAACTCTGTAAAATGCATCCCCGTATATCTCTCCTTGTTAAAGAAGAGTTACAAAACCTCTTATCCACCAATTTTATCATACTCATTGACTATCCACAATGGGTCTCAAACATTGTCCCTATAACTATAGCTTTAGAAAAAAGAGGCATCTTCACAGATTTCAAGGATCTCAATCTTTCTTTTTGGAAAGATGATTTCCTTCTTCCAAACATAGATCAGCTTATCGACCTAACTGCCAGTCACGAAATGCTTTCCCTTATGGATATTTTTTATGGGTATAATGAAATCATCAGCACTCTCGACGATCAACACAAAACCTCTTTCATTACCCTTTGGGGGAACCTTCTATTATCGTGGCATGCCCTTTGGTATTAAAAATGTAGGAGCCACGTATCAACACACCATGACATACATTTTCAATTATCTCATCGACAAAATTGTTGAATACTACGTTGATGACCTCTTAGAAAGATCCAAATCACAAAAAAACCCATCTTGACATCCTTGAATCAATCTTCACTCGTCTTATCCAATTTTCTCTTCATTGTAATATTGTAAAGTGTTTTTTTGGTGTCCTCACCTGAAAATTTTTAGGATTCATCATATCAATTTGAGGCATTAAATTTGACCCAACAAAAGTTAGAGTGATCATTGAAATTCCTCCACCATCCAATCTTAAGAAACTATGTAGCCTCTAGGGTAAATTATAGCCCATTCAACATTTTGTATCACAACTCTCTGACCGCTATCAGCCATTTCACCATCTCCTTTGTAAGGACATATAATTTCATTAGGATTCTGATTATCAGAAGGCCTTCGATGAAATCAAAAAATATCTATTATCACCACCTATGCTTACTCCACCTCATTAAGGGGAGCCATTCTATCTATACATATCCACCTCAGAACATGCCCTAAGAGCTATGTTTTCCCACTATGATAATCAAGCTCATGAACAGGTCATGTGCTACATTAGCTGCACACTCAATTAATATGAAACATGTTATACTGAAGCTGAAAAATTGTGTTGTGTATTATATTTCACCACCTCCAAACTTTGGTGTCACCTCCTTAATCACAAGACATATATCGTCACTAGTTTCAATCCACTTAAGGCCATACATGCTAAACCTTATCATAATGATCACATAACTCGATGGCTTATGCTCATGACTGAATTTGACCTTGAAATTATATCACAGACAAGCTATTAAAGGTTAGGCCATTGTAGATCAACTCATTGAAGCACCCCTTCAAAATAATAAACCACCCCATGAATAATTTCTTGATGAATCCATCAACAACATCAATGAATCTAACATCGATGAATCTGATTTCATCCCCATTAAAATGACCCTCTTCTTTGATGGTGCTAAATTCCAAGAAGGGGGAGGATAGAGTCATTCATCATACCACCCTGGAACATTCCACTTCTATTATCATTTAAACTCAACTTCGAATGTACCATACAACATGGCAGAATATGAAGCCTTAATCATGGGTCTAAACACCGCCATTATCCTAGGTGCCCACATCTTGGAAATTTATGGAGATTCACAACTTGTCGTTAGTCAAGTTAAAGGAGAATATCAATGTAAAAATGAAATTCATTCAAAAATATAAAGTTGTGGTTGAATTTCTCATTGGCGCATTCGATCATTATACCATCCAAGCCATTCCACGATCTTCCAATATATTTACAGATACTATGGCATCCCTTGGATCCCTTTTCCCTTTTGAAATAGAAAAATCAAAGGATAAAACTAAGATGTCTGTAGTTATTCAATGCTTGGATCATCCTTCACATCAAAATGAGTTACCTTCCATCAATAATGTTGATAACAATCCACCTAATCTATGGTACACAAAGATATATGACTATCTCACCGAATCTAAAATACCATCAGATTTATCACATGGAGCCAAATGATCCTTTCTTCCAATGCGTCACCCACTTTGTCATCATAGGTGGTATCCTTTATAAACGTAGTTTTGATGGCATACTATTACAATGTCTTAAAACACATGAATCAACAGAGAAATTGAATAAGTCCATGATGGCATTTGTGGTGGTCACTTCAGTGGCAATGCCATCGCTAAATGTGTCATATGGCTAGGGTATTACTGGCCTACCATTGCTAAATATTTTGTTCTTACGTAAAGAAGTGTGTCAAATGCCAACTCCATTCAGATCTCATTCACATCCCTATTCAAGCATTACAACCCGCTCAAGACCTATGGCCTTTCTCTCAATGGGGGTTAGACCTCATTGGCACAATCAATCCAAAATCATCTCAACAACATCATTCCATAATCATAGCAACTTAATATTTCACTAAGTGGGTTGAAGCTATATCTTTAACCTTGAAAAAATGTGGACCTATCATCAACTTCATATATCAAAACATCATATGTCATTTTGGCATCCCACATAAACTCATCATAAATAATGGAAAATCCTTCAAAAACAAGGAATTTAAAAATCTTTGTGATACATTCAACATCAAACTTAGTTTTTCATCACCATACTATCCTCAAGCAAATGGATAGGCCGAGGCCTCTAACAAAACACTCGACAAAATCCTCATGAAAATAGTAAATGACAGCGGGTAGGAATTGGCATCTCCAAATCTTGTTCGCTCTTTGGTCCTATCAAACTAGCATCTCACACACCTACAGGCACTATGCCCTACTCACTTTTCTATGGCTCTGAAGCCATTGTATCTTGAAATTCAAATTCCATCATTACGTGTATCTCTCAAAGATTTCATTCCCGATGAAGAATATCGCCAAGACCACTTAGCACAACTAGAATTGTTAGATGAAAAACATTTAACAGCCCTCAAACATCATCAATTCTATCAACAACATATCAGCAGAGCATAAAACAAACATGTCAAAGAGCATGATTTTAAACTTAGTGATCTTGTACTTAAAGAGAATCAAAATGTCACTACATTAGAATGGAGTAAACGTGGAAAGTTTTCCCCCAATTGGATTGGTCCATATGTTATCACTCACAAGTATGGGTCAGGAGCATATCATCTCACTTCTCTTGATGGGGAACCTAAAGGGAACCTCTGAATGCTTCACACTTGCAACCTTTCTATTGTTAAATAATTGATTGTCATGACAATAGTTCTAGTCAAATCTCAGTCACTCCATCATATCATTGCAATAATTCCTTCCTTTGTAGGAATTCCTTAAAATCACTACACCCATCCATCAAACCATGACATGGGGCATGTGTGTGTAGGTTGCATGCACATCTTATCCCCTCCTCAAAATAGTTTTATTAGGTTTTTTACCCTCAGCTCAACAATATGTGAAAGAAATTCATTTGGATGCTTATCTTGTCAAAATATCACATTATAATAGACTGATCCCTCGAAGGAAAACTATTCACAAAGTATAAATCATTATCAAAAATATAAAAAAGTAGATTGTTCCCTTGAAGGATAGCTACTAATCAAAATTATGGACCGATCCCTCGAAGGACAGCCATCTAGTCAAAAATCAAAATGTAGACCATACCCTCGAAGGATGGCTACTCATACAAAAGGCTTCCCTCTTTGATCAACCTTCAAAAATACATCAAATCAAAAGCATACAGGAAAGCTTCCCACATCAATCAACTTTCCCATCATGGAAAATTCCCACATATCGATCAGTTTGCTTCAAAATAATATGTAAAAGTTGGGGCATCAATTCCCTATAAATCTGTTGAAAAGGAGATCCCTTTCTCCCACATCAGCCTACACACAGAATCCCCTTTTTGTCATCCTAGAAAAATACATTTACTTGAAACCAACATCGTGATTTGTAACTACCCATTGATAATCTTATTTAACATCTGAAAGGCCACAAGTGCAAAGTATTTTTCAAAACTCATCACATATACCAAATTCATAGCGGGGAAATCTTTCCATTTTCACTTCATTTTATTTAGTTACATTTTTTATTTGGCATATTTGTTGGATCACTTTTTAAAGTCATTTAAATCAATCAAGCAATAAAACCACATCAAAACATGTTTAATCAAACATCCTAATATATATCACATCCATCTAAATCCATCTAAAATATCAACACATTTCAAATAAAACATATAACATCCAACATATACAAATACAAATCACAAGAATAATTCATAAACCATCATCATATATATATATATATATATATATATATATATATATGGTATACATCATAAAATGTATGAATAATCAATGTATCATCATGCAAAAAAATGGGCTTCTATGAGCCTATAACATCATATACAATCATGTAGTAAAATTAACATCTCCTAACATCGTGTTGGCACCACCCTCTCCTCTAGGAGCAGGAGTGCCTCCAGCTGCACCTGTATCTCCACCACCTCTATGAACACTTGTCACAATAGCCTCTCCTCCAGCTCCTCCCTCACCATCACCCCCTCTCTCTGGCCTCTGAGGTGGACTGTCCCATGCTCACTGCACGCTAGCACTAGGCCTCGTTGCTACTGTGGTCACCCCTTGGGAAGCTACATGATCAACATATAAGGTGGCATTAGGATAGCTCTTGATGATAAAGTCCACATAGTAGTCTCTCTCTACTCGCACATCCTCATAGTGTGCCACTAAAATCATACCAGGAGGAGGTGCTACAGATGCTCCCCTCTGCCTACCGAGCCATTGCTGACAACTCTACACAGATATAGAAGGCCATGTGATCCCCAAGGCCTTCCTCAGTGTATCTCTGTGTCCCTTGTACTTGTCTCTATCAAAAGAGACATGTACAAGTTGTGCCTGAAGGCTATCTCTCTCAACGATCAAACCATCCCTCTCTATGATGAGGGTATCCCAGAACTCCCATAAGGTCATCACAGCTCTCTCCAAGTGGAATCTCTCTCTCCCTCCACTACGAAATTCTCGGTTGTCACTACTACAATAGCCATAGCTATAACATCATCACCCTCACCCCTCTCATCCTCTAGTACCTGTGCTCCTCTTGCCACCCAAGCACGTACTCGTCTGACCATTTATGCTGCCCTCTTCACTGCCCTAGTCCAATCAAAAGTCCTTAGTGATCGGGCCCACCATGCAGTAAAATCTGGAGTCACCCCCGCATCATCAATCAGAATAATCTTTTCCCTCGTCATCAAGGACCCATAGCCCCCTGTTACTCATCAATAACTGTAGGCCTCACTACAATAACCTGCGGAGTCTCGGTATCTCCATCCTCTCACCTGTATTACACTGGATCCTCAGGTATACCCTGTGTCAGCCCAAAATTCCTCCTAACATGACTGAAATGCATAGAAGCTCATCCTCTCCATCCCTACAACCATGTATCCAAATATCCTATTGTAAGCATAACAAAATACTGAGGAAACTTGGGCCAATCATGGAAATCTAGGTATGGCCTCCACACCACATCTCCCACCTATAATCCTGACACCAAGTCTCTATAATAACCAGGCCCCTTGGCCTTCAACGCTTGACCCAGATTCTGGATCCATCTCATGAAGCCAGGATGTCTAACCTCAATATCACAAGGTAAACCCAATGGATGAGAAATCACAATGTGCTCATGTGCCCAACACTGCAACAAAAATCCAACATCAATACCATAACGCTTGTGGGCCATCCAAGAACAACTCTCTGAATGTCTATGCTAGTAAAGTAGGTGCCCACTCAAACATTGTACGATGCTCCATCATCTCAGCAAAACACCAGTCATCATCCAAGGAAAATGACCACCTCCTTGAATCTGGAAAAGAAAAACATGAAATAACTATCATCATCATAGTCATCCATGGACAACCAGGCTCTCACAGGCTCATATAATGCCTGGTAATCAAAATTCCCCTGATGAATACCTCACATCCCGAGCATGCTCTCCATATAACCTCTGCATAGTATCTACTCTCTCATCCTCAGTAATACAATAAATCACTTGTCCATGAACCGGTAATCTCATAATACGATGAACATCCTCAAGGGTAATGGTCATCTCCCATGTAGGAAGCCAAAAAGTATTGGTGGAAGGATTCCACCTCTCTAATAACTGTCAATATCAAACTACGACATCTATGAACCCATCTATAAAACCTCATACCACTAAAACCCACTGCCTCAAGATGCTCCCAATCCTCATCTGATAAATCTTCCCTCACCTCATCCAACATCAATGGTAATATTGATCACAGATAATCAATTGTGCATCCACCTACAACCTGCAAAACACAAGTACACAAGATGAATTACTATTATCACAGTAGTATTGAAAATATCATTCATTCAGAGTATTAAGACCGTCAACTTTATTGTCCAAAATCTACCAACGAAAAGTGACATTATAATATCAACATATCGACATCCAAATATACATCTAGCACCCAATGGTAACCATAAACATTCCACAAATTTGAAAACATTTATCAAAAACCATGCCTTTCTATTTAACATACAAACTATTTTTTTCATCACAGGTGAATCACTGACGATTCACCTCAATCACTGGTGATTGGAGGAATCACCAGTGATTCCTACTACTTAGAATTAGGGCATCCACGTGCACCCCCCAATATGGCAATGAATACCACAAAACACTCAAAAATTCACAAATTCAAAAAAACACAAAAATGGATTAGAATCCTACCTCGGCCATCAGAAGACTTGTGTTTTCTACTTGAGGACGTCATCTTGTCAATTTTCCACACCAAAACACATTTTTCATGCCAAACAGTCATTCTGTGAAAATGTTTTTACCACGGTTGCAATGTGGTAAAACAACACTACTTTTGGGCTATTTATAGCCCCTTATTTTTACATGATGCAATCATGATGCAATTGCACTAATCGCCGATGATTTACTCCCTTTAGGAATACATGCCCATATTTCCCTAAACCATGCCATTTTAAACTTTTACACAAGTGTGTCATGTTTTCAATGGATCTTAGCCCTTGAAATTTTGAATCAAACAAACATAGTCAATATTAGGATTCACCATTTGTCTATGGGACACAAGCCCTTTGGCCCCCATCACTTGGTTTTCCCATCATTCAGTTAAACCCATCAAGGATCATATGTCTACAGGCATCAAACCCTTTGGTCACCTTGTCAATTGATCCCCCAGTAACTCATTATGTACCCCCTTCGACTAGGGAAGCCTTTGAAACAAAACACATTGGTGTTCACTATATTGCGTTGCAGTAGAAACACCCATACAAACAAACCTTCTCATCATTTTTGTCTAATGATTTTCTAAAAATTGTCAGACAAAAAGGGGAAAATGTAGACACCAAAAATCTACACTCTCTCACCTTCATTATCTAAACTCATTCACAATCATCAAAACAATTAAAATGCCACAAAACTCCATGACCTAGATCACCCACTTGTACCCTTTAATTAAATTAATTTAATACTCACATCACCACATCCCTATCCCTAAAATAATTAATTAATAAATTAATTACACCCTCACACCTCACCCTCACCCTCACACCTCACCATGTAAACTCATCCACACTCACTAGTTGTAACTAGTTAATTTAACAACCTTCCATAAATATAACCTAACCACCTCTAACTTATCCCTATAACTACTTCCCACCCCTAACTAGTTAGAACTAAGTTAAATTAGAAACCTTCTAAAAACACCTCCACATTTATCCTAACTAACTTGGTCCTCATCCGAGCTCACCCCTCTTAGTATCTCAACCTCTCTCAAAATCCCTTGCAAATCAAGTTTTAAATGGCAATAAAATAACTCTTTTTATCCCCTAACTCGAATTAGCTGAAAATCGTCGGTGATTATCCCGGTCGCCAGGTGATCTATATAAACAATATTTCTAAGCCTCTTTGTGGGAGGATTTTTGGGCAGGGATTCATGACCATTCTAAGTCTGATATTTTGAACAATAACACATCATTTTTGCAACTCTACATCTGAGATGATTTTACATATCATCCAGTGTCATCATCAAGACATTTTCAAATCATCTTTACCCACCATATGCACTCAATCTGTGATATCTCATCATTCATCCATCAAGGTAAGAATTTTTTTTATTAATTCTTGCTTCCATTTTCAGGTATCTTGCTCGTCTTTTAATTAGGTAATCTCGTTTAAGTATTTAAAATTCATCACAGTTCATCAAAATAATCAAGTTATACTCTCTTTTTCGTTAGCCTGTTAGAATTCATAGTAATCATCGACAATTGCTAGAACACCTGCGATTCCTGCACAATATTTTTCTTTCATAGATTTGTTCAAATTTGTTTAGGAAATGTTATTAGTGTCCATTTCTTTTTATTACTAACATGTTATCAAGTATGGATTTTGTAGATGGCCATATCAGGTACTAGTCATCCCATTACCAGTATTGATTCACTACCAATTGTCTGACACCCCTTACACTGGGAGAAATATGATTTGTTACATGACTTAGAACTGTGTGTTATTCATGCGTTGCGCCCTTTGACATTTAGAACTAATCTTCGCATCAACCCAACACATTTGTGAAGCAACTGAAGGAATTTGGGAGGCATATTACAAGGTCCAGAGGATCCAAGATGACCTTGCATCATTCAAGTACAACTATGAAGCATGCCTAAACATACCAGAGACACCCGCACTACATCTGAATCTGACATTGAAGAGCAACATCAACCTTCTAGACACTGATTTTGATCTTTCACAGTCCTATACGACATGGAAGAAGAGATCTCTGACTTCTTCGTGGAAGACTACATCTCTGAAATCTGATTCTTACTTCACAAAAGATGAGGACTTTTCTTGTTCTGTAGGCTCAAACTTCTCAGAAAACCTAGATTTCGACTTAGATTCTGATTTTGGATTCTAACTTTTTGTTCTACATTTCATTACTATCAACTAATGTATGTAATCACCTAAATAAGTGATAAAAGTTAATCACATTTTCCATTTATCATATATGTACTTCAATATTATCATCAATAAAGCTTAAATGTCTTAAAATAAGGTTTATATCCACTTAAGGAAGTCTTTTGGCTTTTGGGAACTGGCCTTTTCTAGGTAACCTTCCCACCCTATTTTACTAACTCTATTTTGTGTAAGTGTTTTTTATTTATAAGCTTGCTTATAGGGAAAATAAGTCTATTACATTCTTCACGGAGCACAAAAACATCATACATCCATCACATCTCGCTGGTATCTTGAAAACCATGCCATACTAAGGTTGAGAAAATTTTACCCCCTTGAAGTATCAAACCAAATCCCCTGAGGTAAAATTTTGCTTCAACATTATGTTTTACATATTACACAATCATTTCAATTTTATTATATTATTTTATAGACTAAAGATAATATGAATCTCTGATTCTTTATAATGACATATTTCTAATTTCATTATCCTAATGTGTAACCTTTTTTGGCATATCTAAATCGATGACTCTGAGAGTGTCTACTCACACTGGTGGCAGTGCACACACGAAATACATACTTGAGCAAGGACATGAAGAGTATCAGTCTACACCACCACCATATAATACAAAGAAACCAATAAATAGTGACTTAAAATTTAATTATATTAGTATTTTGAATCACTTTTACGAATTTATCATTATTTTTCATTGGTTTTTGTTAAATTCAAGATTTTCTGTACCAGTGCCACCACCACCCCTTCCACCTAGTTCCGCAATTTGTTGATTACATATAAAGTTCACAGCGTAAGAACTAACAAATCTCTATTTTTTTCAATTTGAGTAGTTTGAAGTTATTATTGTTTGCTTGTTTGTGTTCTTAATTTTAAATTTTCAACATACGAATTAATCTGATATTGTTAAAGTATTGATGCTCCCAAATATTTTACAATCTGAAATTCATCCCTCAGCCATGCTGACATCCACCTTCTCTTCTTCGAATCCATCTCAGCACCTAAGGAGTACATCAATCTGACCTCCCCTTTTACCTACATCACCTGCTTATGGTAGGGGGAAAAGGCTTTTTCTCCCTACCCTCGAATGACTACAAGAAGGGAAACTCAGAACTTTACAACATCTGAATTCTAAAATTTTACAGTTTATGGCATGCCAAGTGCCAGAGAAAATTCTCTTTTAAATAATATAGAAATGGATGAGGAATATCTTAGGTTTGACAACTATTTTGACATGACATCATCAGGGAGACATTCCGAGGATTTGACATAAGCTTCTCATAAGCAAGGGCTAGATTTGGTAGGCTCTTTAGATTCTCCTTCCCCAAGTGGTTAGGAAAAAAATGGATGATTATACAAAGACCAGATTTTCACTTGACATCCTTGTGTCGAATCACTACAACCCTTGTCATGGATAATTTTATTTCTAATCTTAAGGAGCTGAAAATGTGGGAGATCAGATTGAAAGCTTTGATAAAAGAAATCAATGATAGATATCATAATTTCAAATATAGAGAAACACTTTATTCATTGATTAAAAATCAATCGTTGATGATTGACACTATACTTGCTCAAGCACAACAAGAAAGTGCAATCACTGATAATGTTTACAACAAGGATGAATTTTTGACAATAATGTTGAAAAAATTGGCTAATCTGAATGCCGAGGAACAGTCTTACTATAACAAGTGGAGTTGTGACAAGAACCTTGTCACTATTGCTAATGTAGAGAAAGACTTGGTCGTGGTAAGTTCTATTGTTTTATAGATTGTTAGATAAATATATAGTTATCCTTTATCTTATTTTAAATACTAATAATGAGATTTTTTAATTGCATTTAAATTACCAAACTTTGAAGACAGAGGTGGAGGTGTTAAATGAGCACCTTAAAAATTCAAAAGAGAGTGTCCACGGGGCTATTCTTTACGGAAAAGTTGTTCTTTTAAACAAGCAAAACAATACATTGCAGAGGATTATCAAAGAGCATAATCTGGATCCGAAATTCTAAAGAAAAAAACTGATGTGGATCCTTCTATCCTTTCTGCAGGAGATGCAACTCGGGAAGATAGAGAAAAATTTTAAAATATTAATTTTGCTGCAAAATAATTAGTAAAGTATAGTGTAATCCAAGATAGTTCTAATGTTGTAGGTGTTGTTGAATATGTTCAAGGACAAGGGTCAAATTAACTTCTATTAAAACTTTAAACTATGTTACTATTGATGTATTTAGTCTTTGACAATTGGAATTTGAAAACATTATCTTTATGTGAAATTGTTGATCGTTTTATTTCTCTCAGTCTCATGTGAAATGGTTTATTATCTTTAGGTGAAATTGTTGATATTTGTAATCTGGAATCTAGATTTACATAGTTCAATTTAGTTTCAAATACGTATGAACTCAAAAATTTAAACTTGTGTTTTGAATGTGCATGTTGCTTTCGATCTTGATAGTTTAATCTTGATTCATAATATAAAGATTATCTTCAATAATCATGATGGGATGTAGTCATAGATTGCTATGTTTTTTATTAATCGTAATCATCATGATGTTATATATCATATATGGATTATAATATTTTTTTGAACAATTGTTCCTGTGGAATTGCGATAGTGAGAAATCAAAGATTGAACATGCTTTATTAGTAACAAACTTTAATTTTATTACATCATCCAGTTTGCATATATGATATTACACAAATATGAACTATCTGTTATTTGCAAACATTATAAAAAATATAGAAGCGATTAAGAAAATCTCCAAATATTATATGCATAATTGTAGACACCAATTTTTAGTAAAGCACCTATCCGTCATCTCATGTTCATGTAATTTCCTATCTCACCTTTATTTTTCCTAAATTTCAATAAACCTCATCATCTATTCAACCAAATTTAATTAATTACTAAATGGGCTCCATATAAACCCATTTAATAATTGACTTTTGGCATTATCCCCCATCTCTCACAAATTATTCAATCCATGGGTATTAATACACCCATCTAACACCCCTTTCTAAATTTCAAATGGAATCTATCATCTCACCTACCATGTCAATCATGCTCCCCACTCCATCTAATAATTCAAGTCGTGGTCTCCACATGATCACATCATATCTCTTAACTCGGGTTACTCTACCCAACCCCAGTTACTTGTTAACCCCTATCTAACCTCACATCCAAGCTATAAATATGGGTTTTCCCCCATATTTCAAGAGACCAATATATTTTTCAAGAAGACCTAGAGAGACCTGGGCATTGAGAGGAGAAGAAAGAGCTTAATTAAGTTCTACAAGTTTGAGGGAGAAATATTTGCCATGGTTTTTTTTATCTTATCATCTTGATGCCCAGGTCATCTCCATAGCAGAGCAAGAGCTAAGTCCCCTCATCATTTTAGTTACTTGTCATTTTATATTCCATTATTTTTACATGATAACTACTGTTCATGATCTATTATTATCTTTTCTGGACATGGGGGTTGACATCCTCTAAGGGAGTTAAATCCTCTTGGAACCATCACTATTTGGGAAATCCCCGCATATTGTTATCTAATCTTATCCCTATTTCAGTCTTGTAGATCTAGCTTATTTATATCACACATCTATCTTCTTTGTGCCCATAGATCCACATCTGCATCTGAGGTCCTAAGCCCTCCATCATTCGAAGTTGCTGGTGGCTCCCAGTATCAGCCTTCACCCCGCTCGAGAATGAAGTTTCCTGTACAACATTTTGGCACGCCCAGTGGGACCATATCCAAGATCTGGTCATTTTGTTTGTTATTTTACTCATCTTTTTTTAACTTTCTTGGTGTCGTAAGTATCATAGTATTTGTGGATTTCAAGTCAGTACGATCACTCATTGAAATCACCATGAGCTACGTGCTCTGCTTTTTTTCTGTTGACATCTACCCGCATGGGATATGAATCCAGAAATTAACCTTGTTCTTCTAGTTGTCATCACATCTTATATTTTGCATCTTTTGTTTTTTTGACTCACCTATTCACGGGATTTAGTATTATCTTTCTCTATTTGGTGTGTTACTTACATTTTTTAATTTTTCTCTGCCTTGAGGTAAGTAGTTTTATCATTGTTTTTTCAACAACATAAAAATTGAAGTTTTGTTTCTGGTTTTACAAGTAGTATAGAGTTAATTTTTATTATTTAAATAATTAAAAAAGAGACAATTAATATTAATTAAATAACAATTAATAACAAAAATTATGAAATAAATTGGAATTAACATTATAAAAAATAAATATAATTTTTTTTTGAATCCTAACTATCCTAAATTACCCATCTTCCTACCTACCACCCTCGATTTCACTCTCTACCCAACTCCCATGGTCTCAAGCTATTCCCACACCACCGAGATACCATTACCCATCTTACTTCACTCCTCCTGTAACTTTCCACAGATCGAGCTTCACCTCCCAACCTTGCTCGACCACCTTGGCCATCCCACCTCACTCCATCCTCAATCCCGAGCTCCCATCACCCTAGTTACTCGAGCTCCCAACTTCACCTCGGCTCACCTAACTACCCATGAGCTCTACCCCTGACTCCCACATATCTCTCAACTCTCACACACCACAATGCACCTAACCTGGTCCAACTTAGCTCACACATGTCCCTATTCTCCTCCTAGCTTGACTCCTCATAATTCTATCCTAACGCTCGTCACCTCTAACTAAACTCCACCCACCTCATACACGGCTTGGTTCTGCCTTGAGCCCATCTTTCCCCTCACCACTCAATACTCTGAGCTTCTAACTCACTTCAACCAACTCCGATCCACCTCCACCCCTCTACATGGAATTAGCTCAGCCCTTTACCTGACTTCCCACGATGCGCCTATCCCACGACTCAGATTGACCCCTCTCCACTCAACTCGGTCAAGTCCTTCTCCCACCATATCCCACATCAGTCCCCTCACATCCCAACCCACTCTTTCATGTGCTTCCCACAACTCATCTCATGACAATTGTCATCTTCACAAATACAACACCCAGTTCATTATTGGGGGACGACATCCCTATTCATCCCGTATTTAGATAAGACATTGCGTCGCAAATCATCTTCTCAAATATCACTTAACCACAAAATTGCTCTAATCTCTCCATCAGCCTAAGGGATTTTATATCAAGGTATTTCAACACTTTATATCCCTGAATATAGACATCAAACATCCACCTTATCATTTTGTCATTTTGAATTAAAATTGTGGAGCTTTATGGAGTATGATCCGTTTTGAAGGCCCATACCATATGTTCAATATCCCCAAAGGTCCCGATCCACAATCTTTCCAGCTGTTTCCAAACGGTTTCAAATTCACGCAGAGATTTGAGTGTATTGACTGATCATAGTCTCTCTAAATCAATTGGCATACCATGCCCACTATCTCTGGTTCAATCTCAACTCCACGCAAGCTCAAGTGTCGATAGTAGAATTTTAAGTCTCTTTATAATTTTTTGTTTTACAACGACTATTTGTGGTAGCACCATATCCAATTATGTATTTCTCGTTTCTTTGATTCTCATTATGCCATCGAGCCATGTCCATGTATGACCAACCATTTTCAAATTCACACAAGCTCTGTGGGTAGTTGTTGTAAAGTCTCTTTACATAAATTGGATTACGATTCTTTATCACACCATTACAAACAGTGTTCACAACACCTTTTTCTAAAGGAAAATTTGAATTGATTTGTCATCCACCATTGTTGAGTCGAGCTACCTTCTAGTCATCCTCTCCCCTTCTTCGCCCATGTGGAAATGTTCTTTTCAAGCTTGTTTAAGTGGAAGTCAATTTGTTGGTCCCACACACGTGGGTGATTAAAGTTGAGACACCGTTTTCATGCTTGGAAAATAATGCAAATATGTGGCTTGCACCACATTTAGATTGCCTTTATCCAGGTCCCCCCAAGCTCTCAGACCTCTCCTCATGCTACTCAAAGTTTCACCCTAAACTCCTTGCCTCACAAGCTCCCTCCGTCATTCACAAGTTCACCCATGCACAATTATTCTTATCAGCCACTAAGCTTGGTAGTCTTTTTATTGAACTTATTAAGTTGATTTAGTTAGCGACTTAAATAATAAAGTAGTATCTATTAAATTTTTATCAAGCTGATATTATTTAGTTAATTTAATTTAGTTAGCAACTTAATTAATTAAATTTTTTTTAGAAATTCAGTTATTAACTAGTTTATTTTGCTAATGTTTTACAAATATCAATGTTTAAGTAGTATTGGCTTAAGTTGTGTCATTTTTACATTACGCGTAGGTTACCTTTGTTTTCACCCAAAAATGAATTATTTAGAAATTTTTCGCAATATAATTAACTAGAATAGTTATTAAGCTTCTTTTCAATACACAAGGTCATTAGGACCATTATATTATCTTTTCTTATTCTGTCATCCGCATGAACTAATTGTTTTATTTTCTTCTGCAGGTAAAATCCATGACCTTGTAACCATTAAATCACGCCGTCAAAGACCATTTTGTAAAAAAAAAACATCATTTTCACTGGCCTCGTCCGCAACTCATAAACGGTGCCATTTTAGGGTACCCAGGTGTTTTGGGTCACTAACTGGCACTTTCAAAATACATCACTATCACACACATTTAAAGAACCAGGAAAAGTGATTCTCCAGGTATTCCTCATGTTTCTCTATTTTCTCTTTTCTGCATTATAATTTCCCTTTTCTGAGTGATTGTCTACATCAAATGTCACATTTCATTTTGGATTAAAAAGAACCTTTCTTTTTGCATCCTGCCTGATCACATAGCCTAAATAAGGGATTGAACTCTCTGCATTTCACTTATCACACACTGCCTGAGACTACACAAACATAATTAACACATCAAAACATTCCTCTCACCTGGTTAACTAATTGGGACTTAAACACCCAACAGGCAACTGTCTCAGACATCTCCCAATCCATAACTACCTGAAACCAACCTTAGACTCCTTTAGGCACCTTCATTATCCATTTTACCTTACATCTCGAAATTAATCATGATGATAAAAAATATGTCTGCTTGATTTGTTTGTCAACAAAATACATAAACAAATGTTTCTCTATTTCACACCTATTTTCTCTCTCTCTCAAATCGAGACAAAACAAACGAATCTGCTCTATCTAATTATATTACTTCTTCTGACGATCTCACCCAACAAGATACTAAATTCAAAACCATGTCATCAGTCACCCAACCTCCAGTCTCCATGGTCTCACCTCATGAGAACCATGTCATCCAAAATTGTCCCCACCTTAACACCAACCCTCATATCCCTCGTCAAGATAGTCTTCCTAAATCGACTGCACCACCATCTCCCACTCCTCTACAGACACTTGGGCCTCCTCCTAACCCCATATATGACTTCTTACTCAAAAAATCTCCTACAATCTCTCAATCCTCCCAATCTCCTAAATTGGTGGATCACATTCCACCAACATCCCATTTTGACAATTCCATTAATAGCCTTGTCCAACCATCTCAACCTCTTCACACTTACATTCCTTCCCATCATATGCTCCAACCATATCAAACTCTTAACACACATATCCCCACTTATCGTCATGCCTACTATTGCAACAAACACATCATATCCTATGTCCAAAGTCAGCCTATCAACAATCCCAACCCATGACACATGTTAGTCCTTACCAAGTAGCTCCCCAAACACCTACACATCCACAAATTAATTAGATGTCTTATCAAACCATTCCACAAACATCCTATCCACAAACTTATCAACCACCTTATCAGATGATTCCCCAACTACCCACATATCCACAAACACATCATTCACCTTATCAAACTACTTTTAAAAATCACACAGTCAATCCAATCTCAACCTTACAACACCTCAAATGATTCAGTTCATGCCTTAATGAATTGGTTAGCCAGTTTAGAAACCCTTACTGTAGCACCCAAGAACACTTTATCCTATGAACAAATCTGTAACGAACCAATTCATCCATCAGTTCCAATCAAACCCTATCCCCCTCATTGGAAACTTCCTACATTTACTAACTTCAACAACAAGAAAGATCCCCAACAACATCTCCTCGAATTTAAACACACATGTTGTCTTGTTGCGCATGATCATGATCTACTTCTTTGCACTTTCCCCATGTCTTTGTCTTGTCCCACATTGGATTGGTACGACAGTATCCCATGAAATTCCATATTCTCCTTCACCCAACTTACACAGTTGTTCTTAGAACACTTATCTATCAATATCACATGAAAAACCACTATCGCTGATCTATACACCATTCGACAGTTTGAAGATGAGATCATCACTGACTTCATCACACGATCGCGTGGTGTTATAAACCAACTATCCTTCACTCTCCCGTAAACCAAACTCATTGAATTATTCTCGGATTTGTGTGCAAAACATATATATTCTACTTTGCAAATCCAATCATTCTGAACCTTTGAGGAAGCTTTCACACGATGGTTCGCAAGCTCAAAACCCGTTCCATTGAGCAGGGTCATCTCAAACTCAGATCTGCTAAACCTAAAGTTGAATCTACTAAACCATTCGCACATAACAATAGGTTTAAGGGTACGGCCAACACTATGGTCATTCAACCCTCATCCCTATCTATTTCCAACACATGGTCTCAACAACAATGCCCTCAATCAATAACCAACTAGACTCCCTTAGGAGAATTATATGGCTCCATGTTTGATAAATTTATGACCATAAAATCTATCCAACTGCCTCCCATACAACCCATGGACAAATCACAAGCCAAGCCTATTTTCTATCACAAAGACCACTATTGAAAATATCATCAAGTAAAAGGTCATGACATTGAGAAATGTCGTTCCTTCAAAGATCGTTTCCAATAACTTGTAAATCAAGGGGATATCCAAATTGATACCTCCACTGTGAAAACTAATCAACCACCAACAAATCAAGCCATGCTCTTTACATCTCAACTATCGAATTCTTATATGATTGACACTCTCAGTCAAGATCTTATCTTGACAATGACATCGCATGTTCCCATAGTGGACATTATTCCCACCTCTTATTGTAAACCTATCACATCTACATCAACTTGCACTACCTGTCCTGAACCTACACCTTCTCCTATCCTTATCACATCCACATCAAATTCAACTATACCATCAACTTCTGCCACTTCAAACATACCCCAATCTACCATATTAGATTCATCCTAAGCACTTATTTCAGCCCCACTCAGATCCACACATATCCTTACATCTCTCCCATCTATTTCTTTACCCAAATCTCCCTCAAATACACTTGTTACTACACCTACATTACTCACAACCATCCCAACAAAACTCATTTTTAATACATGCACCCTTACAACCCTACCTCCGACGTCAACCTCTTTAGAAAACATATCATTCTTACCCCTAGAAACATTTATGAAACAACTAGTCCCTTCTACTTCTACATCTGAAAATGCTCCTGCATTACCCATACCCATAAGGTCTACTCCATCGATTATCACACCACCCACATCTCCAAATCTTCCAAAAGTGCTTACATCTTTACCTATGCCAACGACCCCTATACCTATCATATCAACAATTCCACCTATTTCTACCTTGACAACCTCTCCCATGGCCACATCACCAACTTTATCCCAATACTCTCTGCCTAATTTTTCTATCACACTAACTAAATCCTCTTAATCTATAACCGTATCAAATATACTCCTTGGATCATCTACTAAACCAACACATCCACCTAAATCAAATAAAGATAATTTACCTTCTCCCTCTAAAAAATCAACTCTTTCCTCACCAAAAATGAAACAATCCATGTCTCACATAGATATCATTAATCGCATCATACAAACACCCATCTCTTCATTAACATCCTCATCTTGTTTTAGGACATTTTCTCCATTAATAACCACACTACCACTGTCAGATCCTCTGGTTGAAATTATAATCATTCCTGCTAGAGGTAAATATTCTCAGTTAAATTCTAAGGCTCGGGGAAAATATCCTCGACAATCCCCTGTGCAGCCTAAGAAACATTCACGTTTTCTGTCTTCTCAACAATCTAATGCCACAATATCTATGTTATGATCAGTCTCTCCATCTACGACATCTTGCAATAATCGATCCACATCCAAACAATACAATACTTCAAAAAAATTTGATTTTTCCTCCAAAACACGAAATGCACCTATCCAATCTACATCCAAGTTGAGATATCCTATCAAAACCCACAAGAGTTACCTTCTCCGTGATACTTCAACGGGGTCTTATGCAGATATCCTTAGACATTTAACTCGAATATCTACCATCACACTTCATCCCGTTAAAGCCTTTAATACCTATAGTCCCAAGCCATTATGGTTCAATCCTAATTGCAATTGTACTTATCATCATTCCCCGGGCCATGACATTGAACATTGTAAGGAATTTCGGTCAATCATCCACAACCTTATTGAGAAAGATGAATTCCTCATTCAAGGGAAATTTCCTTCTCCATCCAGCTTGAATCCAATTCATATCCCATTTTTCGGGTCTCCCATGATTCCTCCATCCACATCATCCCTTAACATCCCTCCTGCACATGATGTTCCTCCTAAGGAAGGTCTTCCATTGTTCATCATTACCGCTTATCTTGTCAAGCACACTTATGGTCTCCAATCATTTATCCCATCCAAATCTAAAACAATCTCATCTAAACTCTTTCAACATCCTTTAACTCCTTCACATTTAAGCTATTGGTGGAGTGGCCTTCCCTCACCCTTGAACACAACTCCCTTATCACTAGGGAACTTTTCCCGTCGACATCATTTCATTTATCCCATCCAAATCCAAACCAATCTCATCTAAAATATTTTGACATCCTTTAACTCTTTCCGTTAAGGGACCTTTTTACCGAAGTCCACAATTATGGCTATATTTGTGCCTTTGTTGAGGCACCATATTTTTTTCATTGAAGTCCTCTTTTGAGGCCATGTTTGTCTCTCCATTGAGGGAGCCCTTTTTCTTGAAGTCCACCATTGTGGCCATATTTTTGTATCTATTAGGGCACCATTTATTTTAATCTAAATCCACCATTGTGGTCATATGTTTGTTTCCTTCAAGACATAGTTTTATTTCATGTTTGTATATCATCTCATAATGTTGCAACTTAATGTCTTCCCTCTCATGGTGGTAAACCAAAGACGTAGCCTCGTAATGCACTGCACTTGCGACAAGTCTACTATTAGCATATCTACCAATGAGCACTTAGTTATATCTTTAGATCATTCTACCCATTCATATCCCTTTCCATTTCTCATTGTAATGATCCGAATTATGTGGTCCACTTTTTACTACTTTGATATGACCCCATAGCCATTACATCCGTCACCTTCTCATTCTCCTATTGTAGCCATGAAAAGGGTCCAGGGTCTCTCTTGTACATTCCTTATCCCCTCTTAAGTGGTTTACTTAGATATTCCTAGCTCTCCCCCATGTGAAGCTCAACTTCACATATGTAAAAGGCAAAATCAAAGTTATAAAAAATAGACAGATCCTTCGAAGGACAACTGCTCATCGCAAAAAGGAAAAAGAAACTAAAATTAAAGCATACAAATCAAAAATCAAAGAAAAATCAAAAGAGATAGACCAATTCCTTGAAGGACGAATATTATATTATTCTTGTCATCCATATTATGTATAAATTAGACCATACCCTCGAAGGATGATTATTCTGTCATTATGGCATCTAGAAGGTTTTTCACATTGATCAGCCTTCCTTTATCAGCATTTTCAGAAAGCTTTTTTGCTATTGTTCTTTCCCTTTCCCAGAGCTGGGGCATAAACTTAAGGAACACCACCTTTGGAGATCCCTATTCCCACATATAAGTTACATCTCCAATCCCTTTTTCATGTCAACATTAGGATTATGAGCATATTTCATCCATATTTCCCTCATGATCTTTTGGTATAACTAACTATCATTGGTTATGTGTTAACACCTACGATTGGCTGTAAGTGCAATGCCTTAAGTGGTAACCTTTCTTGTTTATCTCCAATCTAGTTCAAAGCATGGTTTCCTTGTACACTCTTGCTATAACTATATTTATTTCATCTCATCCAGATCATATTTTATCAAAATCTTATCAAATTTCACACTATTTATCCATAATATCCATGAATGTGTTTGAAAATATACTTTTCGGTTTGCAAATTCTACTTGATCACCGTTGCATTTTGTGAATCCTACTTGAGGATCCTTCTCAAGGCAAGTTCGTTATCCTGTAGCTCCTTATCTCTCAACATGTTCAATAATGTCTTTGATCCATTTCTCATCACTCTCCATTTCCACTCATCACCATTTTTCTCCACATCATCCTTCTCACCTTTCTGTCCCCTTACACGACACCAGATATGTTACTTGTCTTTCCTTTTGAGTTTCCCTTTTACTCTTCCACTTTTAGTTTGACAATATTACTTAAACCATCCATATAGCCAGAGAATCTTAGCTAAGGTATATCTTCTTCCTTGGATCCTCCTACTGTAGATACTTCTCCACCATTTCCTCTTTTAACAGGCGAAAATCACAGCCACAAATGTCTTTCCACTCCTCCTTTTCTGATTAACACTCTTGCATCATCACTACTACCACATGGACATCCCAATTGAGGATTACCCTTACACTCTCCATCTATGTTTCATATGTTCCTCCATCCACTCATGTCACACTCCTTTTTTTACTTGTTATCACTTTGATATCACCTCCTTTCATCTCTTGTTCCATTTTGATATACGTTACTTAGTCTTTTCATCATCGTTCCTCTTCTTCGGCTTGGCAATCCTTCTTAACCATCCCTATCACAGGGAAATTCTTACTTAAGATTTCCTCCTAAGAATGGTTTTTCATTTGACCCATCCACCTCCCATCATATCTTCCTCATCTTCTATCTCCCGCCTCTAATCGTACTTATCCACTGCAACCAACCCTTCCACACTTGTATCCATTACAATGTTGTCTTTCTCCTTCCATATTGTCACTGCTAGTTTGGTGATCTTACTCAAATCCTCTTGCGGCATGGCGATCTTACTTAAGAGTCCCTCTTAAGCATGATCAGTCATCCTACACTTTCCCACTACCCCACATTCTCTCCATCTACATTTTCTTGTCATTCCCCATCATCACATCCTCTCACCTCCTCTTTCATTCTCATAAACACCACCTCCTAATGGTTCGTTTTTCATCTCCATCATCCATTGCTAGGTAATCTTACTTAAATTTTACTTCTCCATTCATTTCGTGTCTTGTTTCTTCATTTTTCTCTCATTCATTCTCATCGATTACATCCTCTCCTCGCCTTCATCTTCCTACACATCGGTATCCCTCATTTATTTACTATTTCCACTCCATCTTCTAGAGTTAGCCCACATATCTACTCCCATACTTACCCATCATTGTCATTTATCTTCCCGTAACATTCTTTCACCATCATCTTATATTTCCGTGCTAGTAATTATAGGTGGACTTCTCCTGAAAAAATCACTCATCCCCATTCTACACAGTCATGAATCTTTTTCTTTGACCTCCTCCATTTTATCTTCATTCCTTTCTTCCTCTGTGCCCTCTGATCATTATCGGGGGACTTCTCCTAATGTCCCTTCATTGGCATCCCCCCTCCCATTCTTCATTTACTTTCTGCCTCATCTCATCTTTTGTCTTATATCCTTTCCTAGTAATCATTATCAGTGGATTTCTCCTAACATCCATTCACATGGCATTGCCTTTCCTATCCCTTACTTTCTTTTTCCTTACCACTTCTCCATATTCCATTCTTCCTTATCCAGTTTATTCACTGTCTTCATCATAAACCCCTCTCTCTATTTTCTCATCATCAACTTATCCTCGTCTCATGCATCTCTGAATCTTTTCCAATCGATGTCATTCCTCCCCTCAAGCTTCTTTTTACGCTTCCTTTTGCTTTTCACTCTTTATCAAATATCTCTACTCTTGGTTCCCTTCCTTCTGCATAATTTTCTTCGTTGTCTTCTCCTCTTTTCTTGATCCTCATCTTATTTCACTTCCTCTACATCTTCCTTCTCCCCATTTTACCTCACACCTCCTCCTTACTTCCCCGTCGATAACCTGACTCTTCAGCATTATCCCATCTCCTTTATCATCTCATCATCCGCATGCATTTCCATGCAGTCAGTTCCATATTCTTTTCCTTGGATTTCCTCAATATGATCATGTTTCTTTCAATTTTATTTGATCTTTATTATCTCTTTCGTTTTCCATTAGCTCTTTTCTTTCCTCTGCTTCGTCCTCCTTCACACATTTCCTTTTAAATAACTCTATTTCTTTTTCATAATTTCACCCTCTTCTTTGACATTTTCATGTCTTCTCTTTGTCTTATCCTTCTTCATTTCCCCCCTTCTCTATAATCCTTCTTTGTTATCTTCTTCCTCCCCTTTCATTCTTTCTTTTCTCCTCCTCCGTTTTTGTCCCTTTATTCCATACCCCTGTCGCCTTCACATTCAGTCTTTCTTACTCTTCTCATAATCAACCATGATCCTCCTTGTCTATTCCCCTTTCTCTTTCTCAACATTCCTCACACCTAGCATTCACGGTCCAATGCCAATGTTTCTCCGTTTATGTACCGCCATCTGATCCATTTCATTACCGTTCTCATTCTCTCTCTCTGGCAGCATTGACCCTCTTCTCTTTTTGAGAACCCTGTCACATATTTTACCTTCGTCCAGTCCTCTCGCAGGGACATCATCATATCCAATGCTAAGAATTTCTTCCCATCTTCCTTTGACTGTTTTTGTCTTGGAAGATACCATAACGACCATCACCTATATAATCTTATTCTCTTCCATGAATACTTGCTCTACTTTTCTTTTGTTGCAAAAGTATCTTGACTTCTTATCCTACTTATCAAAGAAACCAGGACTTCTTTGTCTTCTTGCATCCTTCTAATTTGCTAGCACTTATGAATATTTCCTATGAAACATGATTGCCATCATATTTATTCACCCTTTTTAGGAAATTTTATCTCACCTTTCTATCCTATCTACTCATCCTGTCCACATTTATGATTATTTCCTCTTGGGATATCTTATTTCAACATCCATCTATATCTTATGTTGGGGCACCTTTTCATCTTTGTACATGTCAATGCATATAACTCACTTTTGTGTTCTCCTCGTGCCCTGTGCTAGGGAATCATTATCTTTATCCTCGTCCCTTTTGTGGACGCATGATTTTTCATATAATTCCTCGTAGACAAAAGGATTTCACACATATTTTCACTTTCAGTTGCGCATATTTTGATGTTTTCCTATGATCTATTGGTCATCTTAGTTTACATCCATACTGCAGTGGTCTTCACCCCACTCACTGGTCTGTATAACATTGTTGTCTGTCTCTCGTTGAGACCATAACTTGTCCTCTACTGATGTGATATTGAAGTCACCACCATATTTTTTTTTATTATTGTTATTGGGATCCTTTTTTACATGGGGCATATTGCCTTTGGTTATGTCTTCATCCATCCTCAGGCACATATTTCATCTAACCCTTTTTTTTTGTGTCTCGTGGCCTTGCTATCACAAACCACTCAACACCCCTCCGTCATATCACCTAACCTCATCATATCTTTGTGTCCGAGGATGGATGAAGAAATGACCAAAGGAAAGATACCTACCATATCTTTCCTTTGGTATAGTCATCCCTTTCCATCATCTCGCGTTCATTTACATCTCCTATCTCACTTTTATTTTGTTCTAAATCCCAATAAACCATCATACATCTATTCAATTAAATTTATGGTTTTAATTAATTAAATGGGTTCTACACAAACCCATTTAATAATTGAATTTTGGTATTATCCCCCATCTCTCACAAATTATTTAATCCATGGGTATTAATATACCCATCCGACACCCCTTTCTAAATTTCAAATAGAATCTATCATCTCACCTACCATGTCAATCATGCTTCCCACTCCATATAATAATTCAAACCGTGGTCCCCACGTGATCACATCATATCTCTTAACTCGGGTTACTCTACCCAACCCCGGCTACTTGTTAACCCCAATTTAACCTCACATCCAAGTTATAAATATGGGTTTTCCCCCATATTTCAAGACCTTGATATATTTTTCAAGAAGACATAGAGAGACCTAGGCCCAGAGAGGAGAAGAAAGAGCTTAATTAAGTTCTGCAAGTTTGAGGGAAAAATATTTGCCATGGTTCTTTATCTTACCATCTTGATGCCCAATTCATTTCCATAGCTGAGCACAAGCTAATTCCCCTCGTCATTTTAGTTACTTGTCATTTTATATTCCATTATTTCTACATGATAACTATTGTTCATGATCTATTATTATCTTATCTAACATGGGGGTTGACTTCCTCCAATGGAGTTAAATCCTCTTAGAACCGGCACTGTCCAAGAAAGCCCCGCATATTGTGATCTAATCAAGTATATGTTTTAGTTTTGTAGATCTAGCTTCTTTATATCATACATCTATCTTCTTTACACCTGTAGATCCACATCTGCGTCTGAGGTCCTAAGCCATCCATCATTCAAAGTTGCTGGTGGCTCCCAGTATCGGCCTTCACCATGCTCAAGAATGAAATTTCCTGTACAACAATAATATATGTAAATGAAAAAAATATCGAGTAGAAATATATTAGTATATTTCAGAAAATGAATACAATCAATGGTTTGGTAGCTGAAAAACCCCTATCCTGGATAGTGCTTTATCACTTCTTATATCTGTTACAGTATCTTATCTAGCAGATTCCAAGTCAATTTCACCATTATTAGAGACTTCATTGTTCTCTATCTGATTAATAACTCTATGCTCTGGAAGAGATTTCCATGTAACTGGTGCTCTTTCAAATGGAAATGTGTCCACCCTATATCTTGAAACATAGATTCTCAAACAAGTTTCCAAATTTGTGTCCAATCTGTTGCGAAGTTTTGATTTCAAAAATATAAGTGCACTATACAACCTTTCATCTTCAACAGACCCAAGAATCATTGTCTGTATGAGTTCATATAGTTTGAAGTATTCACTTATATTCTCTCTCAGAATGCTACTTTGATGCATCCTTCTCCACAATAGAGTGATAGCTCCCATTTCTGTTAGGTCAGCAATAGACTTATATTGACAAGACATTGTAAATCCAAAATTTTGTGACTAGGATATGAGTGATGTTTTGTCTAATATACCATTTAATTCCCCTCCATCAACATGTGAAGATTTGTAAAATTGCTCCATAAGTGCAGTCGTGGATTTCCTAAAGTTTGTATCTCTTTGTTCTTCATCAATCATTGGGTTCCAGAAAATTGGATTTACAAATCCCGTTGCATCTAGTAGATCCCTATTTTTAAAACTCTCTCTAATCTTAGAAGATAATGTTTCAGATATTTTCATCATTTTTTTTTGTACATCAGAAACTACAACATCAAAAAGATATCTCGTGATAGGTAATTTCTCAAGCTCAAAATATACTACATAAGGATCTTTGTATAAAGTGTGCATTTTAATATTTTTCCCATCAATAGAAATATGAAGATGACCACTAATATTGAACTTTAAATATTTGTTCAGATCTTTTGTGTCTGTCAAAACCTTGAAGCTGTTAAAAATGGATTTTGAATCCAATCTTGAGTGATATACAATGTATCTAAAATCATACATACTTGTCTCTTTAATTTTAGGAAATCAACAATCTATATGGATCTTTCCTGAGCATGTTTCACCAAGATTTTTATTTCCTTAAGAATTGGAAAAATACCACATAAAGTTAATAATATCTCTAAATCTATCAAGCAATACAACAGATCTTTAGCCTTGTCCACTTGTCTTCGATGCTTGAACATATACCATGCTAAGGACCCGTATTCCTCAAAAATCATGTAAGCTGGTTCATACATTGATATCCATCTCATGTCAACATCTTTTAGCAATTTTTTACCATTTATTATTCCAACTGGAAAATATCTGAGACTCCAAAAATATTTTAGGACTTCTTGACATATATAAATCTAACTCCTGTATCATCTCCTCCACCTTAGTAACATTTTCAAAATTACTTACAATCTTGTAAGAAAAATTCATTCGGTGATCCATAAAGTGAATATGTATCATGTAAGGGGCTACTCTTATTTGCAAACATATACAAAGTCCAATTTTGTGACCTTACAAGATAAATGCGCCATCATCTCCTCCACAAATCAGCTTTGCAGAGATTGAATGATCATCCATACCAGTTATTTCCTTCAAAAATATTAATAATAAGTTTGCAAATTTTCTCATCATTACAGTTCTCCATGATTTTGTGCATATTTAGTAGATGACTTTCCCATAAATGCTTACTGAAATTGAAAGTGTAGACATGCATGCACACCCAAGTTGTATTATCTACTGTTGTGACCTCATTAATCGACAAAGTGATAAAATTTACATTATTTACCTTCTCTCTCAAATCAGTGATTTCTATTTCTCTCACACACTTTGCCATCTCCCATGCACTGGTATCTGACTAGTGTATTGTTGGTATATTTGGAAATCCATTAGATTAAAACAATGTCTTATAATCAATGATATCTAAAATTGGTCTGCCCTTTTTCAAAATGTGAAATATTGTTATGAATTAAATGAGTTTGGCCTAAAGACTTACGTCACTAGATTTTTCAAATCTATCCTTTATAGTTTTACCTTTTTCAACTAGGTCTTGAAGATTTTTATGATGATTATCATATTTTGTAGCATATCTCATATGCAAATAATCTTCCTTGGTTGTCCATCTAGTTGTTTTTATAACCGTTCCATCATATTTCTTTTCAGACTCGTATACCTTCCCAAAATGCTTCTCTATTGTGGCCAACTTCAATTCTGTTTATTGGTCTTTGCCAAGTTTCCAACTACAAATAGTACATCTACATTTTGTAGGAGTATCACTATTGTTTTCAGGTTCAATTAATGGATATTTGGTTGACCATTCAAATTTATAAGTCCTTCCTATAGTCCACTTCCCACTCTTATGTTTCTGATGTGAGTTTCTGGAATGTTTATAAAAAGTTTGATTTGGATGGGAAATGGGATTATCAATACTATCAATTTGAATTGTATTACTCTGGTGATTAGCAATTTCATCTAGAGTAAGATCACTGCTAGGGCTTTCAGTATTCGAGATAAATTGGGTTGCTTACAGCTTCCCTAAGTAAATCAAAAAATAAAGTAACATTATCATAGTAGAAATTGGTTTGCTTACCACTTGCCACTGGGGTTGTTTCTAGCTGACTGAAATATATTTTAAATTTCCATATTGCGTTTTCTTTTTCCTTGAGTTCTTTTCGTATTTGTAACAGGGGCCATCGAATGGAATATTTTGAAGTTTGCACATGTGACAAAAACATAGAACTTTCAAAATTAAAATATTGATGGAAACAAAGATTTATCCAAACGTAAGCCAACACAACTTAAAAATGACGGACGAAAACACAACCGAGCACTCGAACAACAAAGCAATATGTAAGACGACTGCATAAAATACTTCTACCGACTGGTAACACAGATAACTGTTACCGGATGGAAAAAAATATTTTGTTACCGGTCGGTAACACATATATCTGTTATCGTCCTGTAACACTGATACATGTTTCCGGCTAATAACACTTGCACATTTGCCTTACTGTCCATCATGACTCATCATAGAATTTATTGTTGAGTGGTAACACAAATAACTGTTACCATTCGTCAACACAAAATAACCTTGTTAGTCTACAGACAGAGTTCTCTTTTTCGCTTACCTCTTAAGTCTTTCACAATTTCCTGAATCCTTCAGCTTGTGGTCTTAAACGTTCAGATTTTTAAAATGCTTATAATGTTAAAAATAGGACTATACTATGGTGAATTAATCATATATATATTCGAATGTTATAACATGAAGGAAAATATTCTAACATCATTTGGCCCTTGTCAGAAACACGAAGGCAAAATTATATTCAATTTTTTTTAGGTCCCATAAAATTTTGGCAAACGCGCTAACATATAGTAGTACAAAATTTACCAAATTCAAAATTCAAAATATTCCCCTTTTCACGAATATTTGCCCCTAAAATTTACCTTATCTATTGTAACTCTAGATAATTCATGTGTATAAATTTTCTCAGAAAATGTTCATGTATTTTTATAATGTCATTGGTGTAGCTAGCAGAGGTAAATATAATTAAAGGAAAGAATTATTTAATTCTTTTTTCCTATTGTTTTGGGGGAAATGTCTCTTTTTAATGGAGGAATCGGTAGGATTGGTCCAAATACCACTCTTCACCAAATTATGGGAGCTAACTAAAACAATTATTGCTTTGCAAAAAAATGGTGTTTTTTTCAGTTTTGTATCCCATCACCTACTTGATATTGGTAAATAAGAAGAATAACCAACCTTGTATAAAAAAATTGTATTTTTTGCATTCCAAGAATCTCTTATGATTAATTCTCCCCATCCTTAGATTATTACTTTTCATTATTTGATAATTTTATAGGATATTTTTATTCCATTTGTATACCAATTTCTATAAATTGGTGATATTATGATCCTTATGCAAATTTTAATATATGATAATGTATGTAGATTTTATTTATTTATTTTATGGGAGATTTTTTTTAACTAAAATTGTAAAAAGTGAATCTAATTCAATTACTACCTAAGGCACTCCTAATGTTTAATTCAGCTCTGCCTCCATGCAAAAGAACTAAAAAATGCTCCGGAAGTGGTTTCACACAAAGATTACATCATATGCATATCATAGCTTGTAAAGTATGGACAAATTAGTGACTATCTAAAAGACTAATAGATTTTGATGTTTTTCCTTAAATAAAATAAGATACGCAGACTCACAAGAAATTAATGATTCCCTTAACATTGAATCCTCATTAATCTAGTTTTTGTTTGTAATTGCACCATGCATTTCTTATAATCTTTGACATATTAACTACACGAAAACCATTGAGTAGAACACCCTTCAAACACACTATATGTATATAAGGCTGCCCTTTGGAAAATGAAATTATCATGTTATAGGGATATTAAATAGTTGTTTGTTATTTTTTGTTGCTGGGATTTTTTTTTATTTGCTACAAAATTTGATGGGTGTTTGGTTGGTACAAATGAGCATTTCTTTCATATGTTTCTTGCTAATATTTTACTTTTATTGGTTTCATTGACATTTTGAAAGGCCTCATGGTTTTATTTACTTAGACCTCTCTTTTCGGATATTTGAAGGTCAAACATAGCTTGGATTTTTGTGATATCATGGGATGTTCTATCTATTTTGGTGAAATAGTGATTTCTTGCTTCCAACATTATGTCTAGTGCATATTTATTTGAAATTATTACAAATATGTGTAATTAACATGCATTCCTAATTATTTTCAAGTTATAAATCAATATGGTAATACCTACGCGAGTTTATGGTGAATAAAGAGCATGAACTTGAAGGTTTAAATTCATAATCAACTACATGTTTCCTTTATTCTCCATCACTTATTTAATTGAAATTTGGACTATTCCCTTATTTATGTTTAGAAAAATACATTCTTTAAGAGGGTTATTTGTCAAGATTTCACCCTTCCTAGTTCAGATTAGTGAAGACTAAACTAGAAATACATAAAACCTTAAAAAAATGGGAGGGTTTAGGGACCTCCTAATGTGGATGGTGATGGAGATGGTACGAGGGGGAAAAAATAGATCTCCCTTACTACTTGTCAACAACTTGCACATAAACGAAGAATAAACATGAAAAAGGGTTAGTGATAGATATGGTGGGCTACCTGAAAAAGTCACCTCCAAGAAGGGAAAGCTTCCTAAAAAGGATGTTAGCCCATGTTTCAATAACAAAAGTATATGATAAAAAATGAAATGGAAATATGCAAATAACAGAGTCTGAAATGTGTCTAATAAGAAAAATAATCTGAAATGATAATTGGTATTAGAAATATAAAAAACTAAATTCAAACCAGAGCGGGTCGATGGTGACCTGAGAGCAGACAATGTGGTCATTGGCAACCGGAGCAGGAAGATTCCAACGTGTACAAAAGTAGGGGTAGATAATAAATTTGAGGTGTCAAGGCAGATAGCAGAATGCTGAGAGGATAAATAGAATGTTGGTAAAGTGGTTGGGGTACAAGAGAAGAAGTGGGATGTAAAACAAGGTAGATAGGATGCCAAATAAAATGAATTCAACAAATGGAGGATATGGGTCAATGGTGACCAGAGCCAAGAGGTGGTGACCAGGGTAGAAATGGGATGTATTCCAAGGGTTAAAGTGGATAAATGGATCTAAGATCAATTATGGGTAGTAGAAAGGCTTTGCAGAACTCCTAGAAGACCTACAAAACAAATAAGAGCATGTATCCAAGTATATATCCAAGTATTCTTCACTATGCTCCATGCTTCAAAAAAAGGATGTAGGAAGATAACCAAGTGATTAAATTGATGGTAAGAGATCCAAAGAAGATGCAAGAAGCAAAAATCATAGAGAACATAAGAGACAGTCAACCGCGACTGGGTCACCCCTCCTCTCTTAGGGCTGGGTCAACCGCGACTAACACAGACAGTCTACCAATAGACATTAGGATCATAATGGGTTGGAAAGAAAAGGATAATAAATGGGTGGAAATGGGAATATAACGGCTAGTGGGCTATTTTTTAGCCTTGTACGCCTATGCGGGGATATTTAATGGGTAAGGGCATCTTAGGAGGTAATAAATAGATAGAAGGAATCTTAGGAAGGGTTTAAATAAGGGGTAATGATGAGAGGGGATGATAATCCCATGAGAGTATTAAATAGAGGTTTTATTGGTAGGATTAGGAAAATTAGGGGATAAATGTGACTTTTAAGATATAAAGATGAATGGGGATGATAAAATAATGGTAAATATTAAGGATGGGATATGGGAAAAATAATATTTTAAGGGGGAATATGGGAAAAAATTAGAATAAGATGAGAAAGGGGGAGTGTTAGGCAAGAGTGAGAGGTGTACATAATATGAAGGTTTGAGAATGCCAAAAACAAGTGTCTACATTCTGCCCCTTTTTGTTGAGGGGTTTGCAATGGAAAACTGTGAGATAAAAATGAGAGGGATGATAGGACTGGTTAACAATGGATTATTGATTAGGTGCTCCCCCTAAAACTAGGGATTGATGACATGAAGGGGATCAATCACGAGTTTGAAAGCAATGAATGAAAAGTGAGGTGGGATAAGAAATGGAAAAACACCCCATCCCAACGCCAAAACACCTCCACCAAACCTCACCTACCCCTTAGTACCCATACAAACCATACAAACACAACTGCCATCAACCTTCGTCGACCTAATTCCTACCCTCTCACAACACTAAACTCACCCATAACACCACACAGCATCTGCTTTCCCACAATCAACCCCCCCGCCCCTCGTTATACTCCAAACCCTCTATCCCGAACTCTACCCTACTTAACCCCCGCCACCCCAAACACTACCCAACCCCACTGCTCCAACACTTAGTTCAGAATCGCTATCATAGAAGAACCGAAGCTTAAAGAGCATTATACATAAACAAATAAATTAATACCAACCCACTTATTAAAACCTGAAACTCACCTCCCGTCCATAATGCCACAGAAGGTAGAAAAGATTCAGGAAAAAAATAGGATTTGGGGAAAAATATGGTGGTGATTGAAGGAGTCACTTCAGCAGGGAAAAAGGTACGATTTCAATGGATATGACAGCAATGCCCTATAGACCCATGAATTAGAAAAAATCACTGCAAGATGGAGGGAATCCACATAAATAGATGTGCAAGTTGTGGGACCAACAAGTCGATGGTAGACATCATGCACAAACATATGTGAGGATTATAACATGAACTTCACCGTATATGATTAAGTGAGTGAATATCTATGTGGAAAAGATGGGGATGGAGAAGAGAATGGTACCCTAGCGAGGAACACAAAAATCACCAAAAAGGTAGTATGATATCAGAAAGCTGAAAATGACCGAAAAGAGTTTGTTATGGGTGACACACCAAAAAAGTGAAGATGGGCTAATTAAATGATGGGAAATGATGCATACAAGGGAAAGAGTTAAAAACTAAGGTTGATTCAATGGTGACCATAGCTTGTCGACGACGACCAAGATAAAGCTACAGTGACCCTAAGGGGGTCGGTGACGACCAGAGTCAGTGGGATATAAAAGCCCATAAACCGGTATATCAAGCTCATTTACACACGACCAAGTGACTATCAAGAGCTCTAATTTTAAGAGAGAGAGAGAGAGAGAGAGAGAGATAAATTAAGAGAAATGTAGGCCATGGGAACTGGGAGGAAGTTCTAGAGGGTTTGCAGGAGGGTGAGTATCGAAACCCTTGCTTGTGTTTATGCTTTTTTTTATATTTTTATTTAATTTTTAATATTTGTAATTTTAGCTTGGCACCAGGGGTAGTTGGCAGAAAATAGATACAGTCATCATCGATCGGGAATAAAAAGGCATTGACCCTGACCTGAATGCATCAACCCAAGGTGGGTCAGCATCGATTGGGGATGAGAAGATAGATTTTTTATTTTAGATGAAGGTTGGATGAAATTTGATGAGGATAATTCTGATGATGGCATGTTTTACTTGTTTTGTAGGCCCAAGAGACCTTATATTTGAGGGATAGAGTACCAACCCTATACGATTAGATTAGGGGAGACATAGTTGAGGAATATTGAAGTGTAAGCAATGAAATGTGTGTTTAAAAAACAAAAAGCCTAATACGAAAACTTGCATTTAAGACAAATATCAAAATAAGTGCTCACTGCTTATAGCACATATATAGCTTGAAGAAAAATGTTAATTCTTTTCCCATACAGTCTTCCAAAAAATTTAAAAGGTCGAGAAAAAACTTTCACTTTCAAATACTCCATCAAAGAATCCATTCAGCTCTCTCTTCTATGTAAATTGATCTCATTTTTTCAAACAAAAAAGAGATGTTAATTTATCAGGATATGAATTATAGTAGCAAGTTAATCTTCCTATGATAATAGGGGATAAACTAAATTCAAATCTGAACACTTACACCAGCTCGCATCTGATTCAATCCACCATTAGTGTGGACCAATAAGTACCCTCAAGACTCTACAGGAGCTATAAACAACAAAAACTCACATTCAGATTAGAAAATCCATGATTAAAACTTGTACATCTATTTGACTTCTAAACCCACCTTTACATGATTCACTTGGCTCTACAGATGGTTCAAAATTTCACCTTGGTGGATACTTCCATAACTTTCCATATACCGTAGAATCATCAATACCATCCAACTGTCAAGTCTAGGAGTGTGAAAACATGAAAAGATGCACAATTTTGAGACACTATCCTTGAAAATTCATTTAACCTGGGAATAAACAACTAGGTGGCATCGTGACAAACATGGATTCGAATAAACTTAGAAATGGTCATTATTTAATCATTTCAAGTTAGACACCTGAGCATTCATAAAACAAATCAGACCTAAAGAAGGATAAAGCACCTTCTCAGAAGATTGTCACTGTCTAGATAAATGGGGAGGAGTCAATTTCCTCGTTCATCTTATTTTGGTACTACCTTTCACTCCAAATTCACCCTGTTGCAAAATGAAACTAAAAATATCACCAATGTAGTTTTTACAGTTGAGCTCGGATTAGAAAAAATACACCTTTTTATAATACAAATGATGTCTAATGACTTCAAACATGTGTTGCCCTGCAACACATTACTGTTGACTTTGACAAAGTAAGAACAGGAATTAGCCTAGTTCTTGATCTATAATCAAATAAAGATAATGGAAATTTATATTTAAGTTGGAAGAAGAGTAGGTGTGCACATTTTAGGCTTGGTAGCAAATGCGGCACATTCCTGTTGAGATCTCTGCAATGGACGATTAGGAATGCAGTTTTGTGTATCATCAAACACAATAGATTTGTTTGGTATAGTGCAACTTTTACCCTCTGCTGAAAAGTAGTAACTGGACAGAGTGAGATTGTTTAGACTGTTCATGCAGCAAAGAGCATCAAGAATTCGGCCATATAACTGATTATGACCCAGATTGAGTTCTTCAAGGCTCCTCATGCACCCAACAGACACAGGAATTTCTCCACTTAAACCGTTGAAGCTAATGTCGAATACAACAACTGCATTCAGAAGCCCAATCTGTTCAGGCAGGCACCCAGAAAGCTTATTGTTGAGAAACAATACCTCGTTCAGAGTTTTGGTCATTTTGCATATACTTGAACGAATGCTTCCTTTAAACTTGTTGGCAAAACTTAGAACAGAAGCAGGGGAGCTCCCAAGATTGGCTGGGATTTCCTGCTCAAAATGGTTGTTGTTTACAAAAATGGCATCCAGATTCCTGTTGAAGAGCTCTGCAGGAATGGTGCCATAGAATTTATTGTATCTAATGTCTAGAAATATAAGGTTGTGGAGGGTAAAGACCACACTGGGGAAATATCCTGAGAATTGATTATTACTAACATCCAGCTCGCTCAGTATATGGAGATTTGATATGCCCAAAGGAATGGTGCCATTGAAATTGTTTGTGTTTATGTGAAAGATTGCAGTGTCGTTGAGTAGTCCAAGTTCCTCCACGAGAGTGCCTGAACATTCAAATGTATTCAAATAATAATTCTGAGTTAATAAAGCATTTCTATGACTATGATGACCAAAGCTTTATAAATAGGATTGATTACTATATAAAATATAGTATGTACTTGTTCATCTTCTGTTTTCAGTATATGAGTACTTTTTATTCCTGTGAGCCTGGTGTGGTTAAGATCTATTCCTGCAACAACTTTATCGATAGATTTATCTACACGATGTGCACAATAGACTCCTGTGTAATTACAAATATCAGAGCCGACGCAATTCTTGAGGATGCCCTGAGGATCAACTGTGATTGCTTTCTTCCAGATCTGAAGAGCTAAAAAAGCTTGATAAAGCCTAGCATTGCTTAAACAAGCCGGATTCACATTATCATTCTCTCCACCAACACCAGATTCTCCTCCACTCCCTGATACTCCACCACCACCATGTGATTCTCCTCCTCCACCTGATCCTCCACCACCACTACTGACAAGTGCAAAATATTGAGAAGACTGAAGCGCTCTCATGAAAAATTAGAACTGGGAATAGGACATTTTCAAAACATGAAACATTACCATCCTCTAGCCACACAAAATCACCAACCCTACATAGTGCATAGTAAATGCATTAATAGGTAACAGTAAATACATTCAATGTGCAAGAGGACATCTACTTTTTCCCTCTACAATGGCAAATAAAGGGAATAACCAATACAAATTTGCCAAAATAGCAAAATCAAAGCTTCAAACTTTAGTCTAACTCCATTTAAATAAAAATGACACAATCTGATTGGAAGCAATGCAAATATGTAATTACTAGAGTGAAGACAATATCCTTATGTTCGGCAGGGTAATAATATTAGATACTCCATACATATTTATTTGTACATGTTTATTTTTATATTGAATCGTTCAATACCTAGAGAGCCATGTACATGTTCACTAGTTACTACATCTCCCATATGGTATTCAACGGTTGGATAAGTGTGTGTCCCACACTTCAGTAGTTGAACGAGATCGACCGACTATATTATGTCTGTGGGACCCGCCAATGTTACTTTAGTAAGACTTTCTAAATTCTCAACTCACTTTTTTACCCGAACCATCCATTCTCCGCCTCGTTTGGCCGCTCAGAATATTCGCGCATATGCCAAATTTCCTCCGCGTTCTTCACTTTTACGCGGGCCGTTTGGGAGATTGACACCTGCATGCTTATCGTGTCATCAAGTCATTTGTTACTCCATTGCCTGCGGATAAAGTGGCGTCATGCCCCCTTGCCCATATAAGCACTACGTTGCCAAGGGATTCAAAATCAATCTATCTTTATTCTGCACAATACATTCATCACTTGAAATAATTCCTTCTGAAATCATGGATGCTTGGTTTACTGGAGAAGCCTTCAACACAAAGATGGCCTCACTTAATGGCGGTTATTCAAAGAGAGCCTATGTTACTTTCCTCGCCGGATGTGGGGACTACGTTAAGGGCGTTGTGGGTCTCGCCAAGGGACTGAGAAAGGTGAAGAGTTTGTATCCCCTGGTGGTGGCAGTCTTAACAGATGTTCCTCATGACCACAGGTTACAATTGCGTAACCAGGGTTGCATCGTTCGCGAGATCCAGCCCATCAATCCTCCCGAGAATCAAGTCCAGTTTGCCATGGCTTACTATGTTCTCAACTACTCCAAATTGCGCATCTGGGAGGTACTCTTAACATTCTTCTCTTTTCTACATTCTTTCCATTGATTATGAAATTATAGATTGCAATTGAGATTTTTCTTCCTTTGGTTTCGATGTGCAGTTTTGAGGAGTACAGCAAAATGGTGTACCTGGATGCAGACATACAGGTTTTTGACAACATTGATCACCTGTTTGACATGCCAGACGGGTATTTCTATGCTGTTATGGATTGCTTCTGTGAAAAGACATGGAGTCACACGCCGCAATACAAGATCGGGTACTGTCAGCAGTGCCCTGACAAGGTCTGTTGGCCTGCAGAAATGGAGAAGCAGCGACCTGCACTGTATTTCAATGCCGGAATGTTTGTGTTTGAGCCGAGTAAATTGACCTTCGACAGCATGATGGAAACTCTCATGTCCACAACTCCAACACCCTTTGCAGAGCAGGTAATTTTGGTTGTCTTTGTTTACTGTTGTTACAAGCTGATTTTCAATACTTACCCTTATTTGATTTTAATTGTAAAGGACGCCGTTTTCCTTTGCAGGATTTCTTGAACATGTATTTCCAGAAGATGTACAAGCCCATCCCGCTGGTGTACAATCTGGTTTTGGCCATGTTGTGGCGTCATCCCGAGAATGTGGATCTGGACGGAGTCAAAGTCGTGCATTATTGTGCAGCCGTAAGTTTTTTTATTCTGCCCGTTTTATTGATGCAACATACATAACAGGGTTTGTTTTCTCTGCAGTTGATTGATTTGTCTAATGATGAATGTGCAGGGTTCGAAACCGTGGAAGTTCACTGGAAAGGAGGAAAATATGGAGAGAGAGGATATCAAGAAATTGGTGAACAAGTGGTGCGAGATATACAACGATGAATCCCTTGACTTGAGATTAAGTCAGAGAAAGGAGGAGGCTGAAAACATATCACAACGAATCACAAACGAAAGCTTTGCCTGCTCCGCCTGCAGCTTGAGCAACACTGTAAATACTAAAAGCTAATTGTGGGAGGAGGAATGTGAATAATACTCAGATTATTGTGTATAGTAAGCTGCTCACATGGTAGCTCTGTAAAAACTGTACTATTTATATTCTAATTTGTAAAGATTTATACATCAAATTTTGTCAACACTTGACATGATTTTTTATAAAATAAATTATGGCGTATGGATTTTATCATGTCAACACTACCCGTTTTTGTCAACACTCCTGTTTTTTTTTTTCAAATTTATAAAATGTATTTTATTATGTCCCCCTACAAATCTTAATTCGTACGACCTTAAATTTGGTAGTGTTATTGTTTTTCTTGGAGTCTACATGTATTTTATTACTTATCCGGTCATGTTTTGCCCATTAAAGGCCGACAAGGGACTCGTGCATAAACATAATGTATCACGTCCAAAACAAATATGGTAGGCCCAAAGTCATACTCAACCTAGACACTACAATACATTCCATGTGGCGGCCCAAAATTTGGTGTGAATTAAAAATTTTAAAATTGGACAAGGAACATGAGATGTACCTTCCCATGTAAAACGATGTATGCAATGACGTGGCACACGAACAATTTTTCATCCATAGCTAAACTTAAACACATTCAAGCATATTTACTTCGACTTTATCACTGTGGATTCAATGCTAGCATTAGCTTCCCCCGCTTGTTCATAATCCATTGCTCTTTAGAGCGAGAAGGTGAACATTCTCGTCCCCTTCAAACCTGCAATGGCACCGATGAGAAATAAAAACCACTTGTCAATCAGGAATTTATTGTCATTTCTTGTCCTATTTCACTCTCTATTTCGAGTCACCAAGTGGGGCATGAGGTGAGTCCATTTTCAATAGTTTTTTATATTTCTCTTCAGGGTTCATGGAGTTGGTACATTCGCAAGCAATACTAGAATTACAAATGTATATTCATTCTATGTTGACTTATTACAATGCATAATCTTATTTAATCTCGATTTCGCATCAAACTCAGTTGATACGATGTAGCAAATGTCAACTGATTAACTAAAAATGTGGAAATATTTTTGGGGCACCGTAAATGGGGATGAGAAACCACCTGTGGATGCAAGCAAGTTATTAGAATGGAAAACAAGATATGACAAAGCAAAAGCTATTATTGGTCTTGCGTTGTTAGATTCTAAGCTACATCACGTGGATTTAGAAAAATCATCCAAGGAAATTTGGGAAAGGCTCAACAATTTGTTTGGTGCAAAAGCGGTAAATGCTCAATTTTCACTAAATTTACAATTGTATAAATTAAAAATAGATGATGGAATTAGTATGTACATCCATATAAACAATTTGAGGTATCTTATTAGGCATCTTGTTGAGGTAAAAACTATAGTTGAAGATTAGGATGCTAAAGCTATTTTATTGAATAGTCTGTCATACTCTTAGCCAAATACCTTCACAATCTCTAGAAGATATGATTGCAGCATTACTAGTAGAAGAAAAAAGGATGTCTGTAGAAGATGAGGGTATTATCACAAAATGAAAGTACACTTTATTCTTATAAATTTCATAAAAATTCCAATATTGAACAAAAGGAAATAATATGCTACTATTGCAAGAATAAGAAAGGCCATGAAACATAGGATTTTCCTGTTCGAGTCGAAAGATGTTCTTAAAGGAAAACTCAATTCCAGTGAAACTAAATTTACTCAAGTAGAAGACCCATCTGATACTAATGAAAGTGAAGAGTTAGCAGATGAGGATCTCATGTGGTGAACAATGTAGTAGCAACTTACTAGAGGTTGGAGGATACATGGAGGTTGGACGGACATTTTGCATGTCCTCTCATCAGTCACCTATGATGGGGTCGTAACATGGATTTGATGACATTTGTGTTTTTGTTTATGTTCATATTTTGTTGTTCGTAATGTGGGTTTGGTGTGTGTTGTGCATGTATTTTTTAATAAAGTTGCAGAGCATGTTCCAGTTTGGTACCTCCTGAATGAAAGGACATTGTGAGGAGTGAAAAGCACTAAGTAGCGCTTTGTTCTTGTGTAAATGGTCTGTGTAAATCTGAAAAACCACTGAAGTGTTTAGCCAAGGTATCAGGTCACCTCTAGGTTCATGGTGAGACTGAAGTCGGAAAACCATATGGGTTCATGGTAATCTAGGGTAACCAGAAACCACCAAGTTGTTCTCAAGGTTAGATGTGCTCAGAGTCACTTCCAAGTTTTTGGTAATCCTGTGGGAAAAAACCAAGGTGTCACCAAGACCAAGAAGCCATAATGTTGGCATGCCACTTCAAAGGTGAGGAAGAAGCTACATGGAGAGTGTAATAAAATTTTTACTGTGTTTGCAATAAGGGGGTCCCACATTCTAGACATTTGATGTTAGCAAAATCAAATACATTGTTTAGTAGACGTAGTTATGTTTAGAAACAATGTATTAATGGGGGAATGTTTGGGGGAATGTTTGCATATTATCTCACTGACTCTCTCTCTCTTCCATGTAACACGTGACCTTCCACTATCATCACGTAGTGCCTCTTCATTTCTACCATAATTCCATTGGTATATATTCACTAGTTTGGTGTTGTTTAATTATGGAATTAAGATTAATTTTTCTCTAGTTTTCAAACATCGATGCGGGAAGCTTACTTGTGGCTGGAAAGTTGATCGATGTGGGAAGATTTCTTAGGGTGATTTTTACATATGAAAGGATGATCAATGTGGCAAGCTTTTTAGTACCATGATGTAATGGGGTAGCCATCCTGTCGAGGGAATAATCTACATTTTGATTTTTTTATTTCCTTTCTTTTTCATTTTATCTATTTTTTTAGATGGCAAGATACACAATAGTTGTCCTTCGAGGGAACAATCTATTTATTTGATTTACATGAACATTTTTCCTTCAAGGAAACAGTCTATTATTGAGATAAGATAACTTGAGGAGTATCCTTGATTATAATTTTAAAGAGAAACTGAGGATAACCAAGTAGACCACTTGGGGAGGGGAAAAATTAAGATGCGAAAGCTATACTTGAATTATCTTATCATGGTTCTAGAAGGAAAATAAGAGGGGAATGGAAGTAACAATTGTGGAGTTCTCACCAAGAAGGGAGAACTATCCATAAGGAACATGCTATGAGAAGAGCCATTAAGAGTACCTTCTTTCATCACTTCTGCAAATAGATGGGAAGTCCACCAGATGGACATTAAGAGTACCTTTTTTCATGTGGACCTAGAGGAAGAGATCTATATGGAACAATCCTCGGGTTATGTCCATAATTCCTCCCTCATTTTCAAGTTAAAGAAGTCTCTTTATGGCCTTAAACAAACCCCTCGGGATTGGTATGCCAACCAAGATGGACTCCTTTCTACTTGCATTAGGGTTCACTCGATGTCATTTTGACCCTAATGTTTTTGGCCAAATTCTCTCTTTTGGTTTAGCCTTGTCCCAGAAGTCGATAGATAGCCGTTACAATTTATGTAATCTATTGTAGTATGTCTATGTGATTATGTGTCTCAAAGTAATATTAAATGATGTATTCTTTTGGGACATTTAAGATTTATTGTGTTCTCTGGTCTGTGATTTTCCTTCCAACTTACTAAAAAATTAGAATTTGAGCAAGCACGTTGGAGTTCTTGGCGTCTTTAATTGTCAAGGTGCTAGATGGTGTTAGGTTGACAAAAAGAATTTGGTTCATGACTTCCAATCCAAAACTAATATTGGTACCATTTTCCCAAAGGATGTGGATTATTTTCCAAAGATTGCAGATGAAAATTGGAATGGTGATTTTGTTGTATACTCTCATAAGGGAAGTAAGATATCCATTTGAAAAAAAAAAGAGTTCTTATTCACTTTAACTTGTAGGTTCTCCAAACCCTTATGTCAAGATTAATGTGTGTTGTCCACTTATTGTAGGAGATCTTGTTCATCTTCCAAGAGGTGTTGCTTTACCAATCACTCTTAAATTGTGAGATTTCCAAGTTTTCATGGTGGTTCCTTCTAAGGTTAGTATGTTATGCTACATTATTTCTAGTGTAATCTACCTTACTGATTTGATTTAAAATAAACAATGATGCATGAAATTCTTACAGGGAATTTCCTATGTGAATTATTTTGGAAGTGAAACACTAATATGAAACACGTTGGAAATTTCTTGGAATCACCAGAAACTCTCGGGAAAATTTGTTTCCAGCATGTGTCGGGCATTTCTAGAAGTAGTTCTTAAGAAAAAAAAAAAAACTTTCAAAAAATTCACAAATTAAAAAATAAAACCTAATACTACCTTACCTGCCCTTACCTTAACCCACCCCCTACCAATAGTCAAAAGAAAAATGAAAGTTAAAAAACTAATCAAAGCAAAGAACATTTTTTAACATTGTAAAGTTTTTCAACACACTACAACAATTTTTTATTTTCAATATTTTGCATTTCAGCCTCTTTGAACTCTATAAAACATGATATCTCACACAAATAAATGAAATTTTAAATATGTTGAATATTTTGAACTTTTGTGATATCTATATTTTCAAGTTTTTTAAAATCTTTATCAACTAAAATGATTATTATGTATGGATTTTTAAATGTATATTAATATTTTATAATTTATTTTATGGATGTTTATGTGTCATTCCATTTTCAAGAGTTTTTGGAAAATCATCAGTTCTACATTTTGGACCTGTTTCTTTTTCCATTTCCTGGCAACTTAGAAAATAAACAAAAAATGGAAAAATTAGTAGTAAATTCATATGCATTTTTCTTATTTATATTGGATGAAGAACCACTTTTTTCATCTTGTGAAGGTTAAATCTTCAAGTTTTGGACATAATTTACTTTGAAGTGTTTGTGTAAAGTCTATTGGATTTTCCTTGCAAGACAAAATTTAGCTATCAAGATGAATCTAGGTTGGCTCCTTTCACATTGAGAGTTCCAGACCAGGATATGTATTTATGGGACATAAGAGTTGAGGTCTAAAGATGAAATTATTTCTCAATGAATCATTTTTGACTTCTTTCACATTGAAAGTTCCAGATGAAGATATGTATTCATGGGACATAAGGTTTGAGGTCTAAAGATGATAGTATTTCTTGACAAATCTGGTTTGGCTTCTTTCACATTGAGAGTTCCAGACCAAGATATGTATTGATGGGACACTTCTAAAGATGACAACATTTCTCTTATCTAAATTCTACAATTAGAATGTCATAATTTAGATCATCAGGAGGTACTTCGGTCTTATATAAGATGGCTCTCATTACCCATTTCCTTGTGCAATATTTCAAAGATTTTCTAGGGAAGCAGTTAGTTTAGTTGACGAATATTAATATAGATTAAATTACAAGAGACCTGATATAGTGTTTATTGTCTTTGTTGCCTCTAACCTTCACAAGGTTTTTAAAACAACTGTGGTTTGGTTATCATTAAAAAAAATTATTAAAAATATTGGTATCATAATTAGTTTTCCTATGAGAAGTGGTCTTAGAAATTCATAAATAGTAAATATATTATTACCTATATTATTTTTTATAGATGATTGTTATGCTTTTTACATGAGTGTAGAACATGGGGATTGGCGGGATCCCACTCAGTTACAAACATGAAGGATAAACCTAGACAACCCAAATAAAAAAGTGACTACTATGACCAAGGCATCAAGTCGAACAAACCCTATGACTATAACAATATACAAAAAGAACAAACATAAAGGACAAAAAACATTAACCTGAAATTACTCCTAAGGAGCAGAGCACACTACTGCAGATTTATATTCCTACCCACATAGGCGTTAGCTCGAGCAGTGCGCAGTAGGAAGTTGTAGGTGAAACCAAACTTTCTATACAGACCAGCCACACCCACAAAATCCAGAAAAATAGGAGCTGCTAACCCAAGTAAATCTAGCTTCTCTAGTCGGTCACCTTCCCCAATCCCCTCTAAACAAGCCACATGAACATCAAAATCAAATCTCATCAAGACCATATTCCTAACAGAGAGCTCCACAATAACCCTCCTCACTTCGTCCAATGCTAGCCCTTCTCGAATAATCAGGCAGCGGTTAACCCGTCCCATATTCCTCCAATTCTTTGACTACATTGGCTCGGTGTTGGGGCTTAGTAAAATGTAGCACCATGTCTCTCACCTCTTTGATGTTATTCCTAATCAGAATCTGTCGGGAAACAAACCATGAAGTGACTTCCGAATTAACCCGAGCCCTAACAGAGTCGCTCAAATACTCCTCGCTCAAAATCCTCATAATCGCATCACAAATAGACCCGAACACCACCCTGAAGATGATATGAACACAATCCTGGGAAACACTCCCAAAAAATGCCATCTCTCGCTTGGTTCCTTGCAGAAATAGGAAAGGTAAAGGAGGGCACACCATGCTCAATTCTCCAAACTCTTTTATGTCGCGAAGCATCATAATCAATCGGTGAATGAAAATAAAACTAGGACTTGATAATTAATTACCCCTTGCTCTCCCTTCCTGAGATACGATCTCAAGAAAATCCTCCCATGTGTTGGCTCGCTCTGATTTGATCAGGTCATTTCTATTAATGGTTCCTTGATTGGTAAAGAAATTGGTGACACAATTTGTTTCCCTATAGTTGTGATTTAATACCCATATAGGGATTGTTCTAAGCCAATAAAGAATTTTGGTGATATAAAAATCAAGCTTCCATGACAAGGCTTTACCCTCCCTCATATCATTGATAATCACCTTGGAATCGCCTTCGATTTCCACAGCTTCACAACCAATACTAACCACCATTTTGAGACCCTCCAGCAAGGCTTGAGCCTCTGCCTCGTTACATTATTTTTTCTTTAGAGGAAAGGAACTAGCTATCACTAAACTGCCCTCTGCATCTCTAATTAAACACCCCATTTCTGATAGACTCAGATTGCCTTTCAAGGCTCTGTCAAAGTTCAATTTTCGAAAAGCAGGAAGGGGTGGAAAACTTTGGATGGTAAACACTTTTATTATACCAAAGCTATGAATTGAAGTGGTGGAGAAGTAATTTCTCTAAGTGGGACATGGGGGTGGGCTTGGGTCCTTAATGTCCACTGAGCGATCTACATTCAGAGCGCCCCGCTATGTTCTGCTTGGTTCATATGGAGAAGTTTGACCCATGCCTCAAGGTTTCCCCATGGCCACTTATTAAGAGCATCCAATGTACTCAATGGGAATGGAACTTGGGTTGATGATTACAAACTACTTGTAACTCACAAATAGCCCAAGACCTTGAGTTTGATTATTACCTATATTATTACCCTATTATATCTAATAAGGTTTATAAGAAGGCATATTTAATGAGAGTGTCTAATCCATATGTTTTATTTTTTGATCTAAGGATAAACCTCCCTATTTTACAGTTTAGTGCCAAGGATTGAGGGGTGTTCATTCCACCAAATCTAGAATTTTGAAAACTTAGGGTCATTTCTGTGTGTTATGTATGTTTGTAGAATGTGGAATGATAATTTTTTATCACAAGGTTGTGCTTTAGAAAAACAAGATATAATGAATTTCATAATCATATAGTAATAAAGAAACATCTTATAACAATATAGTATAACATGTAACATAAGCCTCAAAATTTTAAATAATAGTCAGTAACAGAAACATATATCTGAATATTAGAAATACCTAAAAATCTATTTCAGATTCATGAGTTTTTTATTTCATTCTCAGCTTATGAACAACATAAAGAACCTAGGCTACCTCAATGATGTTCCATAGGTCTTATCTTTAAATTTTCTGCTTGCTAAGCTCGTTTTTGAGCTACAACAAACTTAAAATATCTCTTTGAACTCCTCTAAAATTTATTGTCTTCCCTATGAGGCGTGTCTCTCTTGTTCTTCCTCCTAGTCGGGTCTCTCAAGCTCCCACTGCAAAGGCATCCAAAAACTAATTTCAAGGGATTAGTTTCTACCTTATAACATTTCTTAGCTTAATGCCTTAACTCATCGTCTGATCCACCTCTTCATTTTCCTAGTTGATTCAAATCCTGTGGGATTGAACTTGCCATGCAAGTGTCGCTCCTTTTGGGCCAGTGGGCTATTAAAATCATTTCCTGAAGGAGGGCCAAATATTTTGGCCAAGGTAATAAAGAATATATGTCCCCTAAATTTCATATTAGATAGGAAATATCAAAATAGAATGTTCCTTACTTTCAACTTCACGGAGTATTCATAGCCTACAAATCCAATCCTCATTGGGTATGTTGTGATGATTAGTCTCAGTAATTATACACAATAGTATTACTAAACCCAAACAAATGAAAACAATTTTTGGTTTTGATATGGATTTTGTTCATTGCATTGGTCCACAATTTTGTTACAAAACATCATACATATCCAAGTTAGCCAATATTTTGATAACAATAGAAGAAAGTCTCTGGAACCTAATCTATTTTAAAAATAACTACTATTACTTGCATCAGTTAATTGCTGATATCCAAAAACCATAAGAAAACAAATTGAATTGGTTTATAAAGGCTGCCCACATTCAACGTCACAAAACATTTTTTTTGTCAAAACAATTAGCGAAAAAAATTTCCTAGCAACCCTTTAGACATATTTGGCCTATACTTCTATGTTTTTTCGTGACTGTGGGCTCATGTATGTTTACCCATGTCTGCCATCACTGCAGCCCTTCATCCGGTTATGGATTTTTTAGTCTGTTTGAATATGATGTGATCTATATATCATTTTAGATAAATATTTTGTATCTTAATTACTTCTTCTCAATTGAATTTGTTTCTTTCGGAAGTCTCAGGGTATTTCCATTACTCTTACATAAGTGGCTTGGGCAGGGTTCGATTTATGATCAGGGTGTAACAAATTTGAAATGTATAGATACAACCTTTAAATGTAATGCTTCATCTATATTCCTACACGTACAAAATCAATCACACCCCTTATCAACATCAACTACAAAAATAATAACTATCCCTCTAAATCAAATAACATATACTGTTTGGCATTCACATTGCATTGTGCACATGCGATTGCTAGTATATCCTCCTATCAGCATACCGATTACACATTTTTGATATACATACTTGTAATTGAATTAAAATAAATGGTGCATGTTTAAACCATCTCAATGGCAATGGTATGCTTTGGAAGACCACCCAATCAATAATTGACTTGTGCGTTCAGACTTCAAAACAACATAAACATAGTTAATTGATTTAATATGTAGCAAACCCCGAGCATAGAGTTTTTTCTAGGCAACACTTTCACAGAATTTGGAAGGCCTTGTTATTGATATTAATGTTTAAACAATTAATTAATTTAAAATTATAGACTAAGAGAGGCATAACGACAGTTATGGACAATAAATTTGTTTTTTTATTATGAGTAAATAATAGCGAGCAGGCGACAAAAGTTACGCCGACGCTGTTAATAAACACTTCATGAATATAAAAAATACCCATTTTTACAATAGCATACAGTTTCAATGTATACAATACAATCTCATCACTATTTTATTCCACTCTAGTAATTAGGCTGCAGGCGGAGCAGGTAATACGTTCACCGGCTTCGCCATTGCCCCCCGCAGAGCATTTGCAGTAATCTGTTGCAACTCAGATCTGTTCTCTGCGTCCACCCTTCTCTCACCTGATCTGAAATCAAGGGATTCATCGTTGTATATCTCCCACCACTTGCTTACCAGTTTCTTGATATCTTCTCTCTGCATATTTTCCTCCTCTCCAGTGAACCTCCACGGTTTCGAACCCTGCACATCCATCAATAGATAAATCAATCAACTGTAGAGAAAACAAACTCCGTTATGTTGCATCAATAAAACGGGCAGAATAAAAAACTTACGGCTGCACAATAATGCACGACTTTGACTCTGTCCAGATCCACGTTCTCCGGATGACGCCACAACATAGCCAGCACCAAATTGTACACCAAGGGAATGGGTTTGTACATCTTCTGGAAATACATGTTCAAAAAATCCTGCAAAGGAAAACAGCGTACTTTACGGTTCAATTCAAATAAAGGTAAGTATTGAAAATCAGTTTGTAACAGTAAACAAAAAAAACAGTCAAAATTACCTGCTCTGCGAAGGGTGTTGGAGTTGTGGACATGAGGGTTTCAATCATGCTGTCGAAGGTCGATTTGCTCGGCTCAAACACAAACATCCCGGCATTGAAATACAGAGCAGGACGCTGCTTCTCCAATTCAGCAGGCCAACAGACCTTTTCGGGGCACTGCTGGCAGTATCCAATTTTATATTGCGGAGTGTGACTCCATGTTTTCTCACAGAAACAGTCCATCACAGCATAGAAATACCCGTCTGGCATGTCAAACAGGTGATCAATGTTGTCAAAGACCTGTATGTCTGCATCCAGGTACACCATTTTGCTGTACTCCTCAAACTGCACAACGAAACCAAAGTAAGAAAAATCTCAATTGCTATCTATAATTTCATAGTCATTGGAAAGAAATTAGAAAAGAGAAGAATGTTAAGAGTACCTCCCAAATGCGCAATTTGGAGTAGTTGAGAACATAGTAAGCCATGGCAAACTGGACTTGGTTATCGGGTGGATGTATGGGCTCGATCTCTCGAACAATACAACCCTGGTTACGCAGTTGCAATCTGTGGTGTTCAGGAACATCGGGTAAGATCGCCACCACCAGGGGATACAAACTCTTTACCTTCCTCAGTCCCTTGGCGAGACCCACAACGCCTTCAACATAATCTCCGGATCCGGCGAGGAAAGTAATGTAAACTCTCCTGGAATAGCCAGTGCCACCACTAAGTGCAGCCATCTTTGCGCTAAACATCTCTGAAAAAAACTGTTTAGCCATGATCACTATCAGGGTTAGGGTTAAGAAGAATTTCAAAGTATGGAGATTCAATTGATGAAAAAACTAAGAGGAGTTATAATATGATCGTATTTGCAGAATGAAGCAGTTGATATCAAATGGTGAGGAAGGCTCTCGATTTTATAGACAGTGGAAACTCAGCAACAAATAGTGAGGCGACAGCAACTGTATATACGTGTCAATTCTCTACTCGACCGACAATGGAGCGTGTATGCAGGCCTATACGCAGCAGGAAATGCATGACTGTCAGTTGGGGGAAAGTTCCGAAAAACATTTCAGAGATACTTCACTAAAATTGCGGGTCCCTCGTCAGAGTGGCGTAGATGAGATAAAGATAAGAGTGAATCAAATTTTACTGGTCAAAACGGCATAAGTCTGCCATCACAATGTGACGTCACTGGGCTATTTTTCAGGTTTACGCACACGAAGCCAAACACCGACAGTTATATTAATGTGAGACATGCTACGTGGAATACTTTAATTATTTAAAATTTTACAAATATATTTATGCCGATAGGCATTTACACTGATGCATGGCGCTCACCTTCCGCTGGATTTTGCTCTGTACCGAATGTCGACCATGGCGAAAACCTTGGTCGTCCACGTGGAAAAGGGAAGGATACTATAACCTGTTGTTTTGTTCCTAGTAACCTGTTTTTGTGGATTGCGTTGGTTGTTCAGGGCTCGACAATTGTGCTTCTCATACTTGCTAACGATATAACCCGACATTCCCCATTATACATGTGCACTTACAAGATAAAGTCGTACTAGAAAGAGAGATGGGCTCATTCAACAACAGATGGTTCTATGATTCAAGCTATAGGGCCCTGCCTTTTGAAATTGATGTGTTTTGGAAATCACTACGACCTAAGGTTTTAGGGAGGGCGTTGAGTACAAACTTATTTGTCTATTGTCCTCCACCAATTGGAAGGAAGTGACACAAGTAAAAGTGCTTTCCCCCCCACCAACAGGTCGTGTTTGTATTTTTAGTTTGGTCGCCTGTAAATCTAGTCGTTATTGTAATGCCCCATTCGGCGTTTACCCTAGTTCTTGTCGCAATGACCCTCTTGTTGAGCGTCAAATGGTTGTGTGTATTTCCCTTGTCTTAGATCTTGTCTCAGTGATGTTTTAGAACCTTCCCTCTCCTTCTTGCGTTCTCAAGTTGTTATTGACACCTCTGTGTGTGGACTGTGTAATGTCCTGTGCGTTAACCTATTTAAGGAGGATCTTGTTGTCACATGGTTAAGCTGGATCATTGGTCATTATTGATGTGAGTAGAAATTATTTATATTTATAGTATATAATGATAACAATGTTGTTTTAATTTAATTATCGATTGGCCTCTATCTTATAGTGTTATTGTTTTACATTATTGTCAAGTTGGTATATACGTCTTTGTTAATATGATTAATAATTATTTTAAGTGGTAATAATAATAATAATAATAATAATAATAATAATAATTAAATAATAATAATAATAATAATAATATTAACAATATTATTATTTTAATTATTGATCGACGATAACTCATTATTTTTAGTGTCGATTGTTATCAACTGTATTATTAATTATCGTTAAACGATTTTATTGTTTGGTTGGTCGCTTTGCAGAATGAACCCCGTTCCACGCTGAGGAAGGGATTACCCGTTTTGGTGCCATGGTCGTTCCTTGCCTTCGTGTTTGCTTTTGAATGCCAACCTCTAGTTTTCTGGCGCTTGGTCGCTTAGGCCTGTTCGCATGTTGTTTTTAATCCTTGTGAGTAATGGAGAGTTCGATTCTTACTTCCTCTAGCTTGCTCGTGTGTACGTGATTAAATTTTCTCGGGTTGAATAGTAATCATACAAAAATTTGTATACCTTTTTAGCTTATGAGAATTGTTCAAGTAATCTTGTAACTCCTTTTGCATTTGTATTAATATATCTTCTTTCGTATGCTTTGTGAGCTTACCTTAGTTAGTAGAGATTTTGTTATCTCGTATCTTTGCTGAAGGAGGGGCTCATGGGGGCACCATGTCATGGTGAGGACTGCCCAGTTTTTAAATCTTTTAAACTGCTTTCACCTACCCTCCACTGCCACCTTGGCCGACTAGGTCCATTCGCATGTCTTGTTGCAAGTAGGTGGCATTAGTCTCCTCCCAACCACCAACCTGCAACCGTAATGGCCATTATGTTTCTACCTTGCGTGAGGGAGATGGGATTCGGTGGAGTCCTGTTTTTCTTCACCTTGATCTCATTTTGATTCTTTTATTCAATGCCTATGGGAGTAATGGGTTTGATACGAGTGGCTAGATGAAGCTACAAGCTAGTGAAGTTGGCGTGTTACCTCCACTTTCATTGGGTGCTGCGAGGTGTGTTCTTGTCGGGGATCCACAGCAACGGCCTGCAACAGTAATTAGCCAGGCAGCAGGCATGTTGCAGTATAGTAGAAGCCTTTTAGCGCTTCCAACAAGCAGGTTGTCCAACTATGTTGTTATCTGTTCAGTATCGAATGCATCCTCAAATTCGGGATTCTCCTTCAAGATATTTTTATCAAAATCGATATTGTGACAGTGAGAGTGTTACTAGGAGACCTGATGAAATTTATTACAAAGATTCTCTATTGAGACCTTACTTGTTTTACGATGTAACTCATGGAAGAGAATCTCATAGGCATGGATCTGTTTCATATCAGAATATTCTTGAAGCACAATTTGCTTTGCAATTATGAACTTGCTGGAAAACATGGCAAACTATTTAGCTTCGACTCTTGTTGGTTTTTTTGGAAATCCTCCTCTTCTTACCCTGCGCGCATGGATGGATGTCCGCACCTATTCCAGTCTGTCATTTTGACCTGGTTGCATGGGCAGAGAGGCCATAGAAATCTTTTCTGTCAAGGCATTTTTCTTGCGCTGCTGACCCTTGGAAGGAGGGAAGTATGTTTGGGTGCTGTTTTATTTTCCCTCTGCTATAGTTTCCTGTTTCCTGCAATGAACCCTCTTCCTTTCATTATCTTCTCCTCTGTGACTTAGGCGATGGATGCCTCTTCTCCTCCCACGTTTCCAGCTTCCACTGGCTTCCTCTACAGTCTGGCATGTTTTGTTGGGTGTGGGATTTCGGGAGGGCGTCCAAAGCAATGGAAGAGGCAGGAGGGGCGATGTTGAATCAGGAGGAACAGGCATGAGCCGTTTTTCCCCTTTTCCAGCTATTTCTTTTATATTGATTGCATAATTATTGCCTGTTCTCCTTGTAATGGTTGCTATGTTAGTTTTGGGATAGCTCTGCATGTTAAAATATCATTTGAAATGTTGTGTGGTTGTTGTACGCCTTTCCCGCAAAGATTGTAGTTTTTTCTTGATAAAATGTGTGTGGAGTTTTACTAGATACATCTGTGTTATGCCTGTGAGAGTAGTTCTATCTTTTTTTCAACCTGGTATTGGACCTTCTTCAGCGTGGCAATGAGGAGTTGTTTGTTTAAGTTCTGTCCTCTTTAAAAAAATGTGATTTTTACCTCCTTTATGTATCCCTATGGTTATAGAGGGGAGCAGGTGATAAATGAATAAAAATATTTACCTCATGAGAAGTTGTGTATTTATTGCCTTTTGATGTTATCACGGTCTGGTATTAATTTTGTCTTGGAAATGATACGAGAGAGACCCTTGCTCATCCTTTTCTTTTAAGCAATCTAATTTTGGTATAATCTCATCCCAATTTCAGACTTGGGAGGTCGACTGCAAGGCTGGAACATCATAAATTTCTATTCTTTTAGAAGCTTTAACAAACTATGTGTTATGCTCGTCGGTTGTGACCAGCTGTGACTAGATAGTGGGTTTTCGACAACGTCTTATCCAAACGTTGTTTTTGGCCAAATCTAACTTGCTTACCTAGCTTATGATGACCTTAAAATTTTAGTACCCTGGCCAAGGGATATCCTCGTCAGTCCTACATTTGTATTATCTCCCTAACTGGTCTTATGAAAGGTCCACTGACTTCTTTGTGATGGAAAATTTGAGGGTTTGTTATAAGGAAAACCTTACTCAAACCTTTGGAGAAAATACTTACAGTACTCAAGGCACTCTCATTTTGTACATGGGATATCCTATGCACCCGACACAACTGTGTAAGTTTACTTAAATTTTTCTTTGTTATAAGAAAAGCCTTTCCTTGTCGGATGCATCCACGGTAGTGAGTGTATGAATAGTGTTTTACCCCTTCCGAGTAATAAACAATGATGTATATGTTGGATGTGGTTAACATGGAACTAATTCTGAGGCTTGAGATGCTTTTGGGGACCTGTGAAAGGGAAATTACATTTACCCCAAAACATCAATGTTTTATGAGACCTTTCTTCGTTATTTCAGCAAGTAAGTTAATAGTGTATAACATGGAAATATTTATTATGTTGGGAATGAAGGGTTTTTCGTTGAGGGATGTGCGGAGTTGGTACTTGCGGCTTAATAGTGCTTTCAAAATTTCAACTTATCGTATGTGGACGTTGTTTAACCTTGAATATATATATATATATATATATATATATATATATATATATATATATATATATATATATATATATATAAACAATCAAAAAACATCAGCTGCATTCTTTAAGGTGTACGCCTGTGCAATGCATTCCTTTTTACATGATCTTTGAATTGGGTCCTTGAGTGGCCATAACCCCCCATAGGTGGCATGAGTTTTTTTGTGGGCTTGTGTGACACTCTTGGTCTGAGTAGGGATGTTCGGAATAATAAAATTAGTTACCTTCTTTTTGCATTATCAGTAGAATTTACTATTCCATATCGGGTAGTTGTCGTATGATTCCTTTATTCAGTTTTGTGAATGTGAAGCTGCTATCGCTATCTTTACTTAAAGAAAATGAAAAGGTGTATTATGTGGGAAATTTGTTATAATTTAGAATGTATGGTGTAAGAGCAACTTTGGATAGAAAATGTACAATTTTGGCCTTCATATGTCCTACAGTGTGCCTTTTGTTAACTAGGTATCTATTTTTGTTTACATTCATACTAACCACTTTTTGCTTATGTCATGGAATGGAAATCATGCACTAGTCGTTCAATTAATTTTGATGAGATATCTGGGAAAGGGGAATGCATGCTCATGCCAGTTCTTTTGAACTGACAAAAGCTAACATGTTTTTGCAGGTTGATTTTCTGAGCTCAAGTATGAAAGAAGTGGCTGTTGTATTTGCATAGATGATAATCATTAAGGTGCTTGTACACTGTTTTTTATGGTTCAACTATTGATAACGTCCAGTGGAAATTGTAGAAAAGGGTCAATGTCTTAGTATATTGTATTGTGGAATTTGTCATCTTAACTTTGGAAACCTTGGATCGTTGACTATCATTGAAAATATAAGAAAATTTGTTTACCGCTTGTTGAGTGACCTTAATGGATTATCGGTATTCTAAGAGTTGATGTAACCTTGTTTTGTTTTCGTAAATGAGTATTGTTAAAATTTACCCCCCTGCGGTTAAAGGTTGAGTTAAATCTTTCTAAGACTTAGTAATAGTCTGTCATAAGTAATATAAAATGGGTTGTTTAATGCTTATAGAAGTTAAACTAAAATTTATATTGCAAATAAATTAGTGTAGAGGTGACCAACTTGAGAGCATGTAATTCCATAAGTGATCAAAGATGAAACTATCCTTTGTTAAGTAACATTATATAACTTGATATCCCTAGCTACACTAATGAACACTATCCCTTTCATGGTGAAATTCTTAAATGAACTTAAGGGAAATCTATGGTTAGATCTGGAAGATAATAAGATTTAATAAGCAGGAGAAAACAATTTGGTAACTACACAATCTATCTCTCAGCCATTGGAAGGTAAATTGTTTTATTTTATAAGACTCATTTAGTAAAGCCTAAGTAAAATCTTTAATAATTCTGGTTAAGTTCTCAAGTTTCAATTAAATCTTGGTAATAACAAATGAGGTCTTAAAGATGATTTCAACTCAACCTTCTCCCTCTAACCTTTTTCCAAGGTGCTTGGTAATTTTTCTCTTAAGTATGTTGAAAGCGAATCCATATTGTAATAAGGGTATGAGCGAGTTTTAGTAGCGTAAGTGTGGATAGAGGGCCTTGTGGAATTAATTTACCTCCTTTATTAAATAATTGATTTAAACAAATAAATGTCATAATAGAGAAGATTTAAAGATGATTACTCAGTGTAAAAAGAATAAACTTAGCTTGGTAAGATGAATTGTATGAATCATATCTTGAGCCTCCTTGAAAACGTAAGCTAAGAATTGCAAGATGTCTTTTTAAAATAAATAACCCTCAAGAATATCTCATTGTGGTTGGCCCTAACTGTAAGTGTGTTCTGTGGTTGGACTTCTATGTTGTCATGTCTAAAAGAAAAGTAAATTGTCCTTGATGGGTGTGAACGTTTCCGTGCTGCCTTTGTGGTCATCCTTGCATCAAGTCGTTCACAGAGTTAGTTGTAACCTTGGTGGCGACATGTTGTGTCGTGTTTTGTGTCAATCAAGTCAAAAAAAATAATTATTATCCTATATTTTTACTGTGTTGTTAGCGTGTGTGATTTTTTGGGTCGTTACAGCTATTATATTTACATTTAGTTTTTTTTTCGGGCGCCAAAAAGGTAAGGTTTCTATAATTTTATTTATGGAAACATTAGACTCTCTATTCTAGGATATTGGTATCCAATACTATAAGATTTGTAATGTAAAACCATCAAAATACACTAGGAAATGAGTATTTTAGATTAAGTAGAGTAAATATTTAAACTAATTGTTATCCAAAATAAGCCCATGCTTATTTTTTATTAACATCACCCATTTTCCCTCCTATAGTGCTTCAATCCAATTTTTCAGATATTCTAAGCACTTCAAGTTCCTTGAAAACATTTCCATCAAATAGAAAATTTCTTCTCCTTTCCAAAAATATAAAGAAGTCCTAACTCATATTTTGCAAGTTACGGGCCAATGAGCCTTCGGAGGTATTTTTGCCCAAAAGTGGACTGGAGGGAGTTTTTAAGGATTTTTACCAATGCGGAGAGGCGAGGCGGCAAGAGATATTTGGAATTTTTTCCCAAATGGAAAAGCGGGTTGGCGGGCCCGAAAATGATAATTTGCCCAAGTAAAATACTAGTGGGTATGCGGGAGTTTTGGAACTTTTGTGCTTTTTGCAAATAGGGCGCAAAGTGAATTTCGGGCCCGCAAGGGATCTTAAAGCCAAATGAAGAAAAATGCCTAAGGCCCACAAAGGGACACGTGGCCATCTTGAAAAGTCAAAGCGGGAAGGTGGGTCATCGAAGGCAATTTGAACTTTTTGCCCCAAGAAGGCGTAAAGTGAAAAAATGAGTCGCACCTCTGTTGATACCCAAAGAGACACGTGTCAAGCCTCAATTGTATGTGGACCGACGGGCCTTGGAGTGAATTTTTGCCCAAGTGGAAAATGCGAGTCGGCGGGCCCGAAGATGATTTTTTGCCAAAAATGAATTTTGGGCCCACGGAGACCTTTTGACCAAAGTGAATTGCGGGGCTGTGGGCAATTTTACATTTTGTATTTTTAGGAAAGGAAATTTGTTGAACAAATCCCCAATAGAGTCACCAAAAACTGTTAGGTTTCAGATTTGCACTTGGAATGAAACCACAGTCAGGGGACAAACAAGTCCCTCCTCTTTAATGGGAGAGGTTCCCTTATTGAAAGCAGGGGCAAAACCTATGTACAAATATACAATCTTTCATTCAATGGTGGATCCCGATATCTTGAAATGTGTTTTATTCCTGGAAAGTTATCAATACATGAGGATAGAAGACATTAAAGAGAGGAGGGAGGCAGAAGAAGACAATACTTTTAGGGAAAAGAGATGGCAGTATTGAGAAAATGAGATATAGAGTAGAACCATTCATGTTTATAACGGGCACAATCCGTAGACTCAAAGTTCTTGAGATTGTATAAACTAGAACACAAAGTTTCTAAGCATGCAAGGATTAAATGATTCGCAGATCAGAGCAAAAGGAAAGAGAAAGCAGAGGAAAAGGGGGAAAACCTTTGTATTGATTTCTTCCAATTAGAAATTACAGTTCCATAATATCAAAATTCCAACCCATATTATGGCTTTGAAAGCCCATGATATAGCTCACAAGAGACGGTCACAACTTCCTCAAGAAAGCAAGAAAACAATTACAACTTATTCCAATCAATCGCACCCTCTCGAATTCTTGATTTGCAAAGAAATGTTAGTGGCAGAAAAACTAGTTTTTTAAACATACAACCATTACATCATTTCGCCAGTTAAAACATGGGCCATTCAATTTTCTTCTACAACTTTAAATTTGGGTTACCCACATGGAAGGAATTGATTGGAGCGGGCTTGCAGACACCTTTTGATTTTTTTACCTTTGAAGCTGCGTCAGGCTGACACGTGGAGAGTTTCACTGGTTCCTTTATACTTTGTTGCTTCAGGTATATTTCCTGCTTGACTTATGTTGACCCCTAGACACGTGTAAGGTTGGCACTCATTTAAGTTTCCATTTTGGAAATGCCTCCAGAAATTGTGTCGAGCTAACGCGTGTCTCCTTCCATCAGTCTTGGACTTTTCAACGACCAACACTGTCTCCCCATTGACTTTAACCACGTGGAGAGCTGGCACTACTTGGAGACTGACCCTTTGATTTCACCTTTCGAAATTGCATAGTTAGGGCACGTGGATACTTCCGCCAACCTGCCCATACTTAGTCAATTTTAGCAATCGGCTCTCTCTTTTTTTGGACCTGGGACAAATGGAGGACTGGCGTAAGTTTGAGAACTTCTCCCGACTTTGACTCTTGAAGTTGCACCGAACCGCATCCAATTAGAGATGTCCACGTACTACCCATGGATTCTAAGGAAAAAAATAACAGGGGAGATACACCTGTCAATCCCGACTGCGGGAAGAAAAATAAAAAGAAGGAAAGAAACTTCATCATTACGCTCGACTTCCAAATTTTTCTCCATGAATGGGAAAACTGCAAACAATGTCAGGCTTGACATGATCCAATACTCTAAGTAACAAACTTCAAAAGAGGGGAACTTTAAGGATGACAACGACTGGCTCTTTTTGGGGATGACTTGGCTTGGAACAAAGACACAAGGAAAGATCAAGAACTGCATATAACTCTGGGAAAGAGGACTAGTGCCTTATCCATTGGGGAAAGGATTCAAAAGCAAAACCAATATAAGGCAACACACACAAGATGGGAAAAGAAACAAAACAAACCAAAAGGGAAGAATAGAAACAAAACACAAAGGAATGACCCAAAACCAAAACATTGTACATAATATACATAAGGGACCGCCTAGTCACCTAGGACTTGAAACAATTCACATACTTCCCACTATAAGGAAGTGGAAGAGGAGAACCATCCATGTAATCCAGATAAAAAGAGTTCTCTCCAGCAAAATGTATGATTCTAAAAGGACCAAGATAAAGAGAATCAAACTTACCATGACTTCCTCGTAGCTCATGTCTTTTGTCCCAAAGCAGCACAATGTCTCCCACTTGGAAAACTCTGGGTTTGGCTTTCTTATCAAACAAAGCCTTCACTTTTAGCTGATGAGATGTTATCCTTTCAACCACTTGCAATCTGTCCTCATCAAGCTTCTGAAGGTACAAAATTCTCTTGTCCAAAGAGCTACTGAAACTTGAATCTTCAATGGTTTTCATCAGATGCAAGGCTGGCAATTCCACCGTGACTGGCAGTTGAGCTTCCACACCGTACACCCCTTGGAAAGGAGCCATTCCAATTGTTCTCTTAGGTGTAATTCTATCAGCCCAAAGTGCATCATATAGCTTCTTATGCCAATTCCTCTAAGAATCATTTACTAGCTTTCTAACTATGTTCATCGAGTTCTTGTTTGTTGATTTTGCCTGTCCATTCCCTTCGGGGTAGTGATATGGAGAATGAGCAATTGAGATCACATACCCATAACAGAAGTCCATCATCTTAGTAGAAGAAAAGTTGGAAGCATTTTCAGTCATAATTTTGTTTGGGGTCCCTAACCTGATCAATATGTTCTCCTTAATGAAGTTGTAAACTACCTCGGAAGTAGTGCTCTTGACTGGGATGGCTTCCACACACTTGGTGAAGTAATTTGTGGTAGTCAACACATGGGTATGTCCAGCACTAGAAGGTGGGTTAAGAGTTCCAATGAAATCCAATCCCCACTATTAAAAGGGCTCATCAATCACTACTGGCTTTAGTGGCAAAGCATCCAACTTAGGTCTTCTAACAAACATTTGGCATGCTTCACATTTACCAACTCATTTTGATGCATCTCTGAATAGAGTGGGCCAATAATAACCAGCATGAAGTATTTTATGAGATGTTATAAGTGGAGGAAAACTGACCTCCACAAGCATGGTCATGAAAAGTAGAGAACAACTTCTTTTTGTTGTTACTTGTCTACACACTTCAAAAACCTTCCATCTATGCCTCGTCTGAACAAAGCATTCTCCTATAGCACATATTGTGCAAACGTCAGTTTGATGGCTCTCTTCTCTTTGGGACTCAAGTGAGGTGGGCACTCTCCATAGGTCAAAAAGTGATCAATGTCAGCATACCATACATCTAATGAGCGGAGGGACATCAAATCCATCTTTGGACAATTCCTTGGCAGCTCCTTCAACAATGAGTTTAGATAGGCCCTTACCCCCGAACCAACTTTTTTGGCCTTGTAGACACCTATAATTACGCTCGAGAAATTTAAATACTTAAATTACGCTAATTATCTCCTTCCCCACAAAGTGATGACATATTGTCAATGATGCTCATCTTCTCTTCCATTGTCGTTAATTGATTACATTACGCTAATTAATTAAGTCACCTGTCCAACGCGTACCCTAATTAATGACCCTTCATTGATTGACACCTTCTATCTAGTCTAATTAATTATTATTAATTAATTAGCCTCCCTTCTCATTAAATCAATAAATCACTATTTAGTTGGTTTAATTCCCTCCTAGTGGTCTAAATCACACTAATATCCATCTAAAAGCTTATAAAAGCTTGCACATGTATTTAATTAATCATCTTGATTAATTAATACACCCCCTTTATCCACATGAGCCACTAAAGGACAAACTAAACCCTCTTAAAGGTAACTCAACCCCATCTAAACCCCCCTTATCCATAACTATCTCCATTAGTCCCACATTCATGAGGATGTGTTGAATCCTTTATCCTTTGGGCTATATAAACAACCCTCCCTCTACTTCTACACTTACACCTAAATCTCTCAAGAGACAAAAGTAAGCACATAGTTTCATATTAATAGCCTTTTTTCATTCTTGAGCACTCCATCCTCTATTCGTGAAGAGCTAAGCCTCACACCCAAGCATCCATTGAAGGATCAAAGAAAGCAAATATGATTTGATTTCCATTTGGACTATTTAGGTCCATTTTAAATGTTTAATTAGGCAATTAAGGGGAATAGAGTTCAGGAATTTACATTATGTTTTGGTTTAATTCAAATTTATTAATGTTAAGGGTAGGAATTGCTCATTTCTTCATCATGATGGTGCATATTTCTCATTTTTAGCTAGGTTAGGAAGCTATTTTTAGGTGGTAGCTTTCTTGCTTTAAATTTGGTTAAAATTGTAGAAACACTTGCACACATTTGGCATGCCCAGTGGGACCCTTAGTCCCATGGCATTTTAGTTTAAGTTTCATTGTTTTGGCTAACTTTTGATATGCACATGTAGTAATTAATGTCCATTTTCTTGGAATTTTTACTCATTTGATATGTGTAACTTCATGTTCATAGCCATAATTTTAATGGGTTATTGCCATTCTTGAGCTAACTTGTCAAAATTTTGAGATATTATGAGTTTTCTTGTGTTTGTTGTCGTATTTTGGTTGCAGGTCTACCGTAGGATGATTTTAGGGGTGCAAAACGTGATTTTCGTGGAGCAGGCGCAGTTTTTGTGGCACACACGTCTCTTTGGTGGCGCAGGCGCACTGTTAAAACTTGTCACTCTGTCTGCCGACCCTTGCTGCATACGCATTAACCCTGGCGCACACACCCTAACCAGTGCACAGGCACACTAACCCAGGTGCTAACATTGTTTCGTACTGTACCTTCACTGCATTACGAAACCTATCAGATCGACACACATGCCCTAACCAGGGCGCACATGTTGTTTTAGTGGTGCAGGAACTTTTTTTTGGTAATGTGGTTGTTCTGTCCATTTTTCTCAGAGTAGCGCATACGTTGTTTTTGTGGCGCATACACCTTTCTGGTGGTGCAAGAACATGATTAATCTAAAAATTCCACAGAGTGCTGTAGGTACTATTTTAGTGGCGCATATACTATTTTTGTGGCGCACACATCTCTCAGGTGGTGCAGGTGCACTATGAGCCGAAAACAAAGTTAAGTGGCGCATACACCCTAACTCGTGTGCAAGCACTGAAAAAGGGGCATAGGCATCCCTTTGCATTTATAAAATTTAAGGTGTTAATGTGCTAACATTCTTGCAGGTTTATCTAATCATATATTTGTCTTTGCAAGCTATTTTTACATGTTTGTATTTGATTAGGTGATATTTTGCATTGTTTACTACTGGGAATAAAGGATCGTGTATGCTCTTCCCTCGCATCCCTTGGGGTGATCTTGGGAATCAGAAATGATTCTTAAGTCCTTTTAATGCTTTAAGATTGCTTAGAGTATTTGAGTTGGAATTGGTTAATTTGGCATAGTTGAATTAAAGTGTTTTTCCATTTGATATCTTTTTGGATTTTGAAGACATCACGTATGCTCTTCTCTTGCGTCCTTGGATGATCTAGAGAATCAGATATGATGCATTCTCTTTTTATGGAAAACTACTAAACAATCGTCATACAGGACCAAAATGCCATCGCTTGTCAAAGAATGGAGGAATCGAAACAAAAGTTAGAAAACTACTAATACAGTTGTTATACATGTTGCCAAATGGTGTTTGAGCAAACCACATCTAATTAAAAAAGATAAAACTAACAACATGTTCAAAACACTATATTGCAGGTTTTGGAAAAGGGTACGTCCCTCTCCGCTCAACTGGAACATAACCCCTTTGGCATAACGCTTTAAGATATAACAATGGGGGTGGTTCCAGGAACCCCAAAGTAGTCCACGCAAGAGGGAACCTTGTGGACAAAACGGGAAGTGCTCCGCACTACCTATCTAACTAGTAAATCCTTTGTGAGATAGAGTTATAAGTTGTCCCTACGCGACCCTTTTAAGTACACACTTGGATGCATTTATTGCCCATTGTGCTTAAAGGGGGAAAATTCGAGATATTCCCAAACTAGTCATTGTGAATTTTTGGGCAAATCGTCCTGCTCGTGGATAATATTTGTAGCACCTAGGACGAGAGAACCACCTAGGAAGATATACTTTGGCCAGGAGCCCACTTTGACCATTCTAAAACAGTGTTGAGTTGTGAACCATATTTTCATTGCGAAACATGTGACACATTACTTTCACTTAGTTTTTACTTGCCTTAGGGTGAGGCAAAACTCTACCGAAGTGTAGCCAACATTTTTCATCTTTTTGTTGATTTGCTTCCTTCACATTATTTTGACACTTTGTTGATCAGAAGAAGGGTGACTACCTTTTTGTTACTAATCGATTTTTTCTCTCACTTTTATGTCTATTTACGCCCATCCATGTTTGTGGCTGGGTTAGTTAAATGTCTAAAGTGTGCAGAGGTGTATTCATGTCATTGGTAGCCATTGTGATCTTGATACTCATGTAAAGATCAGTCATTGTAGTTAGGCATGGTTCATCACCGTGGAATTCCTTAGAAGAGTTAGCTTTTTTGTATTGTATCACTACAATTTTGATATTTACGTCTTATTTCTTGTAAACTTGACATAAATATCTATATTGTAAGGTTACGCTACACACATTTTTAAAAACTATTCCTAGCTATACTTTGAGCTTTTTAGTTTGGTTCTATTATTACCTCGATTTAAAAGAGTGATAGGTGTTACCATTTGTGCATGTTATATCAATAACACCTTGATATCAATACTTCACTTTCTCGCAAAGTGGGTTAACATATCTTGGTGATATTGTTGTGTCATTCGCGAATTGTAATTGGCACTTTTTGAGATATAGGTCCTAATCGAGTTTGATCTTGCTCATTGTATATATTGATTAGGAGATTACATTGACTTCTTGTATTTACTTACATTTTGTTCATTCCCTTGAACTTGGCATAAGTGAAGGAATCTTGTTAATCATCTTGCGAATGCGAAACTACTCTTTGAAATGTAGTCTAGGAGGTACTTCATTTAAACAGGTTTTAATATCAAACGACTTGTGTCACTGGTGATTTAATCACTCTATCACATTGGTATTCTCACATTTTTGACGTATTCATATCTCATAACAAATACATTTTTCATCTCACTTAGGGATGGTCACTAAACTTTGAACGCATTTACAACTCACCCTAGTGAAACTATCACGAAAACATGGCTCCTAAAACATGTCTAGGATTAAAGAAACAAACATATGAGGAACAACAAGCACAAGCTTGGGAAACCTCTAACAGACAAGGGTCAAACCCCTTCATTGGACATGACCTAGGACCACTGTTTTATGTAGAAAAGGAAACCGAAGAGATGGTCAATCATAGTGGAAATGAATTAGAATCTCCACACGTAGACTTTGATATTGACCTCACTCTACTGGATGAATTTCTTCTTAGAAACAAAGATAGAGTGTTGGCATGGGTCATAGAACTAGGGGCCAAATTGCCCAATGAGAATGAAAAAATACTACCTGTGAATAACGCTGGTGAAGAAGAACGTCCCCTTATCAATATGGAAGATATTTTAACACATGGATAAGCTTCTACCTCTTATACAGAAAATGATAAAGTGGTAGGGCATAGAATACCCTTTATCAAAATGCCACGAAGAAACAAGATAGAACATGAGATGGGTGAAGAAACTCCACAATACGAGGAGGAGGAACCTTTAGAAGAAGAAGAACCCACAAACCAAGCCACAATCCAACAACAAATTAGTAACCGAAGCTAACAACTAGCTTTGCTTACTTCCCATGTACAGAAAGACGTAAACAAGAACGTTCAAAAGCTGAGGCCTAAGGTTAAGATCAATGAAATTCATCGAGAAAACCAAGGTGAAGAAGACACATGGTATCATCATGTATACATTTGTACTTCTCCCACTAAAGAACAATTGCTCGCACAAGAAGTGCAGTCCATGAAAGCAAAACTCATGAGCTTACAAGAGAGCATTATAGGGAGCATCAAGAAATATCAATACGAAGAATTATGCCCCTATCCTTTTGATAAGATAATGACCCTTCAACCCTTTCCAAAGAAATTTGATATGCCAAAGTTTGAAAAATATAAAGGAAAAGGAGATCCATAGGACCATGTTAAAGATTTTTACATGGCATGTCAAGAGGTGTCTTATATTTACAATTACCTCATCAGAATTTTTCCCAAGAGTCTCAGAGGTCAAGCCTTGGAGTGGTTTACACGCTTACCATGAGGATCAATCTTCACCTGGCCAGAATTGGCAGAAAGATTTGTACGTCACTTCTCGTATAACATAGAGAGTGATGTCACAATGGTAGACTTATGTGGTGCCAAGCAGCACCCTAATGAGACTTTCGCCATCTTCCTCCAATGTTGGAGATGGATTGCTAGTCACTTCCCTTGCACTTTTCCTAAAAAGCAGCTGGTTAGTATTTTTCATTCCCAATCTCAACCCGGATATAGCTTTCCACCTCCAAATGCATTGTGTTCGTACTTTTGAGGAGGTTATCGAGAAAGGGATTCAGATAGAAAAATCTCTCATTGCCAATGACACCCTCAAAACCCAATCTAAAGAAAACCAAAGTGTCAAACCTGCAGAAAAGCCGAAGATCTTTAAAAAAAATAAAAATGTGGTGGGAGACGGAATCACTGATTCCAAACATGTTCAAACAGTCGAAATTGGTCAACCTTTTAAACTGACTAAGGGCCCAATTCAACCACCATTAAAGCAAAGAACATTCACCTCTCTCAATGAACCGTTGTCAGTTATACTAAAATAATTAAATGTAGCCCACATGATGACCTATCCTACAACACAACCATTTGACGACAACGCTCCAAAACCTTCATGGTACAAAGAGCATGAATATTGCGAGATGCATCGCATCAAAGGACATAAGACAGAAAAATGTCTGCGGCTTCGTCATTATATTCAAACCTCATTTATAACAGGGAGATAGAGGTGGATAACCCAGGAAAAACACAAACACCTAATGAGAAAATGGGGATATATAAAGAACCATTCCCTAAGCATGATAATTCGAAAAAGTCAAAGCCAGATCGGGGAGAGTCATCCCAGACTTATAAAGCCACGAATTACTTACCTAAAGGGATAACAATCATTATGATTCACTTATTGGATGTATTCGCTCTCTTGTTGACCATGTCAATAACATCCAGATCAAGGGAAAGGACTGCACTGCGGTAATAAGGCGTGCCCGCCTCGTGATTCCAGAACCTTCTCCATCGACCCCGCAAACCGGTAAATATAAACTTTTAGAACAACTTGAAAATATGTCTACTAAGATTTCCATCTTAGATCTTCTCAATAGATCGAATGTCCATAAAGAAATTATGTATCAAACTCTTCATGGGTGGGTCGGGAGTGCCTTTAGAATTCGATCCTACACACCTTCAAGCCGCGGTGGCAAACATCGCACCAAGTGAACATCTTGCTTTCAACCATAAGGAGATCCCTACTGAGAACCCAACACATAATCTTCCCTTATACATTGAGGTAGTTGTCACCCACAGGGAAATCAAACAGGTGCTTGTGGATAACGGATCTGGGTTGAACATTTACACGCTTAAGTTGGTCAAATAGTTGGGACATATGGAGGAGGATCTTGAGTCCCATATTATCACTATCACCACATACAACAACACAGAAAGGGAATCACCAAGGACCATCACGCTCCATATGGAGGTGGGTCCCACTTGCCATCAAACAAAGTTTCATGTCTTAGACTTGGAGCTTTCATATAACATGCTTCTAGGCCGACCATGGATTCATGCCATGCAGGCCGTGCCATCAACGTTTCATCAATGCATTAAGTTGAAGCATGAGGGACATATAGTTACAATACAAGGAGATTCCGAGCCCTTTTCTCATTGTAGAGCTCTCAATAGCTTTTCTTGAAAGGATACATATGCATGTCCCCTCCGCAGATATAGTTGTCCCTCTCCATTCTGATGCCATGGAGTCCTGGGTGGATTCGGGTTCTCTTAGTTCTTGCGCTCATAGCGCGTCTACTTCAACATCTCCATTTGATTCATGGGAGATGAAAATCCTCGAATATGGCTAAAGGGAGTATAATGTACAACAAGTGCTCTTAGTTTCTAACCTCTCACTGTCGCCCAAGACTAGAGGTTGACCCAACTACCGCTTCAGAAGACCTAGAGAGGAACACACTATTGGGTCGTTCTTACCTAGAGGCTTGTTAGCTGAGGAGAAATTACTTGATCCACCTATAATTTGGGACCATAAGGATACTCAGCCTTCTTGTTATCAAACCCCAAAATCTGAAAAATATAATAAAATGATGTACTCCATGGGCTATAAAGGCCTAGGATGTGGGAGGAATGAACAAGGACAAAGAGAACCAGTCCCTCTTCCACATTTCAAAACAGAAAGATATGGCATTGGGATTCACCCTTATGGAGCACACCCCCAACGATCAAGACGCTACTTGTTCTGAGCGTGAGGATAGCTCTGACTATCTAGACAGTGATATAGATTCCCATTGTAGCCAATATGAGGATCTAGCATCCATGAACCTTTTCATGAATAACGTTGTCCTAACCATAAGCCCCATGGAACCAACCCTTGACCTTGTATACCCTTCCCTTGTTGAATGGGACCAACAACGTCACATGCCACTAGATTTATTCAAAAATGACGAGGCTATCACAGAATTCATGGGCATAAGGGATATAATTCCCATTGGAGATCACAAGAAAGGTTTCTTTATCAACTTAGATACATATGCCTACTTTGGCGAGGAGGCTGCATTTTGTGGTCAACAAAATTTAAAGAAAAGCGAGGGAAAAAGTTCTAAATAAAAACCTCAGAAAAAATCAAAGTCTAAGTCACACAGTGAAAACCTCTTTGAGGCACTGGCTGACAAACAAATAAGAAAATCAAAGGACAAACAAAGTGACCACACCAAGGATGAAAATCTCGTGGAGACATCCTTGGATGAAGATCTCAACCCACCTCCTAATCCTACGCGCATGGAAGACTTATCAAAATTGCTATTCGAAGAAACCATTAATGTCAATATTGGTACTGAAAAAGATCCCAAGATAGTAAAATTGGGAGTATCACTCTTGGCTAGAGAACAAAAGACATTCACTATGTTGTTGTGATAGTTTTTTGATGTACTCACCTAGTCTTACAAAGACATGCCCGACTTAGATCCGACTTTGGTCGTGCACAACATAGTCGTGCACGCAGACGCCAAGCCTATCAAACAGAAGCTCTGAAAGATGCACCCAAGAGTGATCCTGTTGGTCAAAACAAGAGTTGGAAAGATTGCTTGCAGTAGGATTCATCAGGCCAATTGATTATTTTGAATGGATATCGAACATTGTTGCTATCCAGAAAAAACCTATAGGTATCTGAATTTTCACAGATTTTAGGGACATACAATAAAGCTTTCCCTAAAGATGATTTTCCACTGCCCAACATTGATATGATTGTTGACTCAACAACAGGGTACAAAATGCTATCACTCATGGATGGATTTTCGGGATATAATCAAATCAAGATCGTTGAAGAAGACCAACACAAAAAAAATTTGAATCCCTATTTGTAACCCTATTTGTATCTTTTTATTTTCAAGATTTGATGTGATTTGGGATTTTACAGGTGCTCTTTCTCTTTTCAGGCTTTAGGCGAGCTTTGCGATTAAACAACAAAATACATGAGACATCCAACCAAAATCTCGTGACCCTGTGAAATTGAGTTGCTAAGGTTTTGAGCAGTCACATGCGCCCAGAGGAGGTCTACAACACCTCGGACACTCTAGACCCTGCACAGGCACCCTAGTCCCCAACATTCCTAGTAATTATACATTTTTCTGGGCTTGGTTGTGACACTTTATTTTCCTATTTCATCAGTATTCAAGCTCGAATCAACTTCGGATTTACTGCAAATTAGCTAAGTATCTTACCCTCTCCCTTACACTTAGGGTTTACATTTATCTTGCTTATTGTTTAGGAAAAATATGTACTTCATTTCTTATTTATTTACTACTACATTGCAATATAGGGTTTAGCATAAATTCAATTTTTTAAAAATCATTTGGTGAACCTGACATTCAAATGCTCTAGGGTCATCATTTTATCACTTTTTGCATCTATCTTAGGATCCTCTCATCATGGATATTTCTATTCATGATTTCTTGCTAGTCAATCCTGAGTGTCGCGCTAAAATCATTAATCATGTAGAAATTTAGAGTTAGAAACCGCTAACTCTAAATTTCTTACTTTGATTTGTAAAAGACTTGTACCCATGTAGAATGCCAAATGTTTGTAACACACATATTTTACATTGGGGTTTTATATATGAAAATGCCTAGCGACCGCTAATCTCCTCTATTCTGATTAGTTATTCGAACACTGCATTCAAATTACCTAGCGGTTGCTAAGTCGTTCCTTACAAAAAAGTATTATGTTTTCCATTTAGATTTCATAGAGAACCCTAAATGAAGATAAGCTCTAAATAAACTCTTTTTTTCTGCATAATACATCTAAGTAGTATGGTCATGTGGACTATGAAATTTCCACTACACACATATTTCACATTTTTCTTATTTTGAATACAATGGTTGACTAAAAAATCATAGTAATAAATCTTAGCCCACGATAAGACATTCCTTTCAATAACTAATAATGACTAACAATGAATGTTGTACGTTGTCCATTTATGCTTCCAGGAGAATCCTAACATCAACTAAGCTCTAAATAAACTCATTATAAACTTCTCTATATATATCAATAAAAAATATGTATATAATTATATATATATCCTTGGCGGAGACAAGTGCTGCACTACATACCCTTGAGAGGGATCAAACCTTATGTAGTTCTCATTACATATACATACATACACACATATATACATATATGTATGTGTATGTGTATATATATGTATGTGTGTAATATATATATCTTCATATTACACACATACATATATATACACATACACATACACATACACACACATGTATGTGTGTGTGTGTGTGTATACATACATACATACATACATATATGTGTGTGTGTGTGTGTGTTGTGTATATGTAATGAGAACTACATAAGGTTTGATCCCTCTCAAGGGTATGTAGTGCAGCACTTGTCTCCGCCAAGGATAGTCCAACCAATTTGATACATTTATAAATAATTAAAGAGAGGTATAAACATCTCGGCAACAAAATAATTAGAGCTATGTTAGGCTTGACCCCTTAATAAAGCATGTAGTGAAGAAATTTTCTCAGTGCAATAATAGATGTCCAATGAATGATGCATAGCGAACACTAAGCTCTAAATATTTTGTAGAGGCTGAGCTTAGTAATCGCTAAGTTCAAAATATATTTCAATGATTTGTTAATCTAACCAAATATTTAGACTAACAGGCATAAGAGTCGTGTTGTGGATGATCTTAGCAACTGCTAAGCTCTAAATATTTTTTTGTGGATGATCTTAACAACCGCTAAGCTCTAAATATTTCATTGTGAGTGAGCTTAGCGACCACTAGGATCAGAACTACATATGTCTTAAACCTTGAAGATTGCATGTAGTGCCACACCTTTCTTAGGACAATAATAGTTGTCCAGTGAATGATGTCTAGCGACCGATAAGATCACCATATTATTAACTCTTTCCTGAAGTTGATTGACTACCTTAGATGCTCCAGAACCTAAATATTTCAATTCCATATCTTTTTTATTTGGATTCATTCCTATATTTTCTTGAACTTTCCATTGGCCTCGAGTTGATCTACTAGTCATGATGTAGGGTTTGGGTCTCAGGATACAAGGATTAGGGTAGAAATTAAGGGTTTGGGATTTTTTAAATTTATTGGCTTAATAGCTCAAGAAACATATAGAACAAATCCTAGTTAATTTTTAGCAAGATATCCAAAAATATAAGAAACTTTAAAAAAAATCCCAAAATTGCAACCTAGGTAATGAATTTATGAAAAACCCTAAAACTGCTATAAATATTATAAAACAGTTCCAAAAAGCTTAACATTTGGATAGGATCTTATTTGACTGATTTTGCAACACCCCAAAAACAATTGCTTAAAAATTCACTATATTTTTTTAGATATGGTCAAAACCTTCATAAGTAGGGTTTTAACGTCATTCTGGCCGAGATCAAGCTCTCATACCATTGTAATGAAATTTCTTGGATAGATCTAAATATCAATATAAATAGAACACAAAAATATAGATGTGTCATTTCAATATGGAAATAGAATGACTTAGCCACTTCGAGAGGGGCAACCTTCAAACTATACAATAAGACAACTACTCCTTACTACCACATATATATACCATTCCTATACTATGGTCAACACTAAGAACAACCTACTAAACATATAAAAGCATAAATGAATGACATATGACAAGAAAAAATAATATGTAAGCCACAAGTCGGCACTACATATCCAATATAGCCTATAAGACTAAGGGCATAACATGAGCACTACAATTATTATTCTTATCAATTTTTCAAATTTTGAGCATAGGCATGCTAAATTACTAGTTGAAATTCAATTTTTGCTGATTTTAGGAAAAATCATGCCTCTTTTGACCCCCCTTTGCCCCCCGACTTCCATGCACATACCCAAGTACTCCATTGAAAGAAAACTCCAAGAAAAGGTTCTCCAGTTGTGACAATAGTAGAGAGATATCTTGATAGGCATCTTATAGCATGCACATGAGACAAAATTCCCTTCTAAGAGGAAGATGAATTGACATGAAATCAACATGAGAAGTGTTTCCATGGTGAGTAGCACTCAATAAGAGAATTGTTTTTTATGGATGAAATTTAGCATATATTTTCTTTCATTGAAATGTTTCTTTCAATGTACGTGTAATTGTTTGTATGCACATTTTGTAAAACCCAAGTTTTGGCAATGTTTGTAAATGGAACCATGTTTATTATCCATGTATGTTGCATTTTAATTGAAAACACCAAGAAGGTAAAATTGTAAAAGTAGTGACTTTTTCTAACATCACTTATTATGCTATGTAATTTTCTTCCCTTGATAAGAATATTGAGTAGCAAGGAGAATGTAAACACCATATCTTAATGGGAGAGATTCATTCTAGCCTACAAGAAATACAGAGCCTACAGGAATTTTCCAAAAAGAATACCAAGACACTGAGAGTGCAAGAAGGTCATTTGGTAGAGATGAGAGGGAGTCATGGACTCTCTTTGTCACTTGGGTTTGCAGGTTCGAGTTTGGGGTTAGTGAGTCTCCAAAAGCTGACAAACAAATTATTTCCATACATGCCAATGTATTCCATAAAAACATGAAACAAACATTTGAATATTATTTTATGTTATATGATTTCTATCTATTCTATTGCATTCAAATATAATTTTTTTATATTAAGGATTTGTTTATTTTTTTATATGGGGTAGGAAGACATGTATTTAAAGGTATTTCAATAGGATTTTTTCTGAATTGTTAAGATATAAAGAAGGAGAGGGGAGGCTAAGCATAATAATATACTCATCTTATTTCATAAGCATTGACATCACCACTGGAACTAATGGACCAACATAGTCACTATGCAAAATCAACCATGTTTAATAGCTAGTAGGACCACTTGCATTATGTTGTCACTCTTATTAATATAATGTGTAGTTTTTGATTTTATACTTTGTCACCAATTAAGTCCACTAATTAATGTGAAATTAATTTTTAAATGAATAAGGATTGTTGATCTAGGATGATACCCCCACCAAATAGGTCAAATGGTATACAATCTGTCTGTAACTACTTGCACAATGAAGAGCTCGTTAAGAGCTTTCCAACGCATTTTAAATAGGGTTAAAATTGGCCGTTAGCAAAACCTTTTTTCCTTTGCAAAAAAAGTGTTTTGTTGCAACTAGTCATCATCAGGATTTGCTGATGTATCTTGTCTTGTACTAATGAGTAGTGTTATGTGCAATGGAAAATTTCAACAATTACAACATTTATAGATTGTGAAGGTTGGCTAAATTGTTTGTCATAAACAAATTTCGATCCGCAAATTTGACCTCCATCAATACATTCAAGTGTTTGGTTATGAATTGGCATATGAAAATGTAGCATCCATGCTTCATGGGGCACGATAATGATTTAACAATTGTGAAAAGGGTTGCCACTATTTTCAATGCCCACATGCTAGTCACATTGAATCATTTTTTACAATAGTTGGTTGGTTGTAGGGAGGTTGTAGGATGAGCATGTTTTCTTGCTTTGTCTTGCAATCTCCTTTTGCCTCTAAATACGTGCCTGGCTACCTCAACTGAGATATTATTCACTAGTGAATATTGAAATTGCTTTAACAACACACAACAATATTTATTCTTTCGAAAATTATTCACACATTGATTAGGGGGCTTGACACTAGTGCATATTAATAAGAATGATACCACAATAGAAGTGGCCCTACCAACTATTAAACATGGTTCATTTTGCATAGTCCATTAATTTCAATGGCGTTGTCGATACTTATGGAATTGATGAAGATTATTGTAACAAGAGTTTATTTGTTTCCTCAACCTCCCCTCTCCTTCTTTATAACTTAACAAATTCAAAAAAATCATATTAGAATATCTTTAAATATATGTCTTAATACTCCATGTAAAAAATAAACAAATTCTTAATATATATTTTTTAAATATATAAATACAATAAAATAGATGAATGACTTTTTTTTATTAAGGGAAAATAGTTTTGAAGGGACTATACCCTGTATACAAAAGGGCTCAAAAGCCAGATAGCAAAGGTGAGAGAAACAGCCCAGAGAAGGGCAAAACGGCCAACCAGAGAGGGCTCAACAGCCAAATATGACAATACAAGTGAAGAAAGGATCCAAACGAACAATGATCCAAAAAGAAGCAGAAAAAGATTAAAAAAAACCAAAAGAGAAACAACATATAGAACTCCGCCAAAAAGTAGCGCCAGAACCGCCAGATAACAGCAACTTCGCAGCCAAAAAACAACATCACAGCAACCCGTTACTTGATAGCCCTGTCAATCTTGGTCTTGATAGCCTACAGCGGCATGAAGAAGGCAATGGCAGTGGCCTGAGAGGAGTCTCTCATATCCGCCTAAGCAATTGCAATATCCCTTTTCTCTTTAGGGCCCCAAATGTGCTCATTAACCCCACTTAAACTGCAAACACTATGAACATGTTGTTCAATGAAATTATAAATGCTTTTAAGGGCAGATAATATGCAGTCATTACGACTTTTTGCATTCCCCATTCTGCCATCCAAGGACTGTAACTTCTTGAAGACTTCAAAAATAACCCCCTCTTCATCATCACTTTGAAGAATTCCTTTTCCATTAGCTCTTTCCATATTTTTTATAGTCCCTTTGAGCTCTTGTATCTCCTTTTCTAATCTGTCCACTCTGTCCATCAATTCCTCCTCCTTGGGCTCCTCCATCGGTTTACTGATATGTAGGAGGTTCTCAGCAAGTTCTAGGTCTTTGTGGCTCCTTGGGACCCGTTGGGAAGCAGGGATTTTAGCTTTTATGCTCTTGCTTTTCTTGCTGGAAGCAACAACTTCAATCTTCCTTTTCAGCAGGGGGGAGTGGAAGCGGTGTAAGCAGGTGGAGGTATGGAGGAAGAAGGTGGGGTAGGATTCATGGGGGGGCAGCTAGAACAGTGGCGATGGATCAGGAGGATAAGCCCTTGGTGCAAAGGGACAGCCCTAGAGTGGCTCTGAACTTCCCTAATTGATTTCTCCAGCGAGTTTATCAAATAGTGAGGAAAGCTGATGATGATATTTCTACAAAAGTGATTTAGAAATAGATGAATGACTTTCACCCCTAAAAATTTTAAAAATAAAATTTATAGTAATTTATAACTCTAATTACACCGAAGGCGTTCCCCCTATGGGAAAGGCTCTTGCGGATGTTTCTGCGACTATATTAATTTTGACGGTTTGACGGCCGTCTGTACATTTTCACGTTTTCCGACAGTTTTTTACTTTTTAAAACTGTTTTTAAGTTGTTTTCTCTGTTTTTGCGGTAATTGCATGTTTTCCTCTTCAGACTTTGGTGAATGTTTGTATTGTGTTGTGCATGCTATACCTGCAATATTTCCTTCGATCGTGTTTAAATGGATTCGAACACTCTCAATGCTTTAGATCTCCAGGGATTCAATTTGGAGTTGGACGTTCTTGACTTTTCTCCTCACAGTGAAGGGCAGAAGAAGCCGATGCCACATATTTATTTATCCGAGAAAGGAAGGGTCTGAGAAAAATACATGCTTAGTGTTTACGCAAACATAAAAAGTCTACCTACTCCGCAGGAAGGAGCAAAACTATTGGGCATCAGGGGTTGCGCTGCACTTTCCCTCCAATCAATAGTAAAGTGCCGCTTGTAAGCAAAGGAAAACCTAAATCGGACTAGCCACCTCCAGACTTAGCTTAAGTTTTGTTGGGGTTAAGGATTTTGATGGATAAACAGCCCCTTCTGGTATGGCTTTTTTATTTAATAGGTTTAATGTATGTATGTCTCGTATTTGAAGTATTATCAAGTGTCTTTTATATATTGAGATTATCAGCTGCTAGAGAATGGTGCTAGATCTCTTTTCAGAAATTGTGTTTCAAATTGTTTTCCAACCATTTTATGGTTTTCCTTTGCCGCATATTTATGGGTATAAGTTTGAATCTGCAAACGGGTGATATGCGGGTTGGCTTGCCTTATCAATGTGGGCTCTTGATAGGGTGTAGCTTGCAAACCATTACACAAGGGTGTCTAGGATTCGGGAAGATAGTCGAGCTGTGTCAATTTGATTATTAAATATGTCATTCATCGAATAAATTTTAAACTATTTTCTCTTTATGCAGGGTTTTGGTTACAGGAATTTCAAGCAGAAAAAATACTCTTGATGGCTTCTGGTAATAGTTGGGCTAATCAATGGGGCATGCATAATGATCTCTGCTACCCATTTCCCCATGGGCAAGTCTCCATTAAATTTTCCTTTAGGAAGATTCTGGAGGAGAGACTCTGTTGGAAATGGGTAAACTCTGTCATTTTTTCCTTTTGGCCGCCATACATAGTTTTAAGGTCTAGTTTTCTTGCAAATCTATGTTTTTGCTTTATAGATGCCGTTATTAGGCTTCTGGATCTTCCTTATTCGTTCGTGCTTCAAATCTGGTTGGAGTAATTTTATATATTGTTTTCCTTATATATTAATTGTAAAACAAAAACACAACGCATATTAAAATAATAATAACTTGTATATTTCATGATTAGATTTGTCTGAAATCATCCTTGTGGAGATGAGATTTGTCTGAAAACATCCTACATTACATTCGACGGGGAGGAATAACAAAAGAATTCACCATGTGAATAAGTATTACATGGTTTTATGTGTGAATGAATTGAATGTGTCTTCTTTTTTCTCCTCTTACTAAGTATATGACATGAAAATCTGTTGACATCTATCTTTAGGCTGTCAGGAGGACCCCATTTTCTTTTTCCATGCATATTTATGATTGGGCATTGGATTAATGATACTTTCTGGTTTACTCAGCTCATTATTGATTGTTTCATAGCATGTTTAGAGAAAAATGCCAATTATGTTAATATGATTGGAGTGTGGATTTTTTATTACCAGGAACTTTTCAGGGGTGGAATCCTTGGGAAAATTTTGATTCTGGGTACATAAAAGAATGGTATTGGGCATTGCTAGATCTAGGTTTGGTCCTGTTTGGATATATGATGGATTTGTAAATGAGTGATTTCCCTCCTAACAGAGGCAAAATTAGACTTTGAATATAAGCCATTTGGGTTGATTTCCTTCCAGACGTAAACAAAGTTGATTGATTGCCATATGATCAGAGAGGTATTTGGGTAGTATGGCCCCTGTCCAAGACACAGGCTTTGGGACCTCCTTAGATCTGGAGTCCCCGTTTGGAGAATTAGGGTGCCAACTATTCGAAGGTGATCTGAGAGAGATAGCTTACGAGATCTTCACTGCAGCATGTAGGCCCTTTGCTGGAAAATCCACCCTTACATACATACCTCAATAAGAGAAGGCAGCAGAGAAGCTTGAGAGATCATTGTCTGTTTCTCCTCCTCTGCAAAATTCGCTAACCTCGGCTACTGCAAGTAAGATGAAGAAGGGCGCCCTTGGTTTGAGATCATCCTCAAAGAAGACTCACAACATCCCTTCTAGATCCAAGAAGCCACAAACAATTGGAGAGCTCACGAGGATGCAGATGAATGCAACTGAACAGACCGATTCCCGTGTTAGGCAAGATTTGTTGAGAATTTCTACTGGACAGGTATAGTGCAATAATCACACTCATGTTCTGGTTCCTTTTATTTCACTAGGCAATGCACGTTAGATTGTGAGGATTTGCTGAAAGCTTATATACAAAAGGATCACACTAATAATAACATGATCTATGCACATAGAAAACTGAAAGACCTGATGGCTACACATGAGTGGCTTATAGGTTATTCAGTTTACTCAATGATAAGTTGTAGGTTAATCTTGATCCGTACGTCACATGATAATGTTAATTGTGAAATTGGGACATATAATGCATATATAGTCTAGATTAAGTTGGAACTTGCATTTGTATTTGTTATATTGATTGCTTAGCGATTTGGGATTCCAATTGCTCTCCTTTGGGAGATTAACATGAAAGTTGATTTTGCATTCCACGGGAATTTGGATAATGGGTTTGAACATTAATGCAAGTCATTAATTATGTAGTTCACACAATAGCGTTTATTGAGAAATTTGGACTTTTAATGCATATGGATATAACCCAATTTTATTGGGAACTTGCATTTATATTTGTTTCATTGAGTGCTTGCCAATTTAGGATCTTAATTTCATTGGAGACTGCCATTAATGTCGCTAAAATTAAATTCTTAAATGCCATATTCAAATATCTCTCTCTTGCAGATGCATCAAGTGTTCTCTTTGAAGAAAGAAAAGTCCTCCAGTAGGATATACACAAGTAGATGCATCATAGGGGTACATGTTACGCTCATTGTAATCAGCCTAACATTTCTCAAAAACACTGCGGCAAAGTATTTAACAAACCCTAATCTAAGTTTTGATTGCGGGTGGTCAAAATAGTGTTAAAATAATCTTGTTATTCCTTACAATTATCTTTACTGATCTAATGTTTTATATAAAACCTTTTATTTTGTATATTATTTAACTAAGTGTGTTGATGGTTAAGAAAACTATTTAGATTGATTTAACTTCTTGCCTTCTGAAGCTACATCAGGCCAAAGATGAGAAGGGTTTTAGATCCACAATGCATACAAAGGCGATGGGCCAAAGGTTGAAATATTTATTCTATCAATTATAAGTTAGTTTTTGTGTTCATCTATCGATCATCAAGGTGTAGTCAACAAGGTTACGTTCGCATCGTTGTCATCTTAGAAATCATTCACAGAAGCCAAGAAATCATAGGCATTCATCTATGATCAGTTGTTGGAAGGTTTTAATTATTGAAACATGGCCATCCATATATTCCTTCCAACTACTTGACATTACAACTAGATACATAGTTTTTATAAACTTATGCAACGAATAGTCATTGAGGACAAGTTCCAAAGTTAGAACATATTGAATTTTCCCTTTTTTATTTTCCCCTTTAAACACCACTAACTCTTCTGTAATTACTGCACTACTCCAAACATCAACCTAATAGTTGGACAAAAAACACCAATCTTTATTTTGTATGCTATTAATACTTGAACATTCTAAGTATGCTCCGTGTCTTCCTGCCATTGATGTGTCCCATGAAACATGCATTCAACTTCCCCTTACATTTACATTATTTCTAGCTACCACATAAAGTCAATTCCAAAACATGGGTTTTCTCCTTCTTGAGATTTACAAACATGTCATGCTCTTTATAGACGGTATTTTTTTTTACATTGGCTCTTTGATTACTCTTTTCCTTTCGGACACGCATTGTTCCACCCTCAAATGCCATTTTATACACCAGTTTTCTTATTTCATTTTTCAATCTCATCTAATTTCACTTCCTCACTCTATCTCTTTCGGCGTTCACATCGCACACTTCACATACGATTGCTAGTTCTTAAGAGAAAACTATCTCCATACAAAAATAAAATTATAAAGATTCACCATGAAACACCACGATACCTTGTGTTGCGGCACCAAAGTTAAAAGGTCCCGACTCGCCATTTAAAGGATAAGTGTGGGTCCCATTGCCTGATCGGTCGTTGATCCAAATGCAGCGACCATACCTTAACTTGGTTTTCTTTTCACACGATGATATTATATGTGTGGGACCCGCCAATGTTCGTTGGCTCTATTTCGTAACATAACCACCACCGTCAACGCACTGTGTACCCCACCACCGAACTATCCAGATTCCACCTTGTTTCGGATATTCGCGCATATGCCAAACTCCTTTCCTTCCGCGTTCTTCCCTTTTACGTCAACCATTTCGGAGATCGACACGTGCATGTCAAAGGTGTCATCATGTCATTTGTTACGGATAATGTGGATAAAGAGTCGCTTAACACCCCGTTGCCTATATAACCACAGCATTAGCCACACATTCCAAATCAATCCACCTTCATTCTGCAATACAATACAGTATTCATCGCTTTTTCATTTCAACATTGATTATGGCTGCTCAGTTTGCTTCAGAAATCTTCAGCTTAAAGATGTCTTCACTCAACTGTGGTTATTCCAAGAGAGCTTATGTGACTTTCCTTGCTGGATCTGGAGACTACGTGAAAGGTGTTGTTGGACTAGCCAAAGGCTTGAGGAAGGTCAAGAGTTTGTATCCTCTTGTGGTGGCAGTCTTACCAGATGTTCCTGAAGACCACAGATTACAACTGCGTAATCAGGGTTGTATTGTTCGAGAAATCGAGCCCATCAATCCTCCGGAGAATCAAGTTCAGTTCGCCATGGCTTATTATGTTCTCAACTACTCCAAATTGCGCATCTGGGAGGTACATATATACATGATCATTCTTGTTTTATCTATTTGTATTCTACCATTGATTATGAAATCACAGATTCAAATTAACATTTTGGTATTTTTGTTTTGGATGTGCAGTTTGAGGAGTACAGCAAAATGGTGTACCTGGATGCAGATATTCAAGTCTTTGACAACATTGATCACCTGTTTGACATGCCAGACGGATATTTCTATGCTGTTATGGATTGCTTCTGTGAAAAGACATGGAGTCACACGCCGCAATACAAGATCGGGTACTGTCAGCAGTGCCCTGACAAGGTCTGTTGGCCTGCAGAAATGGAGAAGCAGCGACCTGCACTGTATTTCAACGCTGGAATGTTTGTGTTTGAGCCGAGTAAATTGACCTTCGACAGCATGATGGAAACTCTCATGTCCACAACTCCAACACCCTTTGCAGAGCAGGTGTGATTTGTTCACTTCGTTTATTGATGCAAACTGATTTATAATTACCTGATATTAACTACAGTGATCCATTTGTATTTGCAGGATTTTTTGAACATGTATTTCCAGAAGATGTACAAACCCATTCCCTTGGTGTACAATCTGGTGCTGGCTATGTTGTGGCGTCATCCGGAGAACGTGGATCTGGACAGAGTCAAAGTCGTGCATTATTGTGCAGCCGTAAGTTTTTTTATTCTGCCCGTTTTTATTGATGCAACATACATAACAGGGTTTGTTTTCTCTGCAGTTGATTGATTTATCTATTGATGAATGTGCAGGGTTCGAAACCGTGGAGGTTCACTGGAAAGGAGGAAAATATGGAGAGAGAAGACATCAAGAAATTGGTGAACAAGTGGTGGGAGATATATAACGATGAATCACTTGATTTCAAATCAAGTAAGAGAATAGCAGAGGCAGAGAACAAATCAAAGTTGCAACAAATCACTCCTAATGCTTTGAGCGGATCGATATCTAAGCGGGCCAAAGCCTCGCCTGTTCCGCCGGCAGCTTGAACAGACACAAATAATTAATTCTGTGAAGAGGGACAGGGCAATATGTAAATACTTATTATTAAAACCATAGACCCATTGGGTCTTGTAAACGTTACTGTATTATTTATATTTAATTTATGTAAAGATCTATATATCTAATTTGCCCAAAGGAGACAATTTTTTATTTTATAACATAAGTTCGGCAAATTAGCCGCTCTACCTTATTTGGTTGGTTAGAATATTGTTTTCAGTTATAAAAAGGTATTCTACTACGTCCCCGCGTCCCCACAAAGCACGGTTGCCCATAGCTTTCAATATTTCTATTAATTCTACCGACCGTAAATTTTGCGGTTCCTTTTCCATGAGTTTCGACTTTTGGAGCCCACATTGTTTCCCCCGTTGGTCATGTGATATATAACTAGCAATTGCAATTGAGTTGCAAGTTACGCCGGAGAGAGCTTCAATTTTATGTGTATAAAGAACAGAACCATGAGTTAACACCGCGGTTACTCATGATGTCATTTAAAGGATGTGGAGTCAAAGAATAGTAAATATCTATGACTTACAAAAATATCTAAAATCCGGCAACCTGTAAAGTTAAGCCACCGGAATTTTGACACTTTCCAGCAATGGCTTCTTCAAAGTAAACGCCTCCGGCGAATTATTAGTTCCTGCCTATGGCAAGAATACTATAGTTTTCAGTTCAATGAAATCATTTTTGTCAATGGACCAATAACAAATGATAATTTTTTTTGCCTATGTCAAATTTTTTAATGTATAAACTTTGAATTGACATATTTACATAAATATAATTTCACATAAATTAATTTATTAAAATTTTGATTGGTGAAAAAGGGAGATTTGACAATTTTTTCCCCTTATTGAGCTACATGTTTTTCCAAAAAATTGTAAATGGCCAATTGGCCTGACATTTATTAACCTTTGTCAATTCATTTAACTCCATGTGTCCTAGCATTTATTTACATTGTTCTTATTTATTAAATGTCAAATCTTATTTATTTACATTGTTCTTATTTCTTAAATGTGGCAAATTTTATTTATTAATTTCTCCCAAACACAATAATTTTCTCTATGCAACCAATCATGGTTAAGAATTTTTTCACTTTCAACAGTTATCAATTTTAAATAACATTTAAATCATTTTTTAAACAGACAAAATCTATTAAATTTAATTTTCTTGAACTTTTACAATCAACATATCACTTAAGCAATTGCTAAAATACAATTACATCTTTTAGCATGAATGGCAGGACACTGGCCGCTTCGCGGCTCTTGTTTATTTCACTTACTCTTTGTTTAAAAGGGTTGTTATATTTAATAATTAAGGCTGTGTTTTTATGGAGGTCGCTCCTCAATGATCTCAACGAGTTACGGGTCTATAAGTATTTTTAGCTTTCTTTAATAATATTTATTTACATAATTTAAGTTTTTTTTTTATGGCATCACAAATAGTTATTATAACTATATTATGTGGTTATAATATTTTCTTTAAAGTCACACAAAAACATGTTTAAATTTTCTATTTAAAAATACAAAAAAAATTGATGGCAGGAATGCATATTACATGCAAGATGGGTTACAAAAGCTTAAATTGCAGGGTGGAACTTTTAGACCCCCTCCAAAAACCCCTCCATGAGAACACAATGTAAATGTTTATATGTTATTGAAAATCAAACAAGAATATTTTTAATTACTAACATTTACCTTGAATTATTATTATTCTTATAGTCATTTTCCTGGTATTGTAGAGCTTAGTCAACCATTGAACATTGTTACTCATCACCACGGAACTATACACATTTTATTTGACATGTCTACACATTGGAATTTAGATATTACCATGACCACTATTTTGTCTTTCACAGAAAAACTAATGAGACACTTGAACATAATTGGCCGATAGGCCTTTCTAAAATGTATTTTCGTGATAAGAACATCCTCCATTGTCATTGTTGTCCTCTACCTTTTGGTCTTTCTTTTACTATTTTGTAGTTACAAGAAATGCAACGATGAAGCGTTATGTCGTGGTTTCTTGGCACGAAATCCATCTACAACAGAAAAAGTGCCCTCTGCACCAAAATGTCTCAATCTGGCTATTTAACTGATACATTTTTTAATTTATTTGCTTCCAAAGCATTAGAGCGTGCAATTTTAGTAGAAATCGTTTGTCCTATTTAGCGAGAGGAGGATATTGTATTGAGGAAACCATTTTTGTATTTTTTTTAAAAATTGCACGCTCTTCCATTGTGAAATAAATACGGGGGTATTTTAACACACGGAATTATGATGGTGTTAATATAACTTTCACGGGAGGTTTGATATTGTAGAATATTTATTCATACGGAAATTTAATAGTTTTTGTTTAATTTATTGTATCAATATATTTTTAGATTTTTCATATTTTATTTTGGTGTGATAATTGTATAAGATGAGGGAATTTAATTTTATGTACAAATAGTACAAGGGTTAGTTATATATGTTAACAAAATGGTAGATATTTTTTTGTATTTTTGTGTAACTTCTACCTTGGCTAATGGCATAATTGAATTAAAAATCCTACAATGAAAATTCAAAGTAAATTAGAATGTAAATATTTCAATTTTAACAAGAAAGAGACAATCATTTAAACTTTGAGAGGAGAAGATGGTTCATTTTATATATGTAGTATACTATGTATGTATAGAGAAAGCTATTTCTTGTGCAACCTTCATCACTCGTGATTTTCCGTTATGTTTCCATTTGCGTCATCTTTCTCATTTCCCATTTTTGATAATGTAGCTAGAGAAATGACAATATTGGTCCCGATCTAATACATAGATTAAATTATAAATGAAACGGAGAGGACTACGTTGTGGGACATTTCTACCTCCTTCTTAGAAACATGTAAACTAATCATAATGAACTTATACCCATTATTAATAGTTTCTAAGTGCATCATATAGTGCCCTAATATACCTACTTTATATTACTCATAAATAAATAGATAAAATATAATCATTTTAAATTTAGAATAACATTGCATATATAGATGAAATGATTGAAAAGAACAATATGAAATATAGAATAATCTTTTGTAGCACCCTCCCAACATCTATCCAAAGCTAGCACACAAAGGAGTCCTATAATTAAATAAAAATTAATCTTGCTCAATCTAAAACTTTCACTCTAAGAATCAAATAATACTTCACTTCCGGAAAGCTCAAATGGAATGTACTCTTTCATAAGAATATCCAAACATTTGTAATATATTATTTGAATATTAACAATAAATTGTTGGTAAAATCAAGACCATTTTTTAAATCTAAAGATTTTATATTTTATATTTTATATTATGGTTAGTGGCATTATGCAATCTACTTTTCTTGTCACAAATCTAAGATTTCTTTTTAACATCTTTCTTAGATTTATTTTACACTAATCAAACATTTTATTTTTATTTTAGATTTCTTGCTAATTGATCATTGTTTCATACAACTTGATTGGGGGAAATTACGATGTGTGTGCAAATTATTGATGCATCTATTTTTACTATATCAATAAAAAATGAGAATTGTATCTCACACATTATTTCGTCTGTTCACTTAATTTTTTATGCATTGATTCATATGTGTGGATGATTTATACTTAAAATAGCTCATTGAATGGAAGGGGGATTAGATGATTCGGTAGTCCAATTCATAATGAGAGCATTTGAATATCTCCTTGCAAGTCAAAAACCTTAATGTATCAACATAAGGAGTGATGGACCACCTCTAATAGGCACATTGATGTACCCACTCCCCTATCCGCCTACCCTTCCTCCCCCAAATGGTTGGTAGAAGTAGGAATTTTCAACCACATATTACAAGAGCAAAAATAAAAAACTCTAATATGGTTCTTATAGTTATTTCCAAATTTCAATTTCTTACATCAAATCACATTTCCCTTCTATTTATATAGAATATTTCCATTCCCTTATATCCTACTTAATGCCTATCAGCCTCTTAGACTCACCTAAATATGCATTCACTAGTTTTAACATTTAATTTTCAAAAATTAATTAGAATGATCATTAGACCTCGAGAAGATGCAATTAAAAGGGAAACTTATAACCTTGACAAGAGTAATTTGTGAATAAGGGAATACAATCCATCTACCACAACTTTGTGGTTATGTTTGTGTGTTTGCCAAAACTTGAGGTTGCTCCAATTGACATGTCGTCTACGTTTATGGGAATAAGCATTCAAAGAAGTCTATGTGAACATGCATATAAAGCAAGATCAACATGTGTAAAAGATTCTGCCCTAAATGCTTATCTATATTCACCATTAAAGAAAGAATGATTGTCTTAGTTTTGGCTTGCTAGGTCGTGAGACATTCATTTTTTTGGCCTGTAAGTAGTCTAGGTTCCTTCAATCACATCAAATGCCCCACTCACAACCATGCCATTCAGGGGTTCTGTGATTCTGCACTAACACTAATCAAAGTAAAATAATAAATATATCTTTGGTTTTTATATGTATAACCACCTTTGTAGATCATGGTGTTCCACATAGATGTTATTTTTATGAATTAATAAGTTTAATGTGCTTATAATAGTCATTGGGTATTCGATGCTAAATTATTTGTACTAACAAAGGGGATCATAAAATTTCTTTGTGAAATTGCTAAACTGTTGTGACCTGGTTGTTGCTAGATTGCTTGGCAATTCCCATTTTCATAACAGTTGAGAACATCAAAAACTGAAATGGGCTTAAGACCAATCCGTGTTCCCGTGTAAGTGGATGAGATCCACATATTTTTCATAACCCTTCACAGTATTTGGACATGAATTTTCTCCTTAAATAAGCACCTATATAACCGATTGGATTCCTCACATTGAACTCCATCATTTGGAGATGTTGTCTTTAATATGAAGATCACCCAGATGTCTTTTGCATGGTTTTGATAAGTATAACAGTTCATAAAGACCAAAATTCTCAAACCCTCTCCGCTAAAGGTAGAGTAGCCTTCTACCAGTTAACAAAATGCCACTTATTTATTTTTTGTATACCCTCCCAAAGAAATAACCTCATTAATTTCTCAAGCTTGCATAAAATTTTGTTAGGATCCAAAGTGAGCATATATGCCTAATCTAGAAGAGCTTGAATGACATATTTTAATTTGAATGTTCTACTCAGTTTAATGAGGTATCAATTGGCCCAATTTATAGTTTGTTAGCATTATTTTTCAAATAATTCATTCCAATCAGAAAACTTGTTAGATTAGCTTTAGATTTTGAATCAAAAATATTTGAGAGAGCTATTCTATTCTAAAACCAAGGAGTGTTTCTCTTTATGTGTTGGAATGTCTCTACCAAAAGAAAAAATATTTTATTTCCTAATGTTCAAACATGACCAGACCTCGATGTGAAGGTATTCAAAATAATTCGTAGTGTTAACCACTTTAACAGTTGCTTTTGCCAACAAAAGGAATCAACAAAAAAATGAAGGTGGATTAATTTATGCTAGGAAAAATATGAAAGATATCTTGTGACTCTTTTTTAGTATGAGTCTATGAGCCTGTTTAAGAAGTCTTCCCAGACCCAGACCCTCCACAAAACTAATACTTAGTCTCCTTGTTTGAGTCCAAAAAATGAGTTAATTTTTTTTAAAGAGGCCAATTAATAAGGATTGAAAATAAGTTTAGGAGATGTAGCAGAATACCCATCCAATCCAATATTGGTGAAAACCGAAATTATGCTAGACTCTTTCCAAAAAATCCCAACATACGTAGTGATAAGCCTTGGGTGGCTCAAGCTTGATGACCATGCCCTTTCCTCTAGTGGTGACAAGGGAATGAATGGCGTATAGTGCAAGAATATTGTCTCCCAAAAATATAGCCTCCTTTTGTGTTAAGAGAATGGGTGAGGTAACATATTCTTCAACCTTCTAACAATCATAATACTTTTATAAGAGACACTAAATAAATAGAAAGGGAAAAAGTCATTAAAGGTGAGTGAGACCCTTTATTTTGAAATCAACATTAAGAAAATGTTATTCAATGCCTTCAGAATCTATTTTGATTCTCTGAACTCCTCTGAGGGTGTTAGGTCATATAGAATAATGTTCGAAGAAAATTATGGAAGACTGTATGGAAACTGTTTGGATCTCATGCCTTTCCTTTTTCCATATTGAAGTGGTGGTATGAACCTCATCCATAGTAACCGAACTAAGGTTAAAGAGGGTAGATTTTTTAAAGGAAATGTGCTCATCTCCATCTTTCAGCCACCATGATTTTATTTCCAAAAAAATTATCTTTTCAATTCAACAAGTTCAATATCCAACTCTATAGATTGTCATATAGGTCTTGTCTTGGTTATTAGCGTAATTATGTATTTTAGTAGCCAAAAATGTTGTGTGGTTAATGATTGTATTGTGAGCCTTATGTAGTTTTGTATTGACTCACAGGAGTATTTCCATTTGTTGATAGTTTTGGTAACATACACCCCATTGGGTATTCTTGTCATATACATAAAATCATTAAATCAGGGAAAGGGCATTAACTACTGAGTCCTTCCTATACTAAACAACTTATTGTAGACACTAAATCACACACTTTGGGTACATTTCTAGGTCCTAGTCACATACCACTATTCATATAATTCCTAGGCAAGGAAATTACTAATTGACCACTATCTTTGGCTTCTTTGCTTTCTTTATAGTTTCCTTCTTGGCTTTACGCACCTTCTCTCCCAATCTGACCTTTGACACTTTAGTTTTCTGAGTCTGGACACCAGTGCCCAGCTAGGATGCCAACACCTTGTTGAACTCTAGTCATTGGTGTTGTCATTGATGTCAAGTGGAATTTATAGTAAAGGAGTTAATGGTGAAGTGAATATCATTCAAAGGCATGAAGGTTGATTGGTAGTGCCTTCTCAATGGCTTACTGAGCATTCAGGATGCCTTCAAGATAGTTTTAGTGTTCTACAGACTTGGTTTGTGAGGCAGGAGTCTACTGTAGGTTTGGAAATGGTAGGTTTTCTTGGCTTAGAGGTTCTACATGTCAAATATGATCATTTCAGCATGGGTAAGAGGTCTTACAGTGATTCGTAGGTCATCTGGTGAAATTCTTAGTTGAAACTGACCCATTTAGGCATGTTTCTAGAGCCCTTATGAGGTGTGAAAGTATGGTACAAGTCATGAAAATACCATGTGATAGTGGGAGGAGCCTAAGAATATTGTCTAGGGAATGTGTGAGCAACAACAAAGGTTTATTTTAGCTCCTGGAGGAAAAATTCAAAAGTTCATCAAAGTTGGCCTTGAGGACTAACAGTGTGGGTTGATGCAAATGAGACAGGTCTAAGATGTAAAGGAAAATTTATGGGTAAATAACTCATGAATCATGTAGAGGGGTGTCTTTTGGTACTTCATGCCAAATTTCATCAATTTTTGAAAAGGTATGTGAACAGTTATGACATAGTTTTTATAAAAATAGTTTCATTGAAAAATGCAAAATGAGTTGTCTCGTCTTCTTAGCACTCAAGAAAAAATATGAAGGCTTCTTTAGATAAATCAGGGAAGAAATTTTTGGAGAGGATTCCAAGCCTGAAATGTTGCAAAGGGTTTGAAACAATTTAGATAAGTATCAGAGAATTTATTATCATTTTTTCAACCATGTTTTTCTCTCTCCCAAGCACCTTCCTGAGCCAATGATAGCAAAAGTTGTCTACTTGAATTCAAATTGATAACACCCCAAAATTTTAGTGAAAATTAACTAGTTTAAAACAAGACTAACACAACATATTCTAAAGATAATTGAATAAGATAAGGAATGAAACATCAATGATAAAAGATTAATAGGATATCAATGGAGATCAAATGAAACTAAAATCTAATATCTAAGCATGCCTACTAGTATGTTTGATTAACTAACATAGACCTAAATATATCTAGGAGCAATCAAATTGGGAATGGTTGTTATTCCAAAAATGGTGAGAAGATCTCTCTATCACAAGACTACAATGTCACGCTAGATACCCTTCTAAACCACAATGAAGGCTTTAGGCAAAGATGAGCATGTGAATCCCTAAAGGAGTTTAGGTTCTTTAACATATATTTTACATGAGGCTACTAATAAAAGCATGGTGTAAAATATTAAAGTAAGAGGTGAAATCTTTTTATAGTTTTCCTTTTTGGAGAAACTTGTATTGTGGTGCATGTGGGACTAAAATCCCCAAATTAGATTAGAATTGCTAATTATGATTAGGCCTTGCTAATCACAATTAGTGAATTACCAAGTGATTAAGATGTGGGAGCCTTAATCAACTGCTTAGGGTCAAATAAGAGGCTAGGATAAGATTTTGAATCTTGTTGAGATGTTGTGGAGGAAAGTGGGGTGATTTTGAGTGGTTGGAAGAGGGGTTTAAGCCAAGATTAGGGTATATTGACCAAAACAAGGGAGAAATATGCTTAATTAGCTAATAAACGCTAATTGTCTATTTTGAAGAGGATTTTGACTTACAATTTGTCGTGAAGTGGCATCCTAAATGTGAAAGAGGTTTGGTGATCAACGAAGTGTTTGTTAATTTACCAAAGTGGCAAGAAAAGTTAGTTAATTATCGGAAATCACTAATTATAACGAAATTGGTGAGAATGAGAGTGATTTGTGTGTGTTTTGGCAATAAGATTGCAAGAGAGAAATTTAGGTGTCTACACAAATCACTTGGATGAGAAAATTTAAAGCTTGTCATAGTCCATTAATGATGTTTTCATGCTCCTTGGGTTGTCAATTATCCTTAAGATGGCCAAGTTCAGTACAAATCCCTCACAGTGAGTACAAGTGAAGTGGCTACAATTAGAATATATGAAGGTACAATGATCTTAAAGTTCATTAGGAACATTTGAATTTATGTGAGTGTTTCTCATTCTTAGAAGTTATTGAATACCTTGTAAATTATGTATGAACATTGTAGAATTTGTGCATGTCTTGATCAGTGAAGAACATTTGAGTGCTCATGCTTGAATTGGTGATTCTTGTACATTGTTAACTTTGTAGTTGATTAGGAATCTCATGATTAAGAGAGCATGAATCATGATCTGTGCTGGAGCATATTCTCGAGAAAAATAGATGACAATGTTTCCACAAGATTGAAGGTTGATGCAAATGTTATTGCATGTGGACAATTTGAGTAGGTTGTGACTAAGGAAGCCAGAGAAGTTGAGTCCATTAATACTTTGAGTGATTTGAGTAGGATTTTCACCATAAGACTCATTCATCAATAACCTTGTGTAGTGAGTAATATAATTACCATTTCAAAATGGAAGTATTAGTGTTATGTTACTTCATTTCCTTGGTTGAGTTCAATCACTCATGTGCTCAGAGTTAGACATGTACTATGTTGCTTGAAGTGACTGATTTTAATTTTAAAATTTCTGGGAATAAATTGAGATGATTCAAACTTCTTGATTAGCTTGGAAGAGATGGAGAACACTCCCACATGACCACAATGACTTCAATTTTCAAGTTTCATCCAAAATTGAGTTATGAATCACTTTTTAAGGATCACTGGATCAACGAATGCACATGATGGAAGACGGAGTGATCTCACGAGTCAAGCAAGTGAACATCACAATGAAGTTGTTGGTAAATGAAAACAAGCATCAGATTTTATTGCAAAGGAAGAGAGAAAATAATGGAATACTCCATATCATTCAAAATAATAAACATAAAGGGAGAGGTTACATATATATGAGGGAGAGAGAAAGACCATCCACATTCCAGTGAATGTGGGACTAATATTCCCAAATGACCCAAATGACCTCTAGGAACCTAAGAAATCATAAAGATACTGTGTAGGAAAAACCCCTTGGCAAAAATTACGACACCAACACCCCCTTTAAGCGTAGCTTAGGTGGGCTGGAGAATTGGGTCCCAAAAACGAGGCCTGATGAGGTACCCAAGTACATAGCGATGATCCCCAACATGGACTAAAAAATATGAAGGATGTGTGCCTCCACAAAGAAGGAAAGTGAAAAATGTCACATAATTAATACTATAGTAGGTCCCTCTGCAACAAATGATGTCTCTTCCTTTCCGAAGAAAGAAACCCTGAGAAATAAAAATACTTAATTCCCACTCAAGTGGAATGCAGGTAGGAATTAAGATGTATATCTCTAAAAAATGCTCAATTTTCTCCCTATTAGTGCTTGAATGTGCTAAAGTTAGTATCACATGACTAACTATAGAATATGAAAATGATGAAGCATATAATGAAGAGTGCACCCATAAAAGAAGATAGGCATGGAACATTCATTGAAAGAATGTCCATGGGAAGAGGAGAGAAAGGGTCAACAACCGTCAAAACTTGAAGATTGATCTGCAGATGAAGCACTTAGATCTTTAAGATGAATATCAATAGGAACACATGCATCGTTGAAGCTCTCAACAAGTGTACTGTCACTGGAAATAGTAAAGTCCTCCAAAATGCAAGTATATGAAGGCTTTGGAAGAGCAAAAATCTACATAGGAATAAATGTAGAATCTATAACATGAGACAACTAAGGTCTGGCAGAATCTCTTCCTATAGTGGGGGCTCGATAGAAGAAAGAGCACTGGCCACCATGGATGTGTCATAACAAGAAATAGAAACAAGAGGATAGAGTACAATAGTCTCAAAAGAGATGATAAAAAGGGGATGATAAGGTGTAATATAGGTCACAATAAGATCCTCGATAAAAATGCTGAAGTGTGCTCCAAATAATAAAGGGACACACAATATATTCCACATGGTAGTGTAGATCCCATGAAACATACTACAATAAGTGACCATAGGCCATGTCACTAGAATTGGACCAATCATCGTATCGATGTGGGTCAACAGGAGTAGGAATATGTTTATATAAGAATGGAATAAGTTCTCAATCTGTGAGTGAGTGTTCCATTTACAACCGCCATGAAGCATAATTGGTCTTCCTTAGAAGCACCACTGGATGTGAATCAACTCTCCTCCTCTAGAGTCTCTCAAATAGAGTCGTCATGACTAAGAGAAGAAACCAATTAAATGTAAAACAAGTGGTAAAAACCACAATGATTTCCCAATGCACACTCTTGAATGGGACGTCTGGCACAGCCGAGAATGCGTCCAAATGAGAAATCGGTGCAATAAATACAAAGTGCAGATAACCCTCCCCCCCAAATGTGAAACTTTATAATTTAGTGTGTTTTACAAAATAAATAGGTCCATAACGTGGGAAACAAAAAATTATGCACTTTCGCAAAAAGTGACACTTAATTTCGAGTTACTATTTACAAGATATTAAAAAATTATTTCCCTTAAAATAACCAATTTTAATAAAAATTGCACTTAAAGATTTAACAAATATTTTGTGGTGAGGGTGGACCTATGCTTCTAACCACTCATTGGAATCGACAAAGAGTGAATGATATTTTTATCTAGCTCGTGAGGGGGACTCGGCCTTCTGCCAACATGTGCCTCATCCTTCGTCTTTGCCGGATGGAGATACAAGGTTAAATAGACAAATAATTTACCCTTTTTAATGTTTTTCCCAAAATTGGACTTGTATGCACAAAACATACAATGCTAAATGAAAAGTTGGAATTTGAAGATGAGAACAAACAAATCCAAATTCCACGTGAGAGGCAATAAGAGATGTGGCAAGTGGGGTCCACATAGAAGAATGCGTATGGGTTGGTTTAGGCTTGAGAAAACCTAAAAATTATTATAGTTTGTTGTGTTTGGTTGTGTTGGGCACCGCCATGCTCATGAGGAAGTCTGCAGAAGATTTTATGAGGTTAGGGGAGGTTCAGAGGTCATTTTGGGCTTGGAGAGGCCAAGTACAGGTTCTGTAGGTTGATTTTCAATGCTGCAAGGGAATTTTTTGTAGATTTGAGGCATTTTTTGCATATTTCAACCAAAAAAGTAGTGCTTAGGTTAAAAAAATCCCTCCCCAGGATTTTGTTCACCCTCTAACACTTTTTTTTTTGGAAAATGAGAAAACGAAAAAAATGTGGCTACAAACAACAAAAATGTCCTCAAAATAGCAAAATCATCCTTCACATAGCAAAAATGCCCATCACAAGGAAAAAAACACCCCTCCAAATTCAAATCTAGTGAAATAAAGGATGCCCTAGATATGATTTTAGCAAAAAAAATATCATTCTAGCTAAAAGAATGGTGCCCAGATCTACAAAAGAAGACTGTACCAATGCAAACCAGAAAAAACTAAGAAAATACATAACCAACATCAAAGCTATAACAAATTATAAAGACCCACATATCTGAATATTTCTCTCAATAATTCCTTTTATAAGACACTATCAAATCTCATGCTTTCATAAAAAATAACAACAAAGAACCAACCATGTAATCGTGAACACCGATTAACACTCTGATACCATGAAAGACTTGTAGCTAGGATCATCGGATCAACGAATGCACATGATGGAAGATGGAGCGATCTCACGAGTCAAGCAAGTGCACATCACAATGAAGCTGTTGGTAAATGAAATCAAACATCAGATAATATTGTAAAGGAAGAAAGAAAATAATGGAATACTCCATATCATTCAAAATAAAAACACAAAGGGAGATGTTACATATATGGGAGGGAGAGAGATAGAGGCCCCACATTCCATTGAATGTGGGACTAATCTTCCTAAATGACCTAAATGATCTCTAGGACCCTAAGCAAGCATAAATAACAATGTAGGAAACAATCAGTGGGAAAAAGGCCTACACTAATCGATTACTTGGAAGAGATGGAGAACACTCCCACATGACCACAACAACTTGAATTTTCAAGTTTCATCCAAAATTGATTAGAAATCACTTTTTAATGGGCCTCTAGCTTCTCAATGTTCCAAACCCTTAGTCTAGGGTTTGCAAGAGAAAAATGGTCCAATGTTGAATTCTAACCAAAGAAAATTCCTAAAAAGTTGGAGAAATATATGTATAGAGATCATGACCTAAATGGAAAAGGAATCAACCTTGTTCATTTCAATTTTGAGGAGAATTTAGTAACAGTACACCTACTCAGTCGTGTTGTGACAATAAAATGAGATTTTTTCAAATTAAATGCCATCTCTTGATAAAAATATCTTCTTCTTTCTAAATTTGGTTCCAAGGAGGGTAAATGGATGTTGGAAAATCCTCTGCATTGTTTGAACAAGCCTCCCTTCATGTGACAGTTAGAAAATCAAACACAGTATTTTGAGTACCTCTTACAATTGTGTGCAGAGTTTGAAATTAATGTTTTCAAATGTAAATTATTTATTAGAGAATGGACTAGACCTTCTTGGAAAGTGTTTAAGGGCTCATAAGTGGTTGAGGAAAATTTAAGGTGTGATTGTTATGAATTGAAATCTTGAACATTCATGGCATAGTCTAAAACACAAATAGTTGTCCAAGTTGCTAAGTTCTTATCTCCTTGTGAAGTTGAATAGTCTTGGAGCTCTCTAGCTTGAAGTCTTTGGGTCCTTGGTGAAGATTAAGAGCCACTAACTATTACAAAATCATCCATTTCATCTTCGTAGCTCAAATGAGAAGTTGAAGAGACCATATTTGGTCGAGCAAAATTGAGAAGTCAAAAGGACTAATAAAAACAAGGTACTGTATTTGAAGAGGAAGTTTTGCAATTGAGAGTGTTCAAGCAAAAAAAGGTAGGATAGTGAAAAGAAATGGATTTGAAAAGGTATTCACAATGTTTTGATTGCATATTTGAATAAAAAATAAAGATAACAATTAGAAAAGTAGTATGAAGTGCATGTAGGAGTCTAAGAGAAACAAAAAAGAGAAGTTGAAGAGTTTATACTTTAGTGAGCTTGAGTAGGAGTAGGTGGTTATGTGTTGAATAAATATAGAAAAAGGGAAGGGTTCATATAATTTTTTGGGTCTCGAAGAAGTGTGATAAAAATTGTAAAAATGGTGACAGTGGAAAAGAGAGTGTGTGATTAAGTGCAAAACAAAGTATATGATTAAGTGCAAAATAGAGTATATGACATAGTGCAAAATAGATGTGTGTGAAAAAGTGCAAAAACAGGGTGTGTGATTGTGAAATTGAATGCATACAGAGATATAATATTGGGATTGTGATTTTTGACTAATTTGAGTCATAGTCAACAATGTGTGATCAAGTTATTGTTTAGATCAGTCAAGAAGAGATAGAGCATACTTCAAGAATTCAGAAAGCAGGTGAAAAGAAAGTAGAAAGTTGAATGTTTGATGAAATTATAGGAGTAACAAGAAGGTCAAGTTGCAAATTTAGGGTCCTAATATAATCTATTACATCCAAGATGAAGAGTGATCAGATTTTGTGTACACACTGAGTTGTAGCTCAGTATAATCAAGGAGTTATAACTTTCTTGCAAGTTGTAGCTTGTAGAAGGTCAATGGTTGCTGACTAAATTAATTTGGGGAATGTAGATTTCATCATCAATTTATAGTTTGATTGTATTCTTGGGTTTGTAGCAACAAAAAAATGAGTTGTAGATCAACTTGAAATTAGTGTAACACATAGGGCAGTTTTTCCAAGTTAGTTCTCTGATTTCAGTGGGTTTTCTCCCATTTTGGGTTTCCCACTTTAAAACATTGTGTATTTCCTCTCTTTCATTTTTTTGTGTATGGTTTCATGTGCTTTTCTTAACAATTTTGGAGAAGTAGAAATCATTGAAAATTTTAATCAGACACTGATTCATTCCCCCTCAGTGTCCAACTTTCCAACACGCCTAAGCACCCCCATCCCCTCTAGGCACCCTCGACCTCTTTGTATCTTGCTTGCATCTTTTGGGTCCTTTCTAATTGTAGGGAATATTATTTTAGTAGTGGTAGGCCTTTTAATGGTTAATTAAAAAATTCAAACAAGGGAATCATATAAATACAAAGCTATGTGACCATAATAAAGGACAAAACACTAAGAATTTACTATCATCACCTAAGGTTACATCCAAAGGCCATTAGAAGAGCATCAAAACACCCATCTAGCACTCACACAAGGGACAAGGTACTACATTCTTCTGCATATAATTCATAGGAGAGGGACTTAATTTTTCCATGCACACATCTACTTACATTTGATACATCTAGATATTGCTCGTTATTCAAGTTCATTTGACACAAGAGCCATATAGGGAATGATTTTACACATACACACGTAGAATTACGTGGAGTCTAAAATATAGTGCAATGCTCGGATCGTAAGTTCACTCAGTCAGGTGATCGTTGGGGTCAACTTGAATCCCTATTTGTATCTTTTTATTTTCAAGATTTGATGTGATTTGGGATTTTACAGGTGCTCTTTCTCTTTTCAGGCTTTAGGCGAGCTTTGCGATTAAACAAAAAAATACATGAGACATCCAACGAAAATCTCGTGACCCTGTGAAATTGAGTTGCTAAGGTTTTGAGCAGTCACATGCACCCAGAGGAGGTCTACAACACCTCGGACACTCTAGACCCTACACAGGCACCCTAGTCCCAACATTCCTGGTAATTATACATTTTTTTGGGCTTGGTTGCGACACTTTATTTTCCTATTTCATCAATATTCAAGCTCGAATCAACTTCAGATTTACTGAAAATTAGCTAAGTATCTTACCCTCTCCCTTACACTTAGGGTTTACATTTATCTTGCTTATTGTTTAGGAAAAATATGTACTTCATTTCTTATTTATTTACTACTACATTGCAATATAGGGTTTAACATAAATTCAATTTTTTAAAAATCAATTGGTGAACCTGACATTCAAATGCTCTAGGGTCATCATTTTATCACTTTTTGCATCTATCTTAGGATCCTCTCATCATGGATATTTCTATTCATGATTTCTTGCTAGTCAATCCTGAGTGTCGCGCTAAAATCATTAATCATATAGAAATTTAGAGTTAGCAACCGCTAACTCTAAATTTCTTACTTTGATTTGTAAAAGACTTGTACCCATGTAGAATGCCAAATGTCTGTAACACACATATTTGACATGGGGTTTTATATATGAAAATGCCTAGCGACCGCTAATCTCCTCTATTATGATTAGTTATTCGAACACTATATTCAAATTACCTAGCGGTTGCTAAGTCGTTCCTTACAAAAAAGTATTATGTTTTCCATTTAAATTTCATAGAGAACCCTAAATGAAGATAAGCTCTAAATAAACTCTTTTTTTTCTGCATAATACATCTAAGTAGTATAGTCATGTGGACTATGAAATTTCCACTACACACATATTTCACATTTTTCTTATTTTGAATACAACGGTTGACTAAAAAATCATAGTAATAAATCTTAGCCCACGATAAGACATTCCTTTCAATAACTAATAATGACTAACAGTGAATGTTGTATGTTGTCCATTTATGCTTCCAGGAGAAGCCTAACATCAACTAAGTTCTAAATAAACTCATTATAAACTTCTATATATATATATATATATATATATATATATATATATATATATATATATCAATAAAAAATATGTATATAATTATATATATATCTTTGGCGGAGACAAGTGCTGCACTACATACCCTTGAGAGGGATCAAACCTTATGTAGTTCTCATTACATATACATACATATATGTATGTATGTGTATGTGTATATATATGTATGTGTGTAATATATATATCTTCATATTACACACATACATATATATACACATACACATACACACACATGTATGTGTGTGTGTGTATATACATACATACATATATGTATGTGTGTATGTATGTATATGTAATGAGAACTACATAAGGTTTGATCCCTCTCAAGGGTATGTAGTGCAGCACTTGTCTCCGCCAAGGATAGTCCAACCAATTTGATACATTTATAAATAATTAAAGAGAGGTATAAACATCTTGGCAACAAAATAATTAGAGCTACGTTAGGCTTGACCCCTTAATAAAGCATGTAGTGAAGAACTTTTCTCAGTGCAATAATAGATGTCCAATGAATGATGCATAGCGAATAGTAAGCTCTAAATATTTTGTAGAGGCCGAGCTTAGCAATCGCTAAGCTCAAAATATATTTCAATGATTTGTTAATCTAACCAAATATTTAGACTAAGAGGCATAAGAGTCATGTTGTGGATGATCTTAGCAACCACTAAGCTCTAAATATTTTTTTGTGGATGATCTTAACAACCGCTAAGCTCTAAATATTTCATTGTGAGTGAGCTTAGTGACCATTAGGATCAGAACTACATATGTCTTAAACCTTGAAGATTGCATGTAGTGCCGCACCTTTCTTAGGACAATAATAGTTGTCCAGTGAATGATGTCTAGCGACCGATAAGATCACCATATTATTAACGCTTTCCTGAAGTTGATTGACTACCTTAGATGCTCCAGAACCTAAATATTTCAATTCCATATCTTTTTTATTTGGATTCATTCCTATATTTTCTTGAACTTTCCATTGGCCTCGAGTTGATCTACTAGTCATGATGTAGGGTTTGGGTCTTGGGATACGAGGATTAGGGTAGAAATTAAGGGTTTGGGATTTTATAAATTTATTGGCTTAATAGCTCAGGAAACATATAGAACAAATCCTAGATAATTTTTAGCAAGATATCCAAAAATATAAGAAACTTTAAAAAAAATCCCAAAATTGCAACCTAGGTAATGAATTTATGAAAAACCCTAAAACTGCTATGAATATTATAAAACAGTTCCAAAAAGATTAACATTTGGATAGGATCTTATTTGACTATTTTGCAACACCCCAAAAACAATTGCTTAAAAATTCACTATATTTTTTTAGATATGGCCGAACCCTTCATAAGTAGGGTTTTAACATCATTCTGGCCGAGATCAAGCTCTCATACCATTGTAATGAAATTTCTTGGATAGATCTAAATATCAGTATAAATAGAACACAAAAATATAGATGTGTCATTTCAATATGGAAATAGAATGACTTAGCCACTTCGAGAGGGCAACCTTCAAACTATACAATAAGACAACTACTCCTTACTACCACATATATATACCATTCCTATACTATGGCCAACACTAAGAACAACCTACTAAACATATAAAAGCATAAATGAATGACATATGACAAGAAAAAATAATATGTAAGCCACAAGTCGGCACTACATATCCAATATAGCCTATAAGACTAAGGGCATAACATGAGCACTACAATTATTATTCTTATCAATTTTTCAAATTTTGAGCATAGGCATGCTAAATTATTAGTTGAAATTCAATTTTTGCTGATTTTAGGAAAAATCATGCCTCTTTTGACCCCCCTTTGCCCCCCCACTTCCATGCACATACCCAAGTACTCCATTGAAAGAAAACTCCAAGAAAAGGTTCTCCAGTTGTGACAATAGTAGAGAGATATCTTGATAGGCATCTTATAGCATGCACATGAGACAAAATTCCCTTCTAAGAGGAAGATGAATTGACATGAAATCAACATGAGAAGTGCCTCCATGGTGAGTAGCACTCAATAAGAGAATTGTTTTTTTATGGATGAAATTTAGCATATATTTTCTTTCATTGAAATGTTCTTTCAATGTACGTGTAATTGTTTGTATGCACATTTTGTAAAACCCAAGTTTGGGCAATGTTTGTAAATGGAACCATGTTTATTATCCATGTATGTTGCATTTTAATTGTGTTGGTTGGATATTTTGTCAAACCAAAATATGAGGTTCAACCACAGTGCATGGGATTGAATCCCTCCTCAAAGACAGGTGAGGCTGCCTGTTTTATTGCTAATCTAAAACACAGTAAATAATATATACAATATTCACACTAATCTAACCATTGGGGGTTGGGATGAAATCCCGAAATCCACATTCACATGATTCAAGGATATTGCTTTCGTACGTGAAATAGGTTAGAAACTATTACAGTGAAAGAAGCACGGTAGAAAAGAAATGGGAGAAACGTATTTTCTTTCGAGTAAACACAGAGCATGAAATAATCATACGAGTTTTAGATCACAAATATAGTGTCCGAGATAATTAGAAACACTGAGATTTTATGCAAAGAATAGCTCTAAGATCATGAACATAAGAACAATATCTTAAATAAGATATATTTCACAACACAAAGTCTGCAAAACAATATCAACTTCTATTCTTCAAAATGATTGAAAGAAAAGACAAAGTTTTTCTCCTTTCCAATAGCCTCTTAATGCTCAAAAAATTCTCGACCCTTTTTAATGCACAAGCATCCCTTATTTATAACAAGAGAATCAGAGCCAAAATAGGCCAGATCCTGAAAAGTAGCATGTTTTAACTAGAGTTTCAGCTTTGCATGATTCTCACGCAGGAGATCAAGTCGAAGTCTGAATTAAAAATACGATAAAATGGAAATAAAAGATGTGTCATTCTAAAAATAGAAATGACATGAGACGCTGGAGCTCAATCCGAGTCATCATCTTTTGATTCTTCTCCTTTCTCTTCCTCCAGCTGAGACTGTTTGTTCCGGAACTCCTGGAACTTCCGAATAATGCCTTGCATTTCGTTTTCCTCAGGTGCAGTGGAAAGATCATTCCACATTTCGCAGGTCTCATGGATATCACTGGCACCGCCGGGAAGCTTTTTTAACCTCTTGCTGAGCTTTCTTAAGGCTTCCAACGTATGCTCAATCCTCACAAACTGACCAATGACTTCAAGGTCGAATCCATCTACAGGTTCATGCTGAATAATCTCTTGAACTTGTTTGAAGAGATCATCTGCTGATAGGGCACTTGATTTCCCAACCGACATCTTTGGACAAATCTTTAGCAATTCTTCCTCCAGATCACTTTTCCCATCGATCAATTTATCCCTTGATTCTCTCAACTTGCTGCAGGCTTCGTTGAGAATCTTTACTCTGAACTTGATGCCCTTGATCAGCTGAAAGTGTTTATCTGTATGTGGAAGAACGCCTTCTTCTACCAAGAGATGTGCTGGTATTTGCTTTAGCACTTGGAGAGCTTCACAAGTCAAATCAAGCTGTCCAAGTTCTTCAGTGAATTCCTCATCCATCTTCTCTCCTTCCTTATGAATCTCTGCCAAGGACTGATGAACTTTCACCACGTCTTGAATTACTTCCTTCCCTTGTTGGAGCAACTTTTGGATCCATTCATTAACCACTCTTCCTTTTCTGGTAATCTTCTCAATCGTAGGCACCGATGAGAAATCGAATCCGGCAGAAGCAGAAGCAGATGGTATGGATTCCAGGGGTGTTGAGAGTTTAATCAAAACCTTTGTCAACTGCTCCACTTTTTTCTTAAACTCATCTCTGCTGATCTTTGTTTCTTTCAACTTTTGGCACAGCACGTCTATGGAAGCCCGTGCATCTTGTTGCGCTCCTTCTGTTGTTACTTTCCCTAGAGCCACCTTGGTGATCTGATAATCAGCAGCTGTTACATCATCCCTAGTTTTGTCAGCTGAGGGAGTGGCGATCTCTGCGAACTTATCTCCTGAAGCATCTACCAAAACTCTTGAAACTGTTTTGGGTTTTTCTTGGCTGACTTCGCAGTAGAAGTCTTGAGTGAGCTAAAATCAAGGGGTGGTAGGGGTACAATCACCTTCCTCTTCCTGGGAGTTTGCTCAAGTAACCATTGTGGAGTATCAGAAGGAACTGCTGATGTTGTAGTAACTAGTAATCTACTCTCAAGAGGAGAAGATTCTACTATTGGAGGGGGAACAGTAGTCAACGTGGTAGTAGGTGCAACAAAGAGAGGCACAGGTTGTGGCGAGCTGGTAATTATTTGGGTTCCAGTAGAGAGGGGAGAGAGACCAGAGAAAATGCCTGCCATACTTGAAGAAGTGAATGGGGATTGAGGAGATTGGAGTGGTTGTTGAGGGGCAGGCACAGATTCAGACTCCAAACCCTGGGTTGCAAGAGACAAAGTTTCTTTGGTCTGACTATCAACAGATGATGGAATCAAGATTTGACTTCCTTCCTCTTCCACATTAATTTCTTCTTTTTCTGGTGACGTTGGTGATTCTGGCACAACCACCGTTTCAGCTGGAGAAACAATTGAAGAGATTTGTCTTTCTTTCCTCCTCCTAGGAATCCTGATTTTTATAGGCCCCCCAGAAGATTCTTTGCCCTTTTCCTGTTGGGAGGGCCCCACCTCTAAAGCAGCCAATTTGGGAAACTTGTCATCATTGAAATTCATCCCCCAAGAAGAAAGCCATTTCTTCGTACGAGCCAAAATTAGGGCTGACCTATCGGTGATAGAGGCTTTCTCAGTAACTGACCAATCAATAGGTGGAAAAATGTATCGATCTTCGTTAAGCCCATCATAGGACATATCCAACACACTTTCATTATCTGCAGTGCCATCTGGCAAATCAGAAAGCCCCAGTGTCTGAATTTCATCAATAGTAGCCTACTATTATCCTTTTCTGCGTATCGCAACTTCGTCCCGCAGATCAATCCAGATGTCCTCAATATCAGGCCTGTGCAGATGTTGAGCTCCATAGGCCCGAAGCACTCCTCGGATGTCAAAACCATCCCGAGATTTCATATGCTTCTTTAATTTCTCCTGAAGTTCACATTCGACATTTTTGGCCTTAGCCGCTGTCGAGCAAGTATATCTCCCAATAGAAATTGGGAAGGATACTGCTGCCTTGTGCTTGCTCTGTTGGAACTTGTGGAAATCCAACAATTGTCTGACCAATTCCAACAAAATTAATCTATCCCCAGGATAGCGAGGCAGACGGAAAGGCTCTCCTGCATACATCACTGTTCGAATGTATGTAAACTTCCTAAACTGTAGGAAGATACATCCCCATTTAGATACCTCGGCCCAAGCCTCATCGGAGACTCTTGTTTTTCTCAATCCCGGGTTCAGTCTGCAGATGTTCTCATAGAAAAAGGCATCATAACCCCTTCTAAACTGATCCTTAGACCCCTTCTTCGTTATTTGCGGAAAATGCTTGTAGATTGAGTTTGTGATCCCTGCTGCCTTTTGTATCGAGCCCGGGATAGTTCCTCATCCCGGCTGCCGCATAGGCCACATACGAGAACATGTAAAATTTTCCCGTCGACAAGACCGTCGTCATTTGGGCATCAATCTCATCACTGATCAAGGTTCCCCAGTCAATCCCTTGCTTATTCTTCTTGATGGTGACCATGAAACTGGTACATCCATCCGTGAAATAGATTTGACTCTGGTAAACCAAATGCCCGGCTAAGAAGTGTGATGATATCATTTATCTCTTGTATAAAGTCACACCTAGGAATAGTCCTAGGAAATCGGGATACCGCTGGCTTAGCTTTAGCCAGGAACTTCTTGTTAACATCTCTTATACAATTCTCCTGGTTAGTGTCCCAGGTTTTCTGGGCTGACTTCATATTCAAATTCCCATACTCCTCGAAATTGGGTAATTTCAGGAGGTCATCAAGATAAATCCCATCTAGCTTGATCACTACTTCTCCTGCTGGGTTCCTAACGGAACGAGAAGCAGAGTCGTAGTTAGAGGCACAGGCCAGAATGAACTCTGGACATTGGGCCGATAGAGGAAAGCCTGCTGCCAAAGGTAAGCCACTGTTTGCTAAAGAGGTCATCCATTCAGTTTGACTGGGACTTTTCACACCCTGTTCCAGAAATCGTCCATGTCAACATTACCGAATTCGGTATCCCGAATATCGTAATTACAGTCAACATATGACGGGGATTCTGGTTTCTTAAACTTATATTTCATCCTGCTTGATTTCTCGGTCTTCTCTTGTGATGGAGCGGGGTCTGTCATGAAGAAAATCGGATGAAGAGATGCTCGGAAAACCCTGGTGATGCTATGCACGCTGAAATACCCGATTGAAGGTATGTGACGGAAGATAAAAAGAACCCGACAGGCTGAAGGTGTCGGAACTTTGGAGGAACCCGACACGCACTGCCTTTGACAGAACTTCGACGGAACCCGACACTTAGTGTTACTGGCGGAACCTTTTGAGAACCCGGTACCCACTGTTGAGATCGGAATATTGAGGAACCCCGAACTTCGAGCTCTCTCTGTACTTTGGGCAGATTAAGGAAAGCCTGCAAAACAGCTTCCGAAGTCCGGGTAGCACAAAAAGAATTTCTCCTTTGAGTTTTTGCATATAAAACCTTTTTTCTTTGATAATATTCCAAATATCATGCAAACAATTGTAATTCAAAAGGAACAGTACCAACTGATATTTGCAAGAAGAAAATAAACCCTAGAAAACCCCAAAACGCTTTCGAAAACGATTCAGAGGAAATAAGGAAGAAAAATCTTCAACAATCGGCAAGGAAGTACACGGAAAACGTTTCTTAAATCAAGAACAAAGGAGGAACGATTAATACCTTCCAATCGAGACAGGTGAAAATGAAAACAATCGATCCAGTATGATAACGCGAGCTTGCGGGTTTTGGGAGCAGGAGAAACATGCGCAAAAATCCACGGTGTAAAATTAAGAACGGTGAAAATGACGTGTAAAAACCGCATATTTATAAGAAAACCAATAATAAATACACATCAGCTCCGCACGTGCCAACGCACCGACCGCTTAGCATGTGCCACGTCAGCATGTTGGAGGAGTTCGGAAACCCGATGGGAAAAGATTTGGTGTATTTCGGGTTTTGAGCGTCGGAAAACATGGAACACAAAACATGTCTAGAAACACGAATGTTCCGATGTGTTAAACTTCCGAAAACCCGATTTACAAAGGATTTTCTTAATACTTGGCGGGTTTCGGGAATCGGAGAACATGCCATATAAAACATGTTTTGTAACACGAATGTTCCGATGCCTTAAGCTTCCGAAAACCCGATTTGAAAGGACTTGCTCAATATAAAGCGGGATTCGGGAATCGGAAATCAAGCAACACAAAGCATGTTTTAACTCATGAATATTCCGATGCATGAGATATCCGAAAACCTGATTTACTCATAAAGAGGTCATAACTCAAAAGTGTTAAGAAAATTTTGTAGGGGTTATCCAACCATTTCATCGTTAACTCAAACTGGGGATAACAAATTGAAAACCCTAAAAAGGTAAAATTGTACAAGTAGTGACTTGTTCTAACTTCACTTATTATGCTATCTAATTTTCTTCCCTTGATAAGAATATTGAGTAGCAAGGAGAATGTAAACACCATCTCTTAATGAGAGAGATTCATTCTAGCCTACAAGAAATACATAGCCTACAAAATTTTTCCAAAAAGAATACCAAGACACTGAGAGTGCAAGAAGGTCATTTGGTAGAGATGAGAGGGAGTCATGAACTCTCTTTGTCACTTGGGTTTGCAGGTTCCAATTTGGGGTTAGTGAGTCTCCAAAAGCTGACAAACAAATTATTTCCATACGTGCCAATGTATTCCATAAAAACATGAAACAAACATTTGAATATTATATTTTATGTTATATATGATTTCTATCTATTCTATTGCATTCAAATATAATTTTTTTATATTAAAGATTTGTTTATTTTTTTATATGGGGTAGTAAGACATGTATTTAAAGGTATTTCAATAGGATTTTTTTTGAATTGTTAAGATATAAAGAAGGAGAGGGGAGGCTAAGCATAATAATATACTCATCTTATAATAATCTTCATTGATTTCATAAGCATTGACATCACCACTGGAACTAATGGACCAACATATTCACTATGCAAAATGAACCATGTTTAATAGCTAGTAGGACCACTTGCATTATGTTGTCACTCTTATTAATATAATGTGTAGTTTTTGATTTTATACTTCGTCACCAATTAAGCCCACTAATTAATGTGCAATTAATATTTGAATGAATAAGGATTGTTGATCTAGGATGATACCCCCACCAAATAGGTCAAATGGTCTACAATCTGTTTGTAACTACTTGCACAAGGAAGAGCTCGTTACGAGCTTTCTAACGCATTTTAAATACAGTTAAATTGGCAGTTAGCAAAACCTTTTTTCCTTTGCAATTTTTTTTTGTTACAACTAGTCATCATCAGGATTTGTTGATGTATCTTGTCTTGTACTTTTGAGTAGTGTTATGTGTAATGGAAAATTTTAACAATTACAACATTTATAGATTGTGAAGGTCAGCTAAATTGTTTGTCGTAAACAAATTTTGATCCAAAAATTTTACCTCCATCAATACATTCGAGTGTTTGGTTATGAATTGGCATATGAAAATGTAGCATCCATGCTTCATGGGGCACGATAATGATTTGACAATTGTGAAAAGGGTTGCCACGATTTTCAATGCCCACATGCTAGTCACATTGAATCATTTTTTACAATAGTTGGTTGGTTGTAGGGAGGTTGTAGGATGAGCATGTTTTCTTGCTTTGTCTTGCAATCTCCTTTTGCCTCTAAATACGTGCCTGACTACCTCAACTAAGATATTATTCACTAGTGAATATTGAAATTGCTTTAACAACACACAACAATATTTATTCTTTCGAAAATTATTCGCACATTGATTAGGGGGCTTAACACTAGTGCATATTAATAAGAGTGATACCAGAATGGAAGTGGCCCTACCAACTATTAAACATGGTTCATTTTGCATAGTCCATTAATTCCAATGGCGTTGTCGATACTTATGGAATCGATGAAGATTATTGTAACAAGAGTTTATTTGGTTGCTCAACCTCCCCTCTCCTTCTTTATAACTTAACAAATTCAAAAAAATCATATTAAAATATCTTTAAATATATGTCTTAATACTCCATATAAAAAAAAAAAAACAAATGCTTAATATATATATTTTAAATATATAAATACAATAAAATAGATGAATGACTTTCACCCCTAAAAATTTTAAATATAAAATTTATAGTAATTTATAACTCTAATTCTTAAGAGAAAACTATCTGCATACAAAAATAAAATTATAAAGATTCACCATGAAACACCACGATACCTTGTGTTGTGGCACCAAAGTTAAAAGGTCCCGACTCGCCATTTAAAGGATAAGTGTGGGTCCCATTGCCTAATCGGTCGTTGATCCAAATGTAGCGACCATACCTTAACTTGATATCTTTTCACACGATGATATTATATGTGTGGGACCCACCAATGTTCGTTGGCTCTATTTCGTAACGTAACCACTACCGTCAACGCACTGTGTAAATAACTCATAAATCATGTAGAGGGGTGTCTTTTGGTATGTCATGCCAAATTTCATCATTTTGAAAAGGTATGTGAAAGTTATGAAAGTTTTCCTAAAAATGGTTCATTGAAAAATGCAAAATGAGTTGTTCGTCTTCTTAGCACTCAAGAAAAAATATGAAGGCTTCTTCAGATAAATCAGGGAAGAAATTTTTGGAGAGGATTCCAAACCTGAAATGTTGCAAAAGGTTTGAAACAATTTAGATAAGTATCAGAGAATTTATTATCATTTTTTCAACCATGTTTTTTCTCTCTCCCAAGCACCTTCCTGAGCCAATGATAGCAAAAGTTGTCTGCTTGAATTCAAATTGATAACACCCCAAAATTTTAGTGAAATTAACTAGATTAAAGCAAGACTAACACAACATATTCTAAAGCTAAATGAATCAGATAAGGAATGAAACATCAATGATAAAAGCTTAATAGGATATCAATGGAGATCAAATGAAACTAAAATCTAATATCTAAGCATGCCTACTAGTATGTTTGATTAACTAACATAGACCTAAATATATCTAGGAGCAATCAAATTGGAAATGGTTGTTACTCCAAAAATGGTGAGAAGATCTCTCTATCACAAGACTACAATGTCATGCTCGATACCCTTCTAAACCATAATGAAGGCTTTAGGCAAAGATGAGCATGTGAATCCCTAAAGGAGTTTAGGTTATTTAACATATATTTTATATGAGGCTACTAATAAAAGCATGGTGTAAAATATTAAGGTAAGAGGTGAACTCTTTTTATAGTTTTCCTTTTAGGAAAAACTTGTATTGTGGTGCATGTGGGACTAAAATCCCTAAATTAGATTAGAATTTCTAATCATGATTAGGCCTTGCTAATCACAATTAGTGAATTACCAAGTGATTAAGATGTGGGAGCCTTAATCAACCGCTTAGGGTCAAATAAGAGGCTAGGATAAGCTTTTGAATCTTGTTGAGATGTTGTGGAGGAAAGTGGGGTGATTTTGAGTGGTTGGAGAGGGGTTTAAGCCAAGATTAGGGTATATTGACCAAAACAAGGGAGAAATATGCTTAATTAGCTAATAAATGCTAATTGTCTGTTTTGAAGAGGATTTTGACTTACAATTTGTTGTGAAGTGGCATCCTAAATGTGAAAGAGGTTTGGTGATCAACGAAGTTTTTGTTAATTGACCAAAGTGGCAAGAAAAGTTAGTTAATTATCGAAAATCACTAATTATAACGAAATTGGTGAGAATGAGAGTGATTTGCGTGTGTTTTGGCAATAAGATTGCAAAAAGAGAAAATTTAGGTGTCTACACAAATCACTTGGATGAGAAAATTTTAAGCTTGTCATAGTCCATTAATGATGTTTTCATTCTCCTTGGGTTGTCAATTATATTCAAGATGGCCAAGTTCAGTATAAATCCCTCAAAGTGAGTACAAGTGAAGTGGCTACAATTAGAATATATGAAGGTACAATGATCTTAAAGTTCATTAGGAGCATTTGAATTTATGTGAGTGTTTCTCATTCTTAGAAGTTATTGAATACCTTGTAAATTATGTATGAACATTGTAGAATTTGTGCATGTCTTGATCAATGAAGAACATTTGAGTGCTCATGCTTGAATTGGTGATTCTTGTACATTGTTAACTTTGTGGTTGATTAGGAATCTCATGATTAAGAGAGCATGAATCATGACCTGTGCTGGAGCATATCCTCAAGAAAAATAGATGGCAATGTTTCCACAAGATTGAAGGTTGATGCAAATGTTATTGCATGTGGACAATTTGAGTAGGTTGTGACTAAGGAAGCCAGAGAAGTTGAGTCCATTAATACTTTGAGTGATTTGAGTAGGATTTTTACCGTAAGACACCTTCATCAATAACCTTGTGTAGTGAGTAATATAATTACCATTTTAAAATGGAAGTATTAGTGTTATGTTACTTCATTTCCTTGGTTGAGTTGAATCACTCATGTGCTCAGAGTTAGACATGTACTATGTTGCTTGAAGTGACTGATTTTAATTTTAAAAGTTTTGGGAATAAATTGAGATGACTCAAACTTCTTGCTTGCTTGGAAGAGATGGAGAACACTCCCCCACATGACCACAATGACTTCAATTTTCAATTTTCATCCAAAATTGAGTTATAAATCACTTTTTAAGGATCACTGGATCAACGAATGCACATGATGGAAGATGGAGTGATCTCACGAGTCAAGCAGGTGAACATCACAATGAAGTTGTTGGTAAATGAAATCAAGCATCAGATTTTATTGCAAAGGAAGAGAGAAAATAATGGAATACTCCATATCATTCAAAATAATAAACATAAAGGGAGAGGTTACATATATAGGAGGGAGAGAGAAAGAGTACCCACATTCTAGTGAATGTGGGACTAATATTCCCAAATGACCCAAATGGTCTCTAGGAACCTAAGCAATCATAAAGAACTGTGTAGGAAAAACCCTGTGGGAAAAATTCCTACACTAACACCCCCTTAAGCGTAGCTTAGGTGGGCAGGAGAATTGGGTCCCAAAAACGAGGCCTGATGAGGTACCCAAGTACATAGCGATGATCCCCAATATGGACTAAAAAATATGAAGGATGTGTGCCTCCACAAAGAAGGAAAGTGCAGAATGTCACATGGTTAATACTGTAGTAGGTCCCTCTGCAAAAAATTATGTCTCTTCCTTTCCGAAGAAAGAAACCCTGAGAAATAAAACTACTTAATTCCCACTTAAGTGGAATGTAGGTAGGAATCAAGATGTATATCTCTAAAAAATGCTCAATTTTCTCCCTGTTAGTGTTAGTGTTTGAATGTGCTAAAGTTAGTATCACATGACTAACTATAGAATATGACAATGATGAAGCATATAATGAAGAGTGCACCCATAAAAGAAGATAGGAATGGAACATTCATTGAAAGAATGTCCATGGGAAGAGGAGAGAAAGGGTCAACAACCATCAAAACTGAAGATTGGTCTGCAGATGAAGCACTTAGATCTTTAAGATGAATATCAACATGAACACATGCATCGTCGAAGCTCTCAACAAGTGTACTCTCACTGGAAATAGTAAAGTCCTCCAAAATGCAAGTATATGAAGGCTTTGGAAGAGCAAAAATCTACATAGGAATGGATGTAGAATCTATAACATGAGACAACTAAGGTCTGGCAGAATCTCTTCCTATAGTGGGGCCTCGATAGAAGAAAGATCACTGGCCACCATGGATGTGTCATAACAAGAAATAGAAACAAGAGGATAGAGTACAATAGTCTCAAAAGAGATGATAAAAAGGGGATGAGAAGGTGTAATATAGGTCACAATAAGATCCTCGATAAGACTTTGAAGTGTGCTCCAAATAATAAAGGGACGCATAATATGCTCCACATGGTAGTGTAGATCCCATGAAACATACTGCAATAAGTGACCATAGGTCATGTCACTGGAATTGGACCAATCATCGTATCGATGTGGGTCAACAGGAGTAGGAATATGTTTATATAAGAATGGAATAAGTTCTCAATCCGTGAGTAAGTGTTCCATTTACAACTGCCATGAAGCATAATTGGTCTTCCTTAGAAGCACCACTGGATGTGAATCAACTCTCCTCCTCTAGAGTCTCTCAAATAGAGTCGTCGTGACCGAGAGAAGAAATCAATTAAATGTAAAACAAGTGGTATAAACCACAATGATTTCCCAATGCACACTCATGAATGGGACGTCGGGCACAGCCGAGAATGCGTCCAAATGAGAAATCGGTGCAATAAATACAAAGCGCAAATAACCCCCCCCCCCCCCAATGTGAAACTTTATAATTTAGTGTGTTTTATAAAATAAATAGGTCCATAACGTGGGAAACAAAAAATTATGCACTTTCGCAAAAAGCGACACTTAATTTCGAGTTAATGTTTACAAGATATTAAAAAAAAATTCCCGTAAAATAACCAATTTTAATAAAAATTACACTTAAAGATTTAACAAATATTTTGTGGTGAGGGTGGACCTATGCTTCCAACCACTCATTGGAATCGACAAAGAGTGAATGATATTTTTATCTAGCTCATGAGGGGGACTCGACCTTCTGCCAACCTGTGCCTTATCCTTCGTCTTTGCCAGATGGAGATACAAAGTTAAATAGACAAATAATTTACCCTTTTTAATGTTTTTCCCAAAATTTGACTTGTATGCACAAAATATACAATGCTAAATGAAAAGTTGGAATTTGAAGATGAGAACAAACAAATCCAAATTCCACGTGAGAGGTAATAGGAGATGTGGCAAGTGGGGTCCACATAGAAGAATGCGTATGGGTTGGTTTAGGCTTGAGAAAACCTAAAAATTATTTATAGTTTGTTGTGTTTGGTTGTGTTGGGCACCGCCCATGCTCATGAGGAAGTCTGTAGAAGATTTTATGAGGTTAGGGGAGGTTCGGAGGTCATTTTGGGCTTGGAGAGGCCAAGTACAGGTTCCGTAGGTTGATTTTCAATGCTGCAAGGGAATTTTTTGTAGATTTGAGGCGTTTTTTGCATATTTCAACCAAAAAAGTAGTGCTTAGGTTAAAAAAATCCCTCCCCAGGATTTTGTTCACCCTCCAACACTTTTTTTTTTTTTGGGAAAATGAGAAAAAAAATGTGGCTACAAACAACAAAAATGTCCTCAAAATAGCAAAATCATCCTTCACATAGCAAAAATGCCCATCACAAGGAAAAAAAACACCCCTCTAAATTCAGATCTAGTGAAACAAAGGATGCCCTAGATATGATTCTAGCAAAAAAAAAATATCATTCTAGCTAAAAGAATGGTGCCCAAATCTGCAAAAGAAGACTGTACCAATGAAAACTAGAAAAAACTAAGAAAATACATAACCAACATCAAATCTATAGCAAACAATAAAGACCCACATATCTGAATATTTCTCTCAATAATTCCTTTGATAAGACACTATCAAATCTCATGCTTTCATAAAAAATAACAACAAAGAACCAACCATGTAATCGTGAACACCAATTGACACTCTAATACCATGAAAGACTTGTAGCTAGGATCACCGGATCAACAAATGCACGTGATGGAAGATGGAGCGATCTCACGAGTCAAGCAAGTGCACATCACAATGAAGCTGCTGGTAAATGAAATCAAACATCAGATAATATTGTAAAGGAAGAAATAAAATAATGGAATACTCCATATCATTCAAAATAAAAACACAAAGGGAGATGTTACATATATGGGAGGGAGAGAGATAGAGGCCCCACATTCCATTGAATGTGGGACTAATCTTCCTAAATGACCTAAATGATCTCTAGGACCCTATGCAAGCATAAATAACAGTGTAGGAAACAATCAGTGGGAAAAATGCCTACACCAACAGATTACTTGGAAGAGATGGAGAACACTCCCACATTACCACAACAACTTGAATTTTCAAGTTTCATCCAAAATTGAGTTAGAAATCACTTTTGAACGGGGGGCTCGGGCTTCTCCAATGTTCTAAACCCTTATTCAAGGGTTTGCAAGAGAAAAATGATCCAATGTTGAATTCTAACCAAAGAAAATTCCTAAAAAGTTGGAGAAATATATGTATAGAGATCATGACCTAAATGGAAAAGGAATCAACCTTGTTCATTTCAATTTTGAGGAGAATTTAGTAACAGTACACCTACTCAGTTGTGTTATGACAATAAAATGAGATTTTTTCAAAATTAAATTAAATGCCATCTCTTGATAAAAAAATATCTTCTTCTTTCTAAAGTTGGTTCCAAGGAGGGTAAATGGATGTTGGAAAATCCTCTACATTGATTGAACAAGCCTCCCTTCGTGTGACAGTTAGAAAATCAAACAGAGTATTTTGAGTACCTCTTACAATTGTGTGCAGAGTTTGAAATTAATGTTTTCAAATGCAAATTATTTATTAGAGAATGGACTAGACGTTCTTGGAAAGTGTTTAAGGGCTCATAAGTGGTTGAGGAAAATTTAAGGTGTGATTGTTATGAATTGAAATCTTGAACATTCATGGCATAGTCTAAAACACAAATAGTTGTCCAAGTTGCTAAGTTCTTATCTCCTTGTGAAGTTGAACAGTCTTGGAGCTCTCTAGCTCGAAGTCCTTGGGTCCTTGGTGAAGATTAAGATCCACTAACTATTACAAAATCATGCATTGCATCTTCATAGCTCAAATGAGAAGTTGAAGAGACCATATTTGGTCGAGCAAAATTGAGAAGTCAAAAGGACTAATAAAAACAAGGTACTGTATTTAAAGAGGAAGTTTTGCAATTGAGAGTGTTCAAGCAAGAAATGGTAGGATAGTGAAAATAAATGGATTTGAAAAGGTATTCACAATGTTTTGATTGCATATTTGAATAAAAAATAAAAGATAACAATTAGAAAAGTAGTATGAAGTGCATGTAGGGGTCTAAGAGAAACAAAAAAAAGAGAAGTTGAAGAGTTTATACTTTAATGAGCTCGAGTAGGAGTAGGTGGTTATGTGTTGAATAAATATAGAAAAAGGGAAGGGTTCATATAATTTTTTGGGTCTCGAAGAAGTGTGATAAAAATTGTAAAAATGGTGACAATGGAAAAGAGAGTGTGTGATTAAGTGCAAAACAAAGTATATGAGTAAGTGCAAAATAGAGTATATGACATAGTGCAAAATAGATGTGTGTGAATGTGTGCAAAAACAGGGTGTGTGAATGTGAAATTGAATGCATACAGAGATCTAATATTGGGATTGTGATTTTTGACTAATTTGAGTCATAGTCAACAAAGTGTGATCAAGTTATTGTTTAGATCAGTCAAGAAGAGATAGAGCATACTTCAAGAATTCAGAAAGCAGGTGAAAAGAAAGCAGAAAGTTGAATGTTTGATGAAATTACAGGAGTAACAAGAAGGTCAAGTTGCAAATTTAGGGTCCTAATATAATGTATTACATCCAAGATGAAGAGTGATCAGATTTTGTGTACACACTGAGTTGTAGCTCAGTATAATCAAGGAGTTATAGCTTTCTTGCAAGTTGTAGCTTGCAGAAGGTCAATGGTTGCTGACTAAATTAATTTGGGGAATGTATATTTCATCATCAATTTATAGTTTGATTGTATTCTTTGGTTTGTAGCATCAAAAAAATGAGTTGTAGATCAACTTGAAATTGGTGTAACACATAGGGTAGTTTGTCCAAGTTAGTTCTCTGATTTTAGTGGGTTTTCTCCCATTTTGGGTTTCCCACTTTAAAAACATTGTGTATTTCCTCTCTTTCATTTTTTTGTGTATGGTTTCATGTGATTTTCTTACAAATTTTGGAGAAGTAGAAATAATTGAAAATTTTAATTAGACATTGATTCATCCCCCCTCAGTGTCCAAGTTTCCAACACGCCCAAGCACCCTCGTCCCCTCTAGGTGCCCTCGACCTCTTTGTATCTTGCTTGCATCTTTTGGGTCCTTTCTAATTGTAGGGAATATTATTTTCTTGGTGGTAGGCCTTTTAATGGTTAATTACAAAATTAAAAACAAGGGAATCATATAAATACAAAGCTATGTGACCATAATAAAGGAGAAAACACTAAGAATTTACTATCATCACCTAAGCTTACATCCAAAGGCCATTAGAAGAGCATCAAAACATCCATCTAGCACTCACACAAGGGACAAGGGACTACATTCTTCTGCATACAATTCACAGGAGAGGGACTTAATTTTTCCATGCACACATCTACTTACATTTGATACATCTAGATATTGCTCGCTATTCAAGTTCATTTGACACAAGAGCCACATAGGGAATGACTTTACACATACACATGTAGAATTACGTGGAGTCTAAAATATAGTGCAATGCTCGGATCGTAAGTTCACTCAGTCGGGTGATCATTGGGGTCAGTTTGAATCCCTATTTGTATCTTTTTATTTTCAATATTTGATGTGATTTGGGATTTTACAGGTGCTCTTTTTCTTTTCAGGCTTTAGGCGAGCTTTGCGATTAAACAACAAAACACATGAGACATCCAACGAAAATCTTGTGACCCTGTGAAATTGAGTTGCTAAGGTTTTTGAGCAGTCACATGCGCCCAGAGGAGGTCTACAAACACCCCGGGCACTCTAGACCATGCACATGCACCCTAGTCCCAACATTCCTGGTAATTATACATTTTTTTGGGCTTGGTTGTGACACTTTATTTTCCTATTTCATCAGTATTCAAGCTCGAATCAACTTCGGATTTACTGCAAATTAGCTAAGTATCTTACCCTCTCCCTTACACTTAGGGTTTACATTTATCTTGCTTATTGTTTAAGAAAAATATGTACTTCATTTCTTATTTATTTACTACTACATTGCAATATAGGGTTTAGCATAAATTCAATTTTTTAAAAATCATTTGGTGAACCTGACGTTCAAATGCTCTAGGGTCATCATTTTATCACTTTTTGCATCTATCTTAGGATCCTCTCATCATGGATATTTCTATTCATGATTTCTTGCTAGTCAATCCTGAGTGTCGCGCTAAAAATCATTAATCATGTAGAAATTTAGAGTTAGCAACCGCTAACTCTAAATTTCTTACTTTGATTTGTAGAAGACTTGTAACCGTGTAGAATGCTAAATGTCTGTAACACACACATTTTACATGGGGTTTTATATATGAAAATTCCTAGCGACCGCTAATCTCCTCTATTCTGATTAGTTATTTGAACACTGTATTCAAATTACCTAGCAGTTGCTAAGTCGTTCCTTACAACAATATTTATTCTTTCGAAAATTATTCGCACATTGATTAGGGGGCTTGACACTAGTGCATATTAATAAGAGCGATACCAGAATGGAAGTGGCCCTACCAACTATTAAACATGGTTCATTTTGCATAGTCCATTAATTCTTAAGAGAAAACTATGTGCATACAAAAATAAAATTATAAAGATTCACCATGAGACACCACGATACCTTGTGTTGTGGCACCAAAGTTAAAAGGTCCCGACTCGCCATTTAAAGGATAAGTGTGGGTCCCATTGCCTGATCGGTCGTTGATCCAAATGCAGCGACCATACCTTAACTTGGTATCTTTTCACACGATGATATTATATGTGTGGGACCCGCCAATGTTCGTTGCCTCTATTTCGTAACGTAACCACCACCGTCAACGCACTGTGTACCCCACCACCGAACCATCCACCTTGTTTCGGCGTTGAGAATATTCGCGCATATGCCAAACTCCTTTCCTTCCGCGTTCTTCCCTTTTACGTCAACCATTTCGGAGATCGACACGTGCATGTCAAAGGTGTCATCATGTCATTTGTTACGGATAATGTGGATAAAGAGTCGCTTAACACCCCGTTGCCTATATAACCACAGCATTAGCCACACATTCCAAATCAATCCACCTTCATTCTGCAATACAATACAGTATTCATCGCTTTTTCATTTCAACATTGATTATGGCTGCTCAGTTTGCTTCAGAAATCTTCAGCTTAAAGATGTCTTCACTCAACTGTGGTTATTCCAAGAGAGCTTATGTGACTTTCCTTGCTGGATCTGGAGACTACGTGAAAGGTGTTGTTGGACTAGCCAAAGGCTTGAGGAAGGTCAAGAGTTTGTATCCTCTTGTGGTGGCAGTCTTACCAGATGTTCCTGAAGACCACAGATTACAACTGCGTAATCAGGGTTGTATTGTTCGAGAAATCGAGCCCATCAATCCTCCGGAGAATCAAGTTCAGTTCGCCATGGCTTATTATGTTCTCAACTACTCCAAATTGCGCATCTGGGAGGTACATATATACATCATTATTGTTTTATCTATTTGTATTCTACCATTGATTATGAAATCACAGATTCAAATTAACATTTTGGTATTTTTGTTTTGGATGTGCAGTTTGAGGAGTACAGCAAAATGGTGTACCTGGATGCAGACATTCAAGTCTTTGACAACATTGATCACCTGTTTGACATGCCAGACGGGTATTTCTATGCTGTGATGGATTGCTTCTGTGAAAAAGACATGGAGTCACACGCCGCAATACAAGATCGGGTACTGCCAGCAGTGCCCTGACAAGGTCTGTTGGCCTGCAGAAATGGAGAAGCAGCGACCTGCACTGTATTTCAACGCTGGAATGTTTGTGTTTGAGCCGAGTAAATTGACCTTCGACAGCATGATGGAAACTCTCATGTCCACAACTCCAACACCCTTTGCAGAGCAGGTGTGATTTGTTCACTTCGTTTATTGATGCAAACTGATTTATAATTACCTGATATTAACTACAGTGATCCATTTGTATTTGCAGGATTTTTTGAACATGTATTTCCAGAAGATGTACAAACCCATTCCCTTGGTGTACAATCTGGTGCTGGCTATGTTGTGGCGTCATCCGGAGAACGTGGATCTGGACAGAGTCAAAGTCGTGCATTATTGTGCAGCCGTAAGTTTTTTTTATTCTGCCCGTTTTTATTGATGCAACATACATAACAGGGTTTGTTTTCTCTGCAGTTGATTGATTTATCTATTGATGAATGTGCAGGGTTCGAAACCGTGGAGGTTCACTGGAAAGGAGGAAAATATGGAGAGAGAAGACATCAAGAAATTGGTGAACAAGTGGTGGGAGATATATAACGATGAATCACTTGATTTCAAATCAAGTAAGAGAATAGCAGAGGCAGAGAACAAATCAAAGTTGCAACAAATCACTCCTAATGCTTTGAGCGGATCGATATCTAAGCGGGCCAAAGCCTCGCCTGCTCCGCCGGCAGCTTGAACAGACACAAATAATTAATTCTGTGAAGAGGGACAGGGCAATATGTAAATACTTATTATTAAAACCATAGACCATTGGGTCTTGTAAACGTTACTGTATTATTTATATTTAATTTATGTAAAGATCTATATATCTAATTTGCCCAAAGGAGACAATTTTTATTTTATAACATAAGTTCGGCAAATTAGCCGCTCTACCTTATTTGGTTGGTTAGAATATTGTTTTCAGTTATAAAAAGGTATTCTACTACGTCCCCGCGTCCCCACAAAGCACGGTTGCCCATAGCTTTCAATATTTCTATTAATTCTACCGACCGTAAATTTTGCGGTTCCTTTTCCATGAGTTTCGACTTTTGGAGCCCACATTGTTTCCCCCGTTGGTCATGTGATATATAACTAGCAATTGCAATTGAGTTGCAAGTTACGCCGGAGAGGGCTTCAATTTTATGTGTATAAAGAACAGAACCATGAGTTAACACCGCGGTTACTCATGATGTCATTTAAAGGATGTGGAGTCAAAGAATAGTAAATATCTATGACTTACAAAAATATCTAAAATCCGGCAACCTGTAAAGTTAAGCCACCGGAATTTGACACTTTCCAGCAATGGCTTCTTCAAAGTAAACGCCTCCGGCGAATTATTAGTTCCTGCCTATGGCAAGAATACTATAGTTTTCAGTTCAATGAAATCATTTTTGTCAATGGACCAATAACAAATGATAATTTTTTTGCCTATGTCAAATTTTTTAATGTATAAACTTTGAATTGACATATTTACATAAATATAATTTCACATAAATTAATTTATTAAAATTTTGATTGGTGAAAAAGGGAGATTTGACAATTTTTTCCCCTTATTGAGCTACATGTTTTTCCAAAAAATTGTAAATGGCCAATTGGCCTGACATTTATTAACCTTTGTCAATTCATTTAACTCCATGTGTCCTAGCATTTATTTACATTGTTCTTATTTATTAAATGTCAAATCTTATTTATTTACATTGTTCTTATTTCTTAAATGTGGCAAATTTTATTTATTAATTTCTCCCAAACACAATAATTTTCTCTATGCAACCAATCATGGTTAAGAATTTTTTCACTTTCAACAGTTATCAATTTTAAATAACATTTAAATCATTTTTTAAACAGACAAAATCTATTAAATTTAATTTTCTTGAACTTTTACAATCAACATATCACTTAAGCAATTGCTAAAATACAATTACATCTTTTAGCATGAATGGCAGGACACTGGCCACTTCGCGGCTCTTGTTTATTTCACTTACTCTTTGTTTAAAAGGGTTGTTATATTTAATAATTAAGGCTGTGTTTTTATGGAGGTCGCTCCTCAATGATCTCAACGAGTTACGGGTCTATAAGTATTTTTAGCTTTCTTTAATAATATTTATTTACATAATTTAAGTTTTTTTTTATGGGATCACAAATAGTTATTATAACTATATTATGTGGTTATAATATTTTCTTTAAAGTCACACAAAAACATGTTTAAATTTTCTATTTAAAAATACAAAAAAAATTGATGGCAGGAATGCATATTACATGCAAGATGGGTTACAAAAGCTTAAATTGCAGGGTGGAACTTTTAGACCCCCTCCAAAAACCCCTCCATGAGAACACAATGTAAATGTTTATATGTTATTGAAAATCAAACAAGAATATTTTTAATTACTAACATTTACCTTGAATTATTATTATTCTTATAGTCATTTTCCTGGTATTGTAGAGCTTAGTCAACCATTGAACATTGTTACTCATCACCACGGAACTATACACATTTTATTTGACATGTCTACACATTGGAATTTAGATATTACCATGACCACTATTTTGTCTTTCACAGAAAAACTAATGAGACACTTGAACATAATTGGCCGATAGGCCTTTCTAAAATGTATTTTCGTGATAAGAACATCCTCCATTGTCATTGTTGTCCTCTACCTTTTGGTCTTTCTTTTACTATTTTGTAGTTACAAGAAATGCAACGATGAAGCGTTATGTCGTGGTTTCTTGGCACGAAATCCATCTACAACAGAAAAAGTGCCTCTGCACCGAAATGTCTCAATCTGGCTATTTAACTGATACATTTTTTAATTTATTTGCTTCCAAAGCATTAGAGCGTGCAATTTTAGTAGAAATCGTTTGTCCTATTTAGCGAGAGGAGGATATTGTATTGAGGAAACCATTTTTGTATTTTTTTAAAAAATTGCACGCTCTTCCATTGTGAAATAAATACGGGGGTATTTTAACACACGGAATTATGATGGTGTTAATATAACTTTCACGGGAGGTTTGATATTGTAGAATATTTATTCATACGGAAATTTAATAGTTTTTGTTTAATTTATTGTATCAATATATTTTTAGATTTTTCAGATTTTATTTTGGTGTGATAATTGTATAAGATGAGGGAATTTAATTTTATGTACAAATAGTACAAGGGTTAGTTATATATGTTAACAAAATGGTAGATATTTTTTTGTATTTTTGTGTAACTTCTACCTTGGCTAATGGCATAATTGAATTAAAAATCCTACAATGAAAATTCAAAGTAAATTAGAATGTAAATATTTCAATTTTAACAAGAAAGAGACAATCATTTAAACTTTGAGAGGAGAAGATGGTTCATTTTATATATGTAGTATACTATGTATGTATAGAGAAAGCTATTTCTTGTGCACCTTCATCACTCATGATTTTCCGTTATGTTTCCATTTGCGTCATCTTTCTCATTTCCCATTTTTGATAATGTAGCTAGAGAAATGACAATATTGGTCCCGATCTAATACATAGATTAAATTATAAATGAAACGGAGAGGACTACGTTGTGGGACATTTCTACCTCCTTCTTAGAAACATGTAAACTAATCATAATGAACTTATACCCATTATTAATAGTTTCTAAGTGCATCATATAGTGCCCTAATATACCTACTTTATATTACTCATAAATAAATAGATAAAATATAATCATTTTAAATTTAGAATAACATTGCATATATAGATGAAATGATTCAAAAGAACAATATGAAATACAGAATAATCTTTTGTAGCACCCTCCCAACATCTATCCAAAGCTAGCACACAAAGGAGTCCTATAATTAAATAAAAATTAATCTTGCTCAATCTAAAACTTTCACTCTAAGAATCAAATAATACTTCACTTCCGGAAAGCTCAAATGGAATGTACTCTTTCATAAGAATATCCAAACATTTGTAATATATTATTTGAATATTAACAATAAATTGTTGGTAAAATCAAGACCATTTTTTAAATCTAAAGATTTTATATTTTATATTTTATATTATGGTTAGTGGCATTATGCAATCTACTTTTCTTGTCACAAATCTAAGATTTCTTTTTAACATCTTTCTTAGATTTATTTTACACTAATCAAACATTTTATTTTTATTTTAGATTTCTTGCTAATTGATTATTATTTCATACAACTTGATTGGGGGAAATTACGATGTGTGTGCAAATTATTGATGCATCTATATTTACTATATCAATAAAAAATGAGAATTGTATCTCACACATTATTTCGTCTGTTCACTTAATTTTATGCATTGATTCATGTGTGTGGATGATTTATACTTAAAATAGCTCATTGAATGGAAGGGGGACTAGATGATTCGGTAGTCTAATTCATAATGAGAGCATTTGAATATCTCCATGCAAGTCAAAAACCTTAATGTATCAACATAAGGAGTGATGGACCACCTCTAATAGGCACATTGATGTACCCACTCCCCCATCCGCCTACCCTTCCTCCCCCAAATGGTTGGTAGAAGTAGGAATTTTCAACCACATATTACAAGAGCAAAAATAAAAAAACTCTAATATGGTTCTTATAGTTATTTCCAAATTTCAATTTCTTACATCAAATCACATTTCCCTTCTATTTATATAGAATATTTGCATTCCCTTATATCCTACTTAATGCCTATCAGCCTCTTAGACTCACCTAAATATGCATTCACTAGTTTTAACATTTAATTATCAAAAATTAATTAGAATGATCGTTAGACCTTGAGAAGATGCAATTAAAAGGGAAACTTATAACCTTGACAAGAGTAATTTGTGAATAAGGGAATACAATCCATCTACCACAACTTTGTGGTTATGTTTGTGTGTTTGCCAAAACTTGAGGTTGCTCCAATTGACATGTCATCTACGTTTATGGGAATAAGCATTCAAAGAAGTCTATGTGACCATGCATATAAAGCAAGATCAACATGTGTAAAAGATTCTGCCCTAAATGCTTATCTATATTCACCATTAAAGAAAGAATGATTGTCTTAGTTTTGGCTTGCTAGGTCGTGAGACATTCATTTTTTTGGCCTGTAAGTAGTCTAGGTTCATCTAATTATACATTTAAAAAGTTGTTATAGTTATTTAAGGAAAAAATAGTAGATTTTCTATATATATATATATTCTAGTAATTATAGATGTAATGTAATTAAGTAGAGAATTAAACCATTGCCAAGTGTTCAAACTAGATTAGGAAGAAATAATTACTCCAAACAAGTCTCATCCAAATGGGCCCGTTTTTAAAGCTTTTGGGTATTTCCTGTTGTTCATAAACTGGAAAATAACGCAACGGAAAATAGGCTCTTCCACTATTATTTAGTGTTTTTTTTATGGAAAGGGTGACACAAATTTAGGATTAATAGATTTCTTATGGTCCTCCTCTCAATTTGTTTACTTGTGCTTTTAAAGAATCTTTAGATTTGAATTTTTATTATATTTCTATTTTTTTTTATTTTTTTTGTCTTTTTCACTAAAATTTTGCTAAGAGATGAATAGATATTGGTTTTTTCACATGTTTTTAGGAAAGCAGCTTCTCTTTGCATTTATTGAAATCTTAGAATCATCAATTTAAAATGTAACTTTTTTTGTATGTAAAGAAAAGAAATTACCGATTGTAGAAAAACATTGGTCTCTCCAAAATTACAATAATTAACTTATTAAAAACTTGTTAGAAAGTTAAAGGAAGTTACCTTATTTTCAATGAAAAATTTAGTTATTTGACATGTTTGAAGTTATGGTCATGTTAAACAAAACTTAAAAATTAATTATAAGAATAAGAATAAATTAAAAAAACAACTATCACTTCCTTATCCACCTTCATGATGCACTAAATTAATTAATTTATATATTCCTAATTCAAAAATGGGACTCACTTTACAATAGTTTTGTTTTATGAAGACCACATATCTTTACTTTGGTCTATCATGTTTCTAAAATATAATAATTATAAGCAATCAAAGGTATGAATAAATTCATAAAATATTTCTTAAAAATCATCTAAAATTTAGAAATTGTAACTTGTTAAATCATTATCAAACAGTACAAACATAGTATACTTTGTTAATGAAATACAATAAATTGAGATTCGATAGGGATTGCATTGTTGTTTTTGAATTTAATAAAAACATTATACTAGGTGAATAATTATGTTTTAATAAAATATATGAAATTAAGTATTTATATATTTTGAAATATACTATTAAATAAAAAACAAGTATTTAAAGAGGCAAAAGAATAAGACCATAAATAATGTTAAACATGATATTTATTGGATTATAGTAGTTAATGGAACAAAGGGACATGTATTTAAATAAAATATTTCTAAACAAGAATACAATGTTATTTTTTTACATTTTTTCATAGCTATAGAAAACATTGTGTTCATTTTTTCCTTATCTTTTTAATTAACAACCCATGTCATATTTTCTATTCATTTCTAAGATGGATGCTTGCCTTTGCACTTTCGATTTACTTTCCATACTAAGTGGTGGACATGTTTTTTTTTTTTATCTATGGTTTAATCAATATTGTGCAAACAGTCAAAGTTGAGAACCGGGTTGTGCCTATTCTCTAACTCAAAAACATGGGACACGTGCCTTCAGGATCTCCAACCTCGAGAAGGAATTGAATGTTTCCTTGATAATATTAGAATTGTTGGATCTTCTCCTGAATCATTGTAAACAACCATATAACATTCACCCAAATACATGCATATCTAATAAGTGAATGAAAGCTTAAATTAAAGACATGACACATATTTATCAAGGCTAGCACGACTACACCAATTTTATTAAACAAATCTGGGTTCAATTTAAATCTTGCTCATAAGGAATTCAAGCTTACACAAAACAAAATTAATACATTCCTAAAAAGTTTACACACACTCCTACAAATTATTTGGATCCTGAGAGAAAATGTTTTATTGACATCAAAGAAATCCAAAGAGATTTTAAGAAAAAAAGTGAGGCAAATGTGAGAAATATCATGGATTTGATTTTCTCTTCATATTGTTTGATATGCACAAGGATTTGAGAAATACTTTAAAGCGTGATCTCCAAATTAATCCAATGCAATCAAGCATGAACTTCTGAGTCTTTGGCATTATGATATTCCACAAGCTTGAGTTTATGTTTAAGCTGACAAGTGATAGTTTGCAATTGAGTATCCAACAAAAACTATTTGATTTGCATTATTTCTCTCTAATTTATTTACCCAAGGAAAAATTAGATCACTTGCAAAACTCTTTCAACCTTCTTACCAACATGGTAGAGGAAAGAGACCATTTGGATTATGATTTCATTCCAGCACTCGATCTAGTTTGTATTATATATGGAACAATATTCCATATCCGAGCAATGACTTAGATTGTACTTTCAAGTTTTAAAGTTGCACCATGTTGGAAAATAATTATCTACTCAACACTTTTTTTGGCTCAGTGCCCCACTCAGAATGAAAAATGATGGGATAATGGTTAGGCAGGAAAAAAATTAGTTTATACCCTTTTCCAACCTTTCATCCAAAAAAAAAATCTCCTGGGAAATGGTTTCTCTTGGGGATTCAACCATGCTTACTGCAAAATACAATGATTATTGACAAAAGTTTTGTGCTAATATTCTTTTTCATGTATGGAAAGAAAGAATTTTTGTTATTTTTAACACGTTGTTTATGGATAGAGACTTCTCTGTGACTAATAAAGTTACTGTGATCTCCAATGTGTTGCTTCAGATCTAAGTCCGAGCAGATAAAGTTCACTTGGAGTTGGAGCATTTGCAATATTTGCTCACGAATTAGAGTAATGCCCCTTGCATTGTCAATCGGGTGCCTCCAAACTCACTACGCCATTATTCTCTTGTTCGAGGCAATGACTAAGGGTTTCATAGATGTCATTCCAGTAACCAACAAAGCTTCTCTCCCCTTTGCCATCACTCTCTGTCCAGATTGGGGCACCCTTCACATATTCGTAGTGGAAGTGTTTTTGATTGTCTTAGTGGTGGTGTTAGTAGTGGCTAGCCTGCATCCCTACAAGGGAAATTCACGCAGTTGTCGCTGGCTATCCTCCCTCGTCATTAAAATGAAAAATAAGAATATAAACATTAGACTGATGAATGGGAGCCCATCCTGGAGACGACCCACCCCTTTGCCACTAGTGGCTAGTGGATAAGTTTGAGAGTGCTCTGCCTCTGCCTCCACCAACTGTCTTGTGTTGATATCGCTACATAATTATGTTGTTTTTGTATTCTTTGAAACTTTGTTGTTGACACTTTTTAAGATTAAAAATACATTTTTTTTATAAATCCAATTCTATTGTTGCTACAAAATATATTGACCTCTTTCTCTAGACCTATTTGACTCTATTTACCTTATATTATATAAGGTATGACTTTCTTCACCTAACTTTTGTGCATTATTCCAAACTATTTAGCATTATTAATATTGTACTATTATTAAAAATAAATAAAAATATGTTTTGCAGTAAAAATTCTTTATCTTTAAAACTTGAAAGAGATTTTTTCTTTTTTTAACAATAAAATTCTGACTGCTTTTTCCTTTTTAATTTTTTTTTTTTTGCCTTTCTTTTCAACTTTTGATCATCAAAGAGATGAATAGAAGACCAGCGCGTTTGTAATCCATTTATCCATAATACACGTCAACGAGACGACTATTAAAAAATAGTTTGACCGGTAGATTTGGATAGCACCCTAAACGATTTGGTTGGCTTCAAAAGTGACGGCCATTTTCTTACGGATATTTACATTTCATAGATTTGATTGCATTTGCGAGTAGAATGTTATGCCCTTCTGTTTTGAAGTAGTTGGAACGGTTGAAAGTTGGGTTGCTGTGTAGGGCCCACTTTTGCTGCCGCTTTTACCCCTTTTTTTGTGGAGAGGGCGGCGGGCCCACTTTCCATATTGCCTGGGCCCACATCCGCCGGCTTAAGCTGGATTTCCATCTGCTGAATCGTTGATCGACCGACCGACCGACCTAAATATTGTTTCTTTCCCGACGGTTTAGCAATTAGATTTGGCTACTTTGTTTGACTGTTGAATATCCTTGAGAATATCCGCGCCTATGCCAAACGTTACTCTGGCAGATTGACACCTGTATACTCAAGGTGTCACGATTTCATTTGCTACTGAAATAAATTGCGGATAATGTCGACAAAGGAGCGCGTATCATTCTTTTTGCCTATAAAACTCGAATATGAGCGAGCGACATCTTAAGGCCTACAAAACATAAATCACTGGATCAAATCTCTGTTAATAGTCTTATTCTTTTCGAAACCTTGATCGCAAAGATGGCCTCACTTCGAGCCTATGTTACTTTTCTCGCTGGATGTGGGGACTATGTGAAGGGCGTTGTGGGTCTCGCCAAGGGACTGAGAAAGGTGAAGAGTTTGTATCCCCTGGTGGTGGCAGTCTTACCGGATGTTCCTCATGACCACAGGTTACAATTGCGTAACCAGGGTTGCATCGTTCGCGAGATCCAGCCCATCAATCCTCCCGAGAATCAAGTCCAGTTTGCCATGGCTTACTATGTTCTCAACTACTCCAAATTGCGCATCTGGGAGGTAATACTTCCACCAATTTTTTGTTTTTTTTTTGCCCTTTTTCTGTTTTGATTGTTTATGATAGGGGTTCAAATTGAGATTGCGGATCATGTGCAGTTTGAGGAGTACAGCAAAATGGTGTATCTGGATGCAGACATACAAGTCTTTGATAACATTGATAATCTATTCGACACGCCCGACGGGTATTTGTACGCTGCCATGGACTGTTTCTGTGAGAAGACGTGGAGTCACACGCCGCAATATAAAATTGGGTACTGCCAGCAGTGCCCTGACAAGGTCCGCTGGCCTGCAGAAATGGAGAAGCAGCGACCTGCCCTGTATTTCAATGCCGGAATGTTAGTTTTTTGAGCCGAGTAAACTGACCTTCCACAATATGATGGAAACTCTCATGTCTACCCCTCCAACGCCGTTTGCAGAGCAGGTAAAATTATATTTTTTGCTTTGTTTATCATTGCAAACTACTAATTTTCAATTAATACCATGGTATTCATGCATCCCCTTTTTTGGCAGGATTTCTTGAACATGTATTTTCAGAAAATGTACAAACCGGTACCGTTGGCATACAATCTGGTTCTGGCAATGTTATGGCGTCATCCGGAGAATGTAGACATTGAAGGAGTTAAAGTCGCACATTATTGTGCAGCTGTAAATTTTCTTTCCCTCTCTGCATCCCAAATCTGTCGCATCAATTAATTTTCCTGCAAATAATTGATTTTATATTGATGGATGTGCAGGGTTCGAAACCGTGGAGGTTCACTGGAAAAGAGGAAAATATGGAGAGAGAAGATATCAAGAAATTGGTGAGCAAGTGGTGGGAGATATATAATGATGAATCCCTTGATTTGAGATCAAGTGAGAGAAGGGCGGACGCAGAGAACAGATCTGAGTTGCAACAGATCACTGCGAATGCAATATCTAAGCCGACCCACGTATCACCTGCTCCGCCTGCAGCTTGACAAGAGACGACTCATGGCCCTGTGATGATATACACAACAATATGTAAATTACTAAGACAAAATTGATCAACATTCCACACGTTAAATTTGTAAATAGGAAGCTGCTCCCATGGCAGCTCCACTAGCAATCGCACGTGGGGTGTGCGATGTAAACGCCGAAAGTATGAGGCGAAAACGAGCATAATGAAACTGAAATATACAACAAAGGAGTGACATAAATGCAGGTAGGTATACAATAACCGGATGAACATGGTGAAACAAGAAATGAGCAGCAAAATATGATTGCAAGAAAGCAAATATGAAGGAAATGATCGAAGCCAAGATTCCTCTATTAAGAGTGACTGCAGTAGAGCTGCGGATGACATTTTTGTGTAGAGGTTGAATGAAAAAGGAGTAGAGGTACGAAGCGCTGACAATGAGGGAACTCTCGATCTAGCCATGAAGGTTAGTCCTTGTCTTTTCATTCCTCCTAAGTCAATAGTGGTTCACTACAGAGTAAGTCGTTGATATTTGTGGGTTGAAAATGCCCATGCCATTTTAAGCAGTAGTTGTATTCGGTTCCCTTTGGAAAATGGAGGTACAAGAATGTGGAAGGGGTTATTTGCATCCCAATGAGGGACCCGAGTATCATTCAAATTTGATGGCGACAAATAAAGGAAAACCAAGAGGATCGGAGGAACATTCATAGAGCATGCCAACGACAGAGCCAATAGCACCATTGAAAACACATGTTTCAACCCACAAGTTTGTAGAAAGCATGAATTTTTGGTTGATTCAGACAACTTTGTGTTTTCAATTGATCATCATCAGCCTCTCCAGAGTCAGCATGTCTGGTGGTCTGAGGGATTGATCTAGCCACTTGAGAGCTAAGGGATTATAATATTTGAAGGTTGTAGGTGTTGACCAGGGCATTTTTAGCAAAAATATGGGGGGCATATTTGAGCTCAATGGTTTCTTATTCAGAAAGGCAAGAATGCATTCTTGACATAAGGATCTCCTAATCTTGAAAGCGAGGGAGAGAAGTACAAATGTTGAGCAACAAGTTCCAAAATGATGCTTGTGCAAAAGTGGAACCTTGTTTCCTGAAGATTGCATTGAGGGAGTTGGTTGTCATGAAGCCTTTCCATAGGCTAGCCCCATAGGAATTTTTGGAAAATAGAGATATGTCCATGACAGGTGGAAGTTGGCAAAGGTCGTCAATGAGGATGATAGATCTATTCCCGAACGCAGATGTTTTGGATCAAGGGAAAGCTTCAATCCCTCAACCAAAAAGTAATAGCCACATCAAGCTCAACGTTACTTCACTCCTTTCAAGGTGTAAGCACACAACAACCTTTCTTGAATACCTCTCAATCGACAAAAGGAGGGTGTGAATTTCAAATCAAAATCAACCAAATCTATTGCAACATAATATCAAAATCAACAAAATATCAAAATGAACAAAACATATTGTAGTAGAATGGATGTCTTCCCAAGGCCTTACATGGGGATTTCGTGGACGGTACATCGCTTCAATTTTAGGCACTCAACGATCCTATAAAACATAATAAATTGCAGAAATACAAAATAAGAAATCTTCCAATAATAACTAAGAGCAAGGTTCCGTGGACAAAAAAAAATGTTCCGATATTTATACCACAGATGTATCCATTAACTATGATTCAATTGAAGAATGGAAAACACATTTTGAGAAAACTTGGAATGAATATTGTTTAGGTGGGAGATTTGAAGTGTCTGTTAAAGAAGGGAAGTTGAAATATTGCCAAACGAAAACTGTATGTAGTGTAAAGTTTCTAATGATATCGCTTCAAAATATTAAGTGCATAGAATTACTAAAATTGAGTGTCTACACTAACAAGGGTGTAAATACGTAAAGAGGAAAACATACAAGCAAAGGTACTACTCTCGAAAGAATATTAGGAGTGTTAATATTTATTAAAGATTGACCACTATCTTATAAATAATTTCATGCTTCCTCATATACTATTAGTCTATTAACAACTAAACCTAACTTAAAACATAAGGCCTACTTACGTGACTCGGAAGGAAGAAGAAATTCATGCACATAATTTCTATGATTAATGAATAGACCAAGCATCACACTGATTGGAAGTTAAAAGGTAGAGATGGAAATATTTTATGCCACATCCTCGTTGAGCTTGCCACCACCCATGTCAACCTCATTACAAAAAGATGCATTTAGTCACATCACTGAGGATGTATACAAGGCTATCAAGAATGAAAAAATCTAATTAATTGCCACCTTTTTAACAACTTGGTATCTAAAGATATGCCCCTTCCTAATTTCTACGCTAGATAACAATATTAATATGTATGGCGTTTGATTAGATTTGGGCGTCTCCTTTATATTGATTCACTTATATGCCAAATAATTGGTAGGTGAAATGAATGGTAAAGCCTCAACGAATGCCGCATTACAATTCTAAAAACTATGTTACTCCGAGGCCATGTGATGTAGAAATCTAAGTGGGGTCAAATGTCAATGCAAACAGAAATGCCTGTCCCTCCAATGAGAGATCTGCGCTCGAAAAAAATGTAAACTCGTTACTTGATAGCTTAAGAAGCATTCAAGCATGAATAACAAAAACGAACAATGATCGACAATATTGAAGCAGAATGAGAGTTAAACCATCCAAAATGATTTATAACACATTACTCGAAGAAATCAAAATATCTAGAACTGAATTTCTGCCATTAACAATTTTTGAAACGATCATCTTTAAATGACACAATGGAGAAACAAATAAGTGAGGGAATCAATGATTATAAAAAAATAAAAAACAAATATAGCCAAAAACCATCACGTGAAATTACACATCTAAGTATACTTTATTATCGATAATCCATCCATGTAGTGTAAAGTTTGTAATGATATCGCGTCAAAATATTAAGTGCGTAGAATTTCCAAAATTGAGTGTCTATACTAACAAGGGTGTAAATAGGTAAAGAGGAAAACATGCAAGCGGAGCTGCTACTCTTGAAAGAATATTAGGGGTGTTAATATTTATTAAATATTGACCACTCTTATAAATAATTCCATGCTTCCTCATATACTATTAACAACTAAACCAAACTTAAAACATGAGACCTAACTTATGTGACTCGGAAAGAAGAATAAATTCATGCACATAATTTCTATGATTAATGAATAGACCGAGAATCACACTAATTGGAAGCTAAAAGGTAGAGATGGAAATATTTTATGCGACATCCTCGTTGAGCTTGCCACCACCCTTGTCAACCGCATTACAATAAGATGCATTTAGTGTAGTCACTGAGGATGTATACAAGGCTATCAAGAATGAACAGATCTAATTAATTGACACCATTTGAACAACTTGGTATCTAGAGATATGCACCTTTCACATTTCTACTTTGGATAACAATACTAATATGTATCGGGTTTGATTAAATTTGGGTGTCTCATTTATATCAATCCACTTATATGCCAAATAATTGGTAGGTGAAATGAATGGTAAAGCCTCAACGAATGTCGCATTACAATTCTAAAAACTACGTTACTCCAAGGCCATATGATGTAGAAATCTAAGTGGGGTCGAATGGAAATGTCTATCCTTCCAATGAGAGATTTGTGCTCCAAAATAATGTAACGTCGTTAGTTGATAGCTTAAGAAGCATTCAAGCATGAATAACAAAAGCGAACAATGATCGAGAAGATTGAAGCAAAATGAGAGTTAAACCATCCTAAATGATTTATAACACATTACTCGAAGAAATCAAAATATCTAGAACAGAATTTTTGGCATAAACAATTTTTGAAATGATCATCTTCAAATGACACAATGGATAAAATTAAATCCGATTCAAAATATAAACAAGTCCAATACAGGCAGTAATAAATATCATTTCTTATTTATCATTTCCCTTATAAATAAATGATGGCATGTGTTTGTACCATGTAGCTATTGAAAAAATTATAAACCTCAATTGAAACAATTAAACAATTTTTCTTTGATATCAAATTACTGAAGATATTTTTCCAAAAAAAATCGGATTTCATGAAAAAACAAAAATAAAACAGTATTTTATATTTTGTTTCAGAATTTCAACCCATATACTTTTACCAGATAGTTTCAAATTTCAGGGGAAAAACTTTTCCAATTTCAAATTTTATTTCACAAGTTTAACCTAGATTTTGATATTTCAAATTTTGGTCCCAACAGTTCTCCACTTAGAACATCGGCTTCCTGTTCAGAACAAACAATAGCAGATGGGTTGTCTTAATTGTTTTCACATGTTATAGGGAGATGATTCGGTATGTTTAGGTGGCTCTATAGCCATATGCATCCCATGATGGCCTTCCTGAGAAACAATACTATATCACCTGAATTTTATTAATAGCATGCTAGTAACTCAATAAGTTTGGATGTGTCACATATATGTGAATATATATCATATGGGAGTTGTTTAATACAAGCAGTCCTTGGGAATATATGAGTGACAGTGTTATTTAAACACATTAAAAGGTCATTTAAAAACCAAATCTCATCTTGCATTTTAAGAAGAATTTCATGTGAACAAGGAGAAAACAAAAGAGTTATTACAGGGCAAAGAGATCATCACTACTGGAAATCGTTAAAAGGTCATTTATAAACAAATCTTATCTTGCATCTTAAGAAGAATTACGCATAAGCAAGGAGAAAAGGAAAGAGCTATTACAGAGCAAAGAGATCATCAAAGTACATTTCCTGATAGCATTTTCAACAAGTTTGATTTAACAGCATCTCCACATTTATGCTGCAACTAATTTAATAACTTACCCTTGAGCAAATATTCTACCAGCTCCAAGAGCATTGTGGTCCACTTCACTGTTTCCCATGTCATCTTCTGCAGGGAGTCCAACTGCGGGTCCGCGAGCTTTGACCAGTGTCCATTTCTCTGGAGCCCCCTGCAAAAGAAGAATTTATGAGATTTAGATAAAAAAGGACCCTCAAAAATTACGGTCAGTGAAATTGTAAGCATTTACAGGTACAGAATAATGACAGCAGGAAAAATCCTTTGTTAAGGATTTCAATCCACATTGATATCTATGTATACCCACTGTCATCCACTTTTGTGAAACCAGACAGGTATCTTTCCACCTCTTCCACATCCCCTCTGTCCTTGATCTTCAAAGTATTTCATGTTGAAGAAATACCCAGAGTCTTGCTCCAATCTAAATTTATCCACACACCCAAAACATCACAACCCAAAAAAATATGAAAATCTGCGAGTAATAGTGAAATTTTAGTAAAATAAATTACGAGAGAACAATAATGTGGAAAGATGCACTTCCATGGAAGGAGCTTAGGATCCTATCTTTACTGCAAGTTTTGTTACACGGAGTACAACCAAACTTTTCTTCATTCTAAAGATCCTAAGTTTGGGCTGTAAGTTAAAGTTTGAAATATTTGCAGCAACTAAACTTTTCACTATTTCTTAAGTACCAAAGATGAGGCTGAAAGTTGCTGAATTTCTGTTCGGTTGCAAATCCATGTAAAGAGCTTAGGATGCACATTTTATTGCAATCCTATTTTTTTACTATATTTGTTCCATGGAGTTACAGAAATATTTCAAACCAAACTTTTAACTATTTCTGAAAAAAAATCAGAGATGGGGCCAAAAGTTTCCTACCCAAGTTAGAGACTTTTTTGTGACAGCTAAAAAAAATCAGTAGGTCACATTCTTAGATATTTCTGTTAGTACCACATTCTTCTTCCCCCATTTGTAAAAGTGGTCTAACACATTTTTTAAATATTCTAAAATTTGCACGCACAAACATTTGGAATGGACATGAAAATGCCACTCAATGTTTTGAAACACAAACAAAAATAGATGATCGAATGGAGACAAATATGTCATTGTAAGTTTTGAAACACAAACAGAAATATATGATTGAATGGACTTAAAAATGCCATTCAAAGTTTAAAAACATAGACAAAAATATACTTCACATTTTAAGGTACAAAACATATACTTTTCATGGCATCCCTTGTTCCTACAGATGAAATGAAGGGCGGAGATGATAATGGTGAATGGATCAGGCAGCCTCCAACTACTTTCCTATATTCTGTTACTATAAAAGAAAGAATAGTTCACAAGAAACAATAGTTCACAAGTGGGCAATCAAAAGACTGAAATGCCCTCCTTGTCCATAAAGGCCAACATTTGACTGTAAGCATTGTAATTCTATGGGGGTTTTTACTATTATTTTTATTAAATTTCCATGCAAATTTACTGGTTTCTGTCCATACATTAACAGTTCTCTGTTTATTGTATTTATTTTACCCATTTCCGGAGGATTTGGGGCCTCTCTTTCTCCTAAAATTATAAAACGAGGTAGTCCATAGGTTCCTAGCTATATGGTTTAGCTAACTCGATAAAATTTACACTTCACAGTCAAACTTCTTTAAGGATGATTTAAGATGCTTAGGAGAAAAATGGTTATGTAATTACCTCTTTGCATGTTGGGTTGCATAGAAAAATTCCTGTGCTCTGTTGGAACCCTTATTGTCTTCCTTATGTTACACAACCTGCCACACATGCAAAAACAGATGTTACATTACAATCCGTTAACAAATGCAAAAGAAATTCCCCAGACAAAAAAACCCTGCTTCTCGTGTTTCTTGCATCCTCCCAAAGCTCGTGGGCCCTGAGTGCATTTTCAGTGGGAATTTGTAGTATAAATCTAAGAACACATTACATTTGGGCTTGTGTATACGGTTCCTTAAAAATGACAACCCTATTGTTAAAAAAAACAGTTCCTGTTGTTAACATGGGCTGTGAACAATAAAAACCTATAGAATGTAGTATTCTTATTTATTTTTTAAAAACAGGTTTCAGCATCTTTCTCTCCTGCAGTTTTCCTTGCATAAGATTCCTCTTCATCTGGATTATCCTTCTCCGCCAAAAATCCAAACTCATTTTCATGATCCTGTAACAAACCAAACACATTTTTATAACTTGATGTCCTATGAAACCAATATTTGTAAGTCCCAATACTTCGATCCTTACAATACTTAAATAGCTCACTTCTGTTAATACCAATTTCAACCATGGAGATATGAGAATCTAAATATTCAATTAACGGAGAAAATAAATATGAAGACCAATTTCCCTGCAGTTTGGCATAAACAAACTGACTACGGAATATGTTACGAATAGATTTATTGGAGAGATTTACACCATTAAAACATCCGTGTAATTATAGCTTATTTTTATACAAAAATATCATTAAACTGTAAGCGGAACATTCCTGTAAACAGATTATAGAAGAGGATACTTCACTATCCTCGGATATGGTCTGCTTAGCTCTGCTCCCACAAAACGCAACACAAAAATACAGACAACCCGCGAATACAAGAAACCTCCCACAAAACCCTTTCACAACAATTTGCCTGTAAACCAAGAACAACTCACTGATTATTAAAAACGAGGGGAAATTATAGAAGAAGATAAATACCTGGAAGACAATCCTCGGTCATGGTCATGGTCTGCTCTCTCTGGCCCCTCAGATCCAAAATTAAAAACAACAAACAAAAAAAAACCCAAAAGTACTACTAACCTCCCAAAAAATCTCATTCACAACAATACATACAGACCAAAATTAAAATGGTTCAAACCCCAAAAAACCCAAAAAAAAAAAAAAAACACGGCCTGTGCATTACATCATGAAACAAAATAATATTGCAAAGACAATAAAAAAATAAAAAATCGGCTCTCTTATTCAACATCGTCTCTCTTCTTCACATCAGCCCATTTTGTGTGCCTGACAAATTCCATGCCTGTCATCAACATTCATAACAAGTTTAAATTTGTTAATTAAAACGCTTTATTGAGCTCTGATATTCTGAACGGTAACAACAGACCAGAGAATATTTTGAAACAGAGGAAGTAGGGCCTGGAAATTATATCATGCACAGCGCACAATCTCTTCACCTTCTTACTTAGATATAATCCGTAGAGCAAAATTTTGAAGATTTTACTTCAACCTTTAAATCCAAACAAACAACCAATACATAAGGGGAAAAATATTCAAAAATTAAAAATTAAAAGAGTTGAGAAGCATACAACAAAATTGTGGCTGTATAGTTTTGCATTGGAAGGCTGATTTCCAGGAGAGGGATAATTTGCAGGACGCCCTCCAAAAGCGAGATTCCATGGCGTTTTTTTAGAGTTTCGATCCAAGGTTTCATCATCGTTTTTTCTTCTTCCGCTCCTACCCTGAAACACATCACTGAAAACAAAAGAGTGAAGAACTAAATTATTTATAAAATGAAATTTAATCATTTAAATAAACACATCTGAAGCCTAGCAATACTAATACTATTTAACCCTAGGCAGAAAATGAGAGTAAACCCTTACCAGCAAAATGAGTGGCTGCTCTGCTTTGCTCGTTCAAACCAAATAAAAAACATAAGCAGAAAACCACTCGAACTACATAATTACAGACCCTACAAAAAAAAGAAATACCCGTTACAGGCAAAATTAAAAATGATTTAGACCCTAAAAAAATGAACACGGCCGTGGAAAAAAATCGCGAAACAAAGTAAAAATGCAGAGGTAAAGAACAAAACAAAGAATAACACAAAGAAACCATGAATCTGCAGTCCCTCACAGGGCTTTATAATACATTTCCCTTCAACGGCATTCTACTTTTTGCAACGGATCTTTGCTTTTTGCAACGGCTCAGGGCTGTTTAGCCCTCATCCTCATCCGCTCCTCCGCTTTCTCCGTAAGACCTGTTTGGTGACTGAAAACATGCCAGAGTCGTCTTCTTTATGGTTGATACGACATTTCCACAGCAACTCGCTCATTTTCCACCCTCCTGTCAATGACGCGGAAGGCTACGATCTGACATTCCTACCTTTCGCGGACACGTGTAGGCGCCATTCAGATCCGTGCTTCGTCGACCAAGAAATCTGATCCGTTGATATCTCTATCATTGTCAGAGAGGGTGCGAGTTTCTCACAGAGAACACGCCTATCGGCTAACATGTTTTTTTAATGTATTATTAAGAAATTGAAAACAAAAAAATATTGTAATAAAACATAAGATATAATTAAAACATATTCAAAATCAAAAGAAGGTTTTCAAGGGAAAGGAAATGTGATATTATCATTTATTAATATAAATATTATCCTTCAACCATGTGTTAAGTACATAGTAAATTTGGAATGTCAAAGGTCAAGAACTCTTCTTGACTTTGTATCTTTCCATATCTTATATATTTCATCCCAATTGACATCGGCTGCATGAGGTCCATTTAAAGATACTCTCATTAGTGAATCCAGTGTATCTATCCCTAGCTTTGATTTTCGAATATCCTTGATGATGTTTTGTTTTGAAAATCCCCTTTCACAATCCACTATACTTGCAGGAATAGTGAGTACAGCTTGCCACACCTTCATCATATGAGGATAACTTTTGTGCCAATGTTTTGTATTACGAAAAACTCTCCATGCATCTTTCACCTTGAAACCTTCACAAGTCATATGCAATGAATCAACAAAAGAATGTAGCTCCCTTTTACAACCATTAACATTAAATAAAGATGCATAACCAACATCATTTGAAATGGTGTGTTGCAAATGCCTCATAATCTTCTCAAACCACTGCTCTGATTTAGTTTCTCGAGTTTGACGATCTGATGGATAATAAGATGGGCTGAAGAGTTTTGCTGCATTAAAAAGAGGGAGGGTCTGGAAATCTTTCATTCAAACAATCTATTAAAGACTGAATATAACCTTTTGTGAGTTCCTTACAACTCTCTTGTGTACCTGAAATAGAAGCTTTCATAGAACAATTTTGTACATCACCATACTCAATCCCCTCTGTTGGAATAGGAATATATTGTAAATAATGTGTATCAATTACAATACCTTCCTCTTTAACTTCAATGCATCCAAATTCAGAATCAACCAAGAATTTGGAAAGATAAGTTGTACCCTCTGCAAATGTACCTTTTCTCAAAAACCATCTATGTAAGTTTCCTATTGTTTTATCAAGAGCCAACCCAATAATTGTAATGTCCACATTTTCCTCCTGAAAAGTCTTGTTCAACTTATTTAGTTCACCGAATACATCAACAAGCATATGTAGACAAAATTGAACAGAATAAATCTTTGCCTTCTCATACCATGATGAACATTTCTTATCCCTTTTCCACAAAGTTAAGATAGCTGGCATAAGTTTTACAAACCTTGTTATTACCTCTCCCCTAGATAACCATCTGACTGTGTGAATTTGTAAAACATCTAAAACATCAATCTACATAACTTTAAGTAAATCATTAAGCTCATTATTTCTTTTTGGTGAATTTTGAACCCATGAATGAACTTTATTTGCCAATTTTTCGACAAGCAACAATTCAGGTATCCTTTTAGAATCATCTGTTGCTGCCAATGACTCACGATGAGCCACACAATGCATTGTAACAAAATTTGGGTTGTTCTTTTTCAAAAATGAAATAAATCCATTTTCATTCCCAATCATTGCTGAAGCCCCGTCTGTTGAAGTAGCTATCAAATTATTATACAAAAGACCTCTATCATTGAAAAATTGATTGATGGTATCATATATTGTTTTTCCCTTCCCATCTGATACATTTGTTACCTTCATAAACTGAGAAATAGGTGCTCCAAGGCCCTTTGAAGTTAAATATGTTCCATACACAACAAGGTGCTTCTCTAAGGTTCGATCAGTACTTTCATCGACCATTATTGAAAAAAAAAGGACTTTTTATCATTTCTTCAATCTGAATCTGTTCAAGATGTTTTGATATGCAATAAAGAAAATCATTTACATCCTTTCGATTTGTGTAATCAGAGTAATCATGATATTTTGGCATATTAGGAGTTTTTGCATCCATGAGAAATTGACAAATATTCTCATACTTGGCTAGAGATAAATCCTTCCTGGCAAACAAAATAAGTTGTTTTCATTGTAGTAATCACTCTATCTTTATTAACATCTTCAATTTTTGAGATATGTTCTGGAATAGACTTAATCTTTTTAGAATCCAATGCATTTATCCACCTTGCTTGAGCTTCTTTATGCATCACAGAATTTTCATGAGTGATAAGAGCATCACGTTGTAGATTTATGCAACCCTCACCAGTACCCCCATGGACCAGACATCTTGTACTTCTCACAATAATTGCATTTCATTACTGTGTTACCATCACAATTAACATAGTTCAACCAAACAAACTTTTCTAACCATTCCATATGAAATTTTCTTTTTTGTTTTACTTTATGTTTTTAATGACCTACAGTAACCTCTTCCCTAACTTGATCTATTTCTTCATCTAGATCATCAGAAGAAGATCCAAAAATTTCATGGAATGTTTCTTTCCTGCGAATCTCATGATCTTGTTCATGTATTGTAGAGTCATTGTAGGCTTTTGAACATTGTTCTTGAGTCCCTCTAAACATTTCTGCAGTTGTAACTTGTTTCTTCCTTTTTGTAGACATTGTTTTTTAAAAGTTTCCTACATTAAAAAAAATACACATTAGTTCAAAAAATTTAAATCTTATTAAACATAAAATAAATTATATTTCAAAAAATCAATAAACATGTCAATATTAAAAACTGGAACACAGTTTAATCCAAAAATTGCTGCAATTTTATCTCATGGAATGTGAAAGCAAAAAATCTCCAATTTATATGTATATTTTCCTTGACTGGTCACTCACCTCACACTAGATTTAACCGAAAAACCATCCCCAAATATATATAGAAAAAACATCAAATTTAACAAAAAAAAATCATTCGCAATTATATTTGGAAAAACAACTGCTGTTCAATTTTTTCAATCTCCCATCAATTTTTAATTTTTTTTTTGTTTTAATCTTAGAGTCTTAAACGTGTTCCATATTTCACTTTTAAATGAAGCTCAACTAAATCAAAGGTTCAATATATTTGAATAAATATAAGGGCAGGTAACAGTAACACTCATTTTGATGAAATGGATCTCAACCATTGTTTACGTGTTAGAGAATGGCTGGTGGGGATTTGCGCTGAATGAGTCAAAGTGTCATACCTCTGCAGATGTACCCATGTTTTCATGTTTTCCTGTGTTTAGTTCCGAAATGCTTGAAGTTCACAAATTTTGGATTAATATGTCTTCTTTTTTCAGGATTTCCACCACTAGAATTTGTAAGAAATCAGCTGCGTTAACATGCTGTATAAATATAGTTCTTGCTCAGTGTAGGAAATATAGATTTGAGTACCAAAGCCATTCATAGACTCAGTGCAGAGTGCAAGAGAGAAAAAAAGATCTCTCTTCCATGGTACAGACTGTTCTGATTTCTATGCAGAGATTAACAGATCTACATTTGAAGATTTAAACACATACTTGTTTGAAAAGTACATGAAAATACTGAAACGATTCCTGGAAGACTCGTCAATGGGCATCAACCATGTTTGAAGATTTCTATAATAGTCTAGAACAGATAAGAAGCTAAGAATCCTAATTTAGATAAGTATACTATTGTTAGACGAGATTTTAAGAGAAATACTATTCTTAGTTCCTATTCTAATCATTTGATTACGATCTACAACCAGGTGATTGTCTGAACATGACATTATTCATGCATGGCTGAACATAGCACATAATCTTAATGTGTTGTATGAATTAAGCATAAAGGGGGCAGAAGCTTCTGATTTTCCAAATAATAGCTCATTGAACACGTCCTCTGTTTTGATTTTTGTGTAGGAAAATTTGAAAAATAAGAAACTAGATAATATGCATTGTGTTGCATGCATCTGGCTTCTACAGTTCTAAAAATCCTCCTTCACGGGATGCTCCAGCATCAGGCGTTAATAGTTATCATTTAGAAAGACAATGTTCTACAGAATCTAGATCACTCTGCAATCTTCTAGAAATGGAAGTTGGCTGGCTCCTCACCATTACCAATACCATCATAAAATGTAGCATATCTAGCGCTATTTATTTTCAACTAGGCCCTTCCTATACCTAAAGGCTAAGATAACACCACGGCCACCCAATAGGGAAGAGAATCTCTAAAGTTTCATAAACAACGGTATTTTCTGAGTTCAATCTAAACCACTAACCAGTATCCAAAGATTTTTAAAAAGCATTTTCGGTGGACAATAGAAACATTCAAAATCTTAATGGAACAATGTCATTTTAAAAAGCATTGTCAGAAAAAGAAATGAAACCCAAGCCATTTTTTACCATGACAAGCTTCGAAAGAAATAATCATAAGCTTCGAAAGAAATAATCATGTACCTGTATAATGTATTGATCTCTGTATCTCGAGCAACAAGCTTCTTCTTGGATGTCTGCAACAAGATTCCTTAAATTTTCCCACAACAATAAAAATTATTGGTAAATTGGTAATGACAAAATGAAAATAAATATAGTCACAATATCATTAAAATTAGAAACTTCTATGTTTTTAGAAAAAAGTGAAAACAACTGTGAACTCTGAGTCTTATTTTAGTTTCTAAATTTAAATTGGGAATTATTAAAAATCATTATCAAGAATCAATATGATTTATAGAATATTTTTAAAACAATAAAATCAAATCGTATTTCGTATATATATATATATAGTAATAGATCTTATATATTATATTAGACTATTATAATTTTTTACGGTTTTTAAATAATATCAACTGGCTAAAATACAGTTTTATTAAAAAATTACCTGTCTAAATTGACGGGTTTGTTTTTTATGAAATTGTAATTTACGGTTAAAATACCAAAAAACGGTCTACGGACCGTCAAATTCCAGGCATGGGTAGCACACCATAAACATTCACCAAGCTGGTTACTTCTAGATATTGTTTGCTCACTCCTTATTTTTGATATTACGTTGGGTTTCATACCTTCCCAACTTAGAATATCTAAAAACATTAACCAAACAAAATTACATAATAAGTTTTCCAATCCACAAGATCAACAAAATCATAATTAAATTCTACATCTATGAAGTTAGTTCTATTTTTTTTCTACTCTTTTAAGTTACCAACCTCACTACAAAAAGTGGGTAAGGAGTTTGACAAAACATTCTCATTTACTTCTTGTTTTAGGGGAGAGGCACCGATGCCTATGCACCTCAACTTCACGACTCTTTAACTTTTCATTAGCTTTTTATGAAAAGAAGGTAAGAATTAAATAGGGGTAGACTATTTAGATCTCTATGAAAAGATGTAAGGATTAAATACAGGTAGACTATTATATCTTTATAACTTTTAATATTAATTATGTATTATCATAATAATACATTTCAATTTGAAATTAATTGAATGATTGCTAAATGATAAGCAACATGTAAAAATACAAGATGAGAGAGAGACTTAGCTTGTTTATGAAGATTCTGAAATGATATGGATGTGATAGGAAGTGGAACATAGAAATTCTTAGGTTTTTATGTAAATATGTAAGCACTAAACTAAACCAAAATATGTAGAAATAAGTAGATCTAAAATAAACTAGAACGTACCAAGAATATTGACACATTGTTTATTATGGGAAAACCCTTTTAGATTTAAAACCCAAAAGAACTTCAACCTTGTATTAACTTGAAAAAGCTTGCAAATATAATAACCAACATCCATATTTCTAGCCTATGACAATTAAGTCTTTTCAACATACCTCTCAAAGTGAGAGGATGTAACTCTATAACCAAAGAACATCCTATCATTAACCTTGTTTGAAAAGCAAGCTAAAGTATTAAAATACCACTTTAAAGCAGAGCCACTGCTTTTACAATGAGCTCAAGTTAAAAAACTAGGTTAGCTTTACTATTATTAGGAACTACCATTGCTTTAAAGCAAGGCACCTAAAATAGCCCAATACTCTTGCATGGGTAGGCTAATACCAACAATCTCCCCCTTGTTCCTCAACAATTGAGGGCTAGTAAGCCCATTGCTTCCTTGCACCAAGTAAAATTCTCAACACTTACTTCCTTAGTCAACAAATCTACCACATTCACCTTTGTATCCACTTTTTCTAGCATCACCCTCTTCTCTTCTACCATTTCTTTGAAAAATGATATTGCATATCAATGTTCTTTGTTCAAGCGTGATCAGACTTGGAAATTGACAGGTTGTAGGCCATTTTTTGTGATTTTAATCGTATTTTACAGGTAAAAGTTTTTAGAAACTGTGGACAATAACAGACTGAAAATTTTGAAAACCGTCGAATTTTTTGGCACGGGCCAGTGACCTGTTCGCCTAAAACATAATACACTATATATATATATATATATATATATATATATCGGCTTCGAAATTACAACCACTTGAAAAAGCTATCCCCTCATATAAACCTATATGCTATTGACAGGCACAGGTAATTTGAAATTCTAGGCTTGAGCTGATACTTCAGGGATCTTTGTCAACAATATGATATATCCCATACTCTATAGACGCGCGACAACTTGTTAGGTAAAACTTAGTTGATGCGCGACAAGGTAGGGTTTGCAGACAAGGAGATTACCTGTAGTTACTATTGACGCATAGTAGATTAGTTACTATGACATAAGATAGGTTGTTGACGAGCGACATGGAGTTTTTTGCGATGAGCAAGAAGAGGGTATATTGTTATAACCTTATTATTTGTATTTTTGCATATTCATGTGAGTATGTTGTAACAACATGTAGGATTATTGTTGCATAGTTGCAACTACATATTTGTTTGTATTCTGGTTGTTTAATGTATATAAACATTGTAACCCCTGCTCATTGTAATATGTTATTTTACATTAATAAAATAATCATAGCCTACCTCCATGTCTCTTGGTCCTCAAAAAACTTATCATTATTGTCTTTTGTACTAACCCATTCGAGGCACACGACCTTTAAGCTACACAACTTCCTTGCAAGCATATGTTTCCGCTATGTATTCAACATATGTGGTGGAAATAACAACACTTGTTTGACATTTTCTCATCCAGACTTATCACTCCACCAAACAAGTTAAAAATGTAACCATTAATGGAACTTCATAGATTAAAATCACCACCCTAGTCAAAATCCACAAAACCATGTAGACTCAAATGTTTTCTTGGACCAAGGTCCATCCCTTAATCGAAAATAACATGATCGCTAGTTCCCTGTAAATATGTGACAATCCAATTTACTATAGTCCAATGCTCTTACCTAGGATCTTCCATATGATATGCTAAATATCATTGCGTGTGTGTTGGCGAGAAAATTTGTCGAAGGACAAATCAGTGGGTTTCTAGCCAACACTCTGGAATCTAGGTGCTTGGGTGGTGCAGCTCCACTTTATTGTGAATAAATAGAAATAAAAAATTGTGCCTTGGCTAAGAGGTCGGGGATCCAACAGGTATTCACTCCATTGTACCTGTGGAAAATGAACTTACAAGGAATTATAAGGGAGGAATTTGCTAAAGTGTGGGGAAAGGGGAGTGGGAAGCTAGACAAGGAAAATTAACCATGTGAGTAGAAAATCAAATTCTCACCAGAGCCAATTAGAAATTTCACATTCATAATTTTTCATAAATAAACAACAAGATTACTATGTCAATGGTTAGAGGAAACTATGCACACAAAGTTACACACACTCATAAGACATGAAAAGAAACAATCCCTTTCTTTATTGCCATTTTCATCAAGTTGTTCAGTGTAGAAAATGGACAAAAAATGGTGGAGGAAAGTGGAAGAATTCTATCTCTCTCGTATTGCTCAATAGATCTCTCTCTCTTGAGTTCACAAAATTGACAACCCTTAAGAAAGAGTATGCCATTACATTTTATAGAACAAAAAGTGACTCTTCATCTACCCCCCACACCAGCTTTCATTTGCCCTCACAAAATGTGACTCTTGACATTCTTAGGAATGAAATTAAGTTCCCTTTTATATTAATCAAGGAAAACTTATTACAATGTTTGCTAAATCCATATTTAAATGAATAAGACAAACACCATGATTGCTCATAACACATAATTAGAAAGGGAGTAGATAAGACGAGGAAAAATGAGAGAATAGAAGGAAAAAGGAACATTCGGTGAAGATGATGCCATTCCGCCTTTGCCTTATTGCTTGAGTGACTTGATGAAATGTCCCAATGCAGTGAGCTCTGGATCTCTAACCTTTTTATACTACGAGAAACCTCCTTTGGATGATGCATGAACACCTCAAACTGAGTGTTTAGAAACTATGCCGAGTTATCACTTGGTTGATCATAAACGTTGCTTGCTGAGGTTCACTTTGAATAAGTTGGAGGATGGAGAAGAATTATTTGATGACATTCTGCTACATGTAGCCACATATTGTACATAAAGATTTGATGAAGTGCATTCTGAACACTTTGTCCTTGCCAATGGTGATCACAACTTCCCCCTAGCACACGATGCTCGAACATCTCGGGTCACGAAATGAGTGTTGAGAAACACTGTTTCAGGATTTCCCCATGTGAGTTCGAGATGGACGTGGGTGCTACTTACGATGATCCTAAGCTTTTATACTTGATTGACGAACCAATTGAGCTCACTGAGCTCTCCATGAGAAAATCATTTTGAATTACATAGCTCTCTAAGTGATGGGGATAGATTCATCTATTGTGCCTTCCGATGCCTTGGATTACTTTAGAGCACACTTGGAATTTAAGACGATGCTTCCAAGACCCATATGAAGTTATCAATGCTCTGTTTGAGCCTTGGAATCATCTTGTAATCCCATGAGGATGAAAAAAATCAGCACTATAAGGTAATACGGAGATGACAACAAGTTTTAACAACTGAGGCCGAAAATTGCTAGTTTTGGAAATCATGACCCAGGGACTATTATTTCGGGTCAGGTTGTTTATTTGGCGTTGTCCCTTTTCACCAAAGTGTTTCCTTCACAGTTCTAAGTTTTCCACAGTGTCTTGGGGTCAATTCGAAGAACTTTCCATTTTTGGAAATTTTCTTTTTGTTTTTTGCTTTTCTTGACCCGTGTGCCCTAGTTTTCGATCTGAATGATTTTTAGTGTCTGTTCTTCTGGAGCAATTTGTTGTTTTTGGAAACTTACTAAAAATGGCAAGTGTAAACCAGTGACACTTGATATTTTTAGAATATGAAAATCATGGTGTTGGATTGATGAGAAAATTATGGATTCTTTTTGGGTTTTCTCTTTTGATGTTCTGTTTAAATTTTTAGGTCAGCAAGCTACACAGTTTGATAGAAACTGAAGGAAAAGTTCTCCAAGGCAATTTTTTTTAATGGCTTCCGCAAAAAATACGAGCCATATTAGAGTTTTTTGTTTTTTTCTCCCCCAAGGCATTTAGATAAGGGATATCCTGATTAAAAAGTTTTCAGGATCGAACACACGATTTGGAATATATGAGCAAATTATGCTTTTCATGCCCTAGGGTTTCTGACAGCTCTTGATCATGGAGTTCGCTTGAAAACCTTCATTCTTCATGTTACATCAGCATGGAATGATGGAGAAATGATGTTGGAACAAAGTGATAAAATTGTTTTGGAAGAAGAAACAATGGAGGAGAGTTAAAGAGATCCCAACATATTGTAGAAAAATTGTGTGTGCATGCAGGAAGAATGGAAGCAACAAGTGACAACCCGATAATTAGAAAAATTCACATATTTTCAATAGATGGGAAGGAGCACAATTTTTTGCACCAATTGCACAATTTTGTGTTGTAAAACATTACACCCCATTCCTATTGGGCCAAGTGTCATCATGTGATTTGTTGTTGGGTTTGAGCGGGGGGCTTAGTTATAAGTACCTTTTTGGTCTGTCCGGGTCATATGATGGAATGGGGGCTTAGGAGGATGAGGGATAAATTTTAGCTTGTACCAAGTTTTGGTTCTCTTGGTGCAAAAAATTATGCCCTATGCTGATTGGGCCACTTGCCAAAGACGCGATTGCACAGAGCGGGGGTTGGGAAATGAGGCCTAGGGGGCTTAACTTGAGAGAAAAGGTTGAACAATGGTCATCTAAAGGTCCATGGGATAAAATGGGGTAAGGGAACATTTTATTACACCTTCTGCACAAATATTTGGTGCATTTAGTGCAAAAAAGTGCTCCACTCTCCCATTGGTTGGATTTCCAGCCCAAAAAATGACTAACTACTGAAGTTTGTGCCTTGGAGAGCGATTTGTCAAGATCATAACTTGAGTTACCAGAGGAATTTTTTTGATGAAATTTTATATGATTTTTTACCTATAAATGACCTTTTGAATCCAATTGTGGTGTTCTCATCCTCTTATTCTTCCTGAATCTCCCTGGAAAATATGTTTTTTTCTGGCTTGTAGGTTGTATTTGTTTAAAATGGTTGTACACAAGATGCACATAGGTGTTATGAAAAATATTATTCCACCATATTGTAGGGATCTAAATTACCTATCCGAAGATATATTGTTTGACTCTTAACTCTATACGTATGCTCCCAGAATTGCCTCCTGAAGCTAAAGGGCTATTTTTGCATTGTCCACTACCTAGGCCTCCAA